>JAJJWW010005452.1:0-60838 GCA_023531295.1 Papaver armeniacum | reverse complement strand
CACTAGCTCCATATTCCATCTTCTTGGATTACTCAACATCAAATTTGAGACATAAACTATTCTAGCTGGTTCAACAAAGTTTTGGTAGTGAATCCATTCCATGAATCCATTTGTCACACCAGACCAAAACTTTCGAACCATCCGCTACTAACCATCTGTGATGCTTCTGTACATTTCTTAATACCTGTTCTATTCCTTTCCAAATCCAGGAAGAGTTGTTATGATCCTCTTGCAGATGTAGAAAATCACAGTAAGGAGCATATTTTGGTTTTAAGACTTTTACCCATAATTCCTTGGATTTAGTGCACAATCTCCATGCTAACTTGGTTATTAAAGCATTATTGAAGTGTTCTAAATCCCGAAAGGCTAGTCCACCTTCATTTTTTGTTTTGTTGAAAGATTTCCAAGCAATAAAATTGATTCCTTTATTAGACTTATGCCCCCACCAAAACCTTCTTTGTATGTGTTTATGGGTGAAAACTATTTCTACAGAATTTGGTAATTTAGGGTGTGGATGAGGAATGAATCTAAACCTTAAACAAATGCACTGCGCGGTGAGTGCTTGTAGATTCGAGAGATCAATCTGTGCAAGTCCGGCCTAAACCAAGAAATGGCGTTCCGGACTTGTTTCGGTCACAAAGTGAAGGAGATGGGGTTGATCTTAGGGAGGGAAGCGAAGAAGGTGTTGAGATTGTGAAGGTGTTGGCTATGAATGACTTGTAACAGAAAGATGAGCAGGCTTACGATTAATGCAAGCAGGCTCTGGGTGTTGGAATACGTTTTCTATTAACACTTGGTTTCTGTCTTGTCTCGGCTTGTTCTCGTTGTTTGGAAATAGGGCGGAGAACCTATTTATACAAGTCATTTGAGCCTTATTCACGTCTCTCATGGGAAGTGGAGGAAGTGGAGTGATGGAGTAGTGGAGTTGTGCGTTGGTGCCACACGACCAGCCTTGCCCACTTCTCCTGTTCATCTCTAACCGTCCACGACTTCCTAACACGTTCTTGTGATGGCGCGTTGCACGCCGCACGGCTAAACCGCGGACCAATACCCCGGTATGTATCCCCGATTTGTGACATGATTGATGTGCGGAATGTGTGGATCGTGGATCCACGAAAGATAGCATGTAATCTTTGAATTAAATAACTTTGCGTTATTCGGGAAGTTGATCTTGGTGAAGTATCGTGTGTATTTTATGCGAGTCTTGCATCATGGTGTGGTAAAGTGATGGGTAATGACGCCTCACCGACCAATTAACTCCCGACCGTGGTTGTATAACCAAGCTGGTGAAGTTGGACGGATGAGATTATCTTTGAGACACTCATCTGCGGCCGTTGATGAAATTAGGGTTTTGAAGAGGTGCGCGAGCATCACTCTTCACTTGGTCGAAACCAAGCATGGGATACGACTTTGGCCTAACCGAGTACATGCGTGTAGATGGCATGATAGTGTAGGCGCACATGCCCCATTACCTCACGAAAGTATGATCGGGTCACTCAATTCATCCGGTGAAATCGAGTGGTCGAGATCAATTTACAACAAGACTAGTGCGCAAGGGGCCGCACGTCACACCCTCTTCGAGCACACGTTCCAAGGCGACCAATCTTGGTCGGTCTTAGCCGATTGGCCTGGTGTGAAGGTGGTAGGCTGGTGTTCACGCCTATACCTGAATATCCCACAAAAACGTGATCTGAGCCATCCAAACCGTCCGGCGAAGTTGAGTGGTCGAGATCAGTTTGTGGTTTGGGAGGTGTGACCACGCTAGTTTGGGCGTGCGTTTTGGATTAGCCAGGCATGGCATGCCTTGGCCGATTGGTCGAGGAGATAGATGGGCATACGGTGGTCATGTTAGTATGACCGGACCTGCTTGATCTAATCTTGGACCCTCCATTCGTGCCGGAGATGATGGACGCTCGAGATGCTCAAAACCCTAATTTTGGGTTTCAAGGCCGTGCGTCACCTCTTGTTTGGGCGCACAAATTTGTTACAACCAAACATGGTTGGTCTTGACCGGTTGGTCAAGTGTGTAGGCGGGCCCACGGTGATTGTGTTGACATGCTCTGGGCCCTTTGAATCTATATCTACACCCTCCATCTATACCTGCGAAGATGGATGGTTGAGACTGTTTTGCCACACATGTAATATGCCGCAAACCCTAATTTAGGGTTTTCCGTCCATAATGCTTGGTATGAACGTCTTTTGGCAAGCAAGGCCAATGGACGACCATGCGGGGTCGACCGTGGGTATTCCATACCTGCTTGGGGGTGATGGAATT
The DNA here is from genome assembly GCA_023531295.1 of Papaver armeniacum. Taxonomy (NCBI): domain Eukaryota; kingdom Viridiplantae; phylum Streptophyta; class Magnoliopsida; order Ranunculales; family Papaveraceae; genus Papaver; species Papaver armeniacum. Next base: position 58,563 of record JAJJWW010005452.1, on the reverse strand, counting down.
GATTTGGGTCATCCAATCATGCTTATGGAGTTGGATGACTGCGATCGTATCCGGACTGATACGGTCAGTCCGGATGCTCAATCGGGCTAGTATAACACACCGAGAGGGGCTCAATCGGGCTAGTATAACACAGAGTCGGCACATTATGGGTATTTCGTACGTGGTTTCATTATAATGCTTGGAGGTTCGCGCTGCTCTGTAAGAGTAACACTCAGTCTCATGCCGCACTGATAATGAGTACATGAAATACAAGGCTGATTAGAAATTCACAGGATGGGATTGTTGCTACATGCTCCAACCTGGAGGAATTTCATGTGTTCACAGAATGGGATTGTTGCTACATGCTCCATTCTTGGTGAATTAAGTGAGGGAGTATCCAACACTTATTAATGGCTTTATCTTTTACAAGATGTCAGCGCATAATTTTTTCTGGTTTTTATAAATTTAACCTTAAACGAAAATCCACAATCAACATTAAGTCCCCTGCCTAGCACATAATGGTTACACCATTGTGTGGTAGGCATGAGATGGTGACATACTTAAATGACCAAGCTAAAGTGAATACATATTTACCGGATAGTTTCACATCGTCAGGCGTTGCCCTGGAACTGGTTGGTCTTGATTAAGGATGCAAAGGAAGCAGGACTTGATCTGGTGAGTCGCTTTGGTTCCTATGGTATATATCTGAGCTTGGCCCCTTCTTCAAGTGTACTTCTTTCATCATACACGGCTATCCTCAGGATATCCGATAAGTCTCGTTGATTGTTATCCCGAATCAACAGCCTTCATAGGTGGTAAGTAAAAGCTTCTTTTTCTCCTGGGATTCTGTCGACTTGTGAGATTATAAAGAATCATCTCACGTGGTCGTTTATTCTATATCTCAAGTCTTTGCTCCGATCTTCGATTGGTGATCGATTGATTTGATTATTATTTTTGTGCTCATAAACTCCTCTCCTTTGCAGTTTATCATGGAAGCGGTGGACGATCATTCTGTTGCTTCCCCAGCAAGAAGTTTCGAAGTTGACAAGCCCGAAAACCATGTACACGAAGATGTAATGGCTAAGATCGATCTTCCACTCCGCGAAGTCGGCCGCACTATACGGGGGATGTCTATTTCACACCTTCGCATTGCCAGAGGACGTATCTGTGCACTTTCAGCTGCGATTGACATGGAGGAGCGGTGGAGGCGCGAGGAAACGCTGAAGACACTAGTAAGTGCAAGGGCAGAGAGATTTGCAGAGCGGTTGAAGAGGAGGAGAGTTGAGCATAAACGACCTCTGAATGAAGACAAGTGTGATTACCCGATCCAGGACGGCGTGATAATTCTTGATTCCGATACAGACGAACCTGAACATGTGAAAGAAATTTGCGCGGCCCCTAATATTGATGTGCCTTTTGATACTCCCGCTGATGATGTTGGGATGGAGCGCGATGTTGCGGAGATGCCTGATGCAAAAACTGAGGGAGGTTCGAGAGGAGGCGCATCAACGGGTGGTGGAGCAGGATTTGACGGTGATGTAGGCGAGGCCGATCCTCTTGGCGACTAGAACCTCTTTTCTTCCCTTTTTTTTTCAAGTATATTCCGTACATTTGAACATCTTCCTTGTACTCAGTGGCAGCCGAGTTCAAGGTTCTTCTTCCATTTGATTGTATGAATGAAGGTGTTTTTTTTTTTTTTTTTTTTATATAACCCTTTATCAAAACTGCAACCGAACCTTCTCAGGCGCAAGGGTGCGCCTTCACACGTAATTCTCAGTGATAAAAGAAATAATATTATAATGGAACATCCACGGACCCGTGCTCCTGATGCAAGATCTTCCTGGCTTTGATGGGGCAGATGGCTCAAATCATTTTCCTTTTGTGACACGTTCTATTTCCTTCTTCCCATGAGATGTTTGCTTAGGGTTTCCTTTCTTGCTCCAGTGGGTTGATTTAGGCTGACTCAGGACCTTGTTTTTTTAGGAGTAGAGAGGTTCTCAGATGAAAATAATGCTTCAATTGAAAATTGAAACCCTAACTATGAATGCAAGTATTGCAATCATTTTTTGGAGGAATTACAAGTATGACATGAAATTGTAAAAGGAAACACGCTGGAAAAAATAGCACAACGTTTTTTAGAGTGGAGGATGCTGGAAAGTGGCAGCACAACATCTTAAGTTTGGTAGGGTTTGAGCCATCGTGAGTGAATTGTTATGCCCTCTAGTTTATCAGCGTTGATGAGCTTGCAGTAGCCGCCTATGATAACATCTGTTACCAGGTACGGTTCATATTCTCCTTCGGTGGGTGAGTCAGGTGGAGTGGCCATCTTCACCGTCATGCTTCCAACATTGAACGTAGTCGTCTTCGTCACCAGGTCTCCAATTCCAAATGGGTTTGGACGTGCAGACACTTGGACCTTGGCCTTATCGTCTTTGACCAAGACAGCCTCTACGCTCTTGATCAAACGTTTGAAAGGGCCGGCTTCCCATTCACATCTCCTAGCCGGGGTTGGTTTGTTGGTTGGAGCCAGTCCCCAGGACTTGTCAGAATGAGGGGCGGTAGGTTGCAAGGAGAGTTGCGTGATGAGACTTACTTGAGATCGGAACCTTTCAATGTATACCGACAGACTTTCTCCGGGAAGTTGTGTCACATTAGCAAGTTGCTGGTGCGGCAGCATACAGTCATCATGAGGTCCAGAAGGCGTGTTGGAGATTCTTTCAGGTATCGAAACCGGTAGAGGACAGACTTCCAATATGGCTTCGTTGTCATGCATCCAAGATCTTCCTAGGATCATGTCGTAGTTGGGATGATCTTTGACTATGTAGAACTTTGCTTGTGTCGAGGCATCACCCAATTTGATTTCAAGATTGATGTATCCATACGCATCTCTGAGTTCTCCTTCTGAATCTTTAACCACGGTTGGGTGACGAGTAGATTCCTGCTTCAAAACCTTTGCCGCTCTCAAGGTCTTGACAGTAATGATGTTAAACTCGGAAGCCGTATCAATCAGCGCGTTATCGAACTCGACGTCTCTCAAACGAGTGACAGTTAGGAGTCCCTAGTTTCCCTTGCTCGCGTCTTTCAGGAAAGACTAGGGTTCTTGGACTGCTTCTGGATACAAACGCCTACCTGACACGACGTAGTTGACGGCCGTAAATATATCTTGACGCTGTCCTTTGGAGAAGTACAAGATTTCACACATGTGCTCCATCATAGATTGTACAGTCTTGTGAACAGAATCCCCAGAAATCATACAGTTCCTGATAAGCAGAGGGTCTCTATGAACACCTTCGTTTCCAAGATGGAGTTCTCCTGTCTCTATCTTTTCCCTGAATATTTGTTTCAACCTATTACAATCTTTGGTTGGATGATGGACGAATCCGTGGTAGCAACAATATCTGGCATTTGCCATTTCTTCCTCAGTCAGAGGACGTCTGACAGGGGGCAGCTTCATGGCATCGTCTTGGATCCATGCTTCCAAGATTTCTATCACTTCATTCATGGGGAAAGGAAAACCTGTGTCTTTGGTGTCTTGTGCAGGAGTTTTGTCTGTTCCTTTTCGAGACGAAGTCTTGTGTGCCGGGGATGTTCGCTTGGTCTGCTGCTCCGTTACTGAAGCTTTCATTTTCTCCCCTCCGCCCACTACACTCACAGATGGACCGGTGTTGTATTGCTTGTTCGTGAGACGCCTGCTTCCTCGACTTTCACGTGAATCTTCACTTCGAACAACTCTGGTTCTTTCTAGTAGTGCCGGTGCAGTTGTTGCTGAACGTTTTGTAGCTTCGTGGAGTTCAGAGAACGTTTGAAAGCCCAGATTTTCTAACAGAGAGCGGTATATGGGTATCATCCCATTGATGCACAACTCTACCAATTGTAGTTCGGTGACGTTCGGGTCGTGACAATCTAGTGCTTGGGTTCTGAACCTTTTAACGAAATCGTTGGGATGTTCGTTGTTTCGCTGAAAAATTCTCCCAGTGCGAAAGGTGATCTGTTCAGACACGAAGAAATACTTTTTGTAGAAAGCGCTGACCATCTCGTTCCAATTGGATATGCTGTTAGGTGCGATGTTGTTGTACCAGGTGTACGCCCTCCCCTTAAGTGACTTCGAAAATTCTCTGAGGCGTAGAACATGATTGTATTCATGTTCCCCTAAGGATTCCAAGAATCGAGAAACATGTTCACGAGCATTACCAGTACCGTCGTAGAGGGAGAACTGGGGAGAGGTGTAACCTCTTGGAAGAGGGATTCGTTGCATATCTTGAGGGTATGGCGGTTGGTGTTGGTGCGCATCCGTCAGATTTCCTTTGCCTCGGCTTTGAAGGAGCCGTTCCAGATCCTCACGTGTGATGAAGTTGGGTGGCTGGTCCCTTTCTCTTGAGCATTCAGGAGCAATACGAGTTTCTTCACTCATGTGGTTCCGAGTGGAAACGCCTGCTCCGGGTGAATTGAAAGCATCTCTTGTTGGCTCCAAAGATTGACATGAATCTTGCGGCAATCGTTCAGTCAAGGTCTTGAGGAAAGTGAGTACCTCTTTTTGAGTTGCGGCCATATCCGTTTGAGTCTTAGCAAGAACCTCCTGTTTCTCCATCAAGTCTGCAATGGTAATGGACAGTGGTCCTCCCCTCGTTCCTCCGGCTCCTCGTCCTGATGCAGGAGTGAAAGTTGTTGTTCTGGTGACCACTGGAGGCGTCATGCTTGAGGAGATGCCGGGATTCGCGGCTGCTCTGGCTCTGGTGATGGGAGGCGTTACACCTACTGGAATGTCTCCTGCTCCGCTAGTGTTGGTGATAGAAGTAACGGCTCCACGAGATGTATTGACCACGGTAGCTCCACTGACGGGTACATCAACACCTGGAGTGTTATCCACACTATCTCCATCAGAATTGATTGCTGATCCAGACCTTAGTTCCACCATCTTGAAATGGATTGCTGATTTAAAAGATCTACCCTTTTGAAATTGATAGAATTGAAGAAATTGACTTTACAACCGAGAGATTAATCTCCCACTGTGGTCGCCAATTGTTTATGGGTGAAAACTATTCCTACAGAATTTGGTAATTTAGGGTGTGGATGAGGAATGAATCTAAACCTTAAACAAATGCACTGCGCGGTGAGTGCTTGTAGATTCGAGAGATCAATCTGTGCAAGTCCGGCCTAAACCAAGAAATGGCCGTTCCAGGACTTGTTTCGGTCACAAAGTGAAGGAGATGGGGTTGATCTTAGGGAGGGAAGCGAAGAAGGTGTTGAGATTGTGAAGGTGTTGGCTATGAATGACTTGTAACAGAAAGATGAGCAGGCTTACGATTAATGCAAGCAGGCTCTTGGTGTTGGAATACGTTTTCTATTAACACTTGGTTTCTGTCTTGTCTCGGCTTGTTCTCGTTGTTTGGAAATAGGGCTGATGTGTTTTGAAAAGTTGTAGTAAAGTGGTAAGAAGGTTGTCGTTCACTCGGACTCGTAAAGATTTGGTTTCAGAAAATACTAAAAACAAAGAAAATATTTACACAAGTTTGTCACAAATATCGAGAGAACTGGGACTTCGGATTCCACCATAAAATTCATTCATGCGATTCATATATTTATTCTAGACAATTATAGCTAAAATAGTAATAAAATATTGACTCTATGTTTTGCCAAGGTAGATTTTTGAAAAGCAACGACTGCATATCTAAAGCATGGGATATCAAAAGACTTAACCTAAGTATAAACCATCAATTGAAATCACAACCATTCAATAAAAACCATAAAACAATTAAATCAAGTGAAAGAAGTCATATAAGAATTAAATATAATTACCACACACATGAAATATGGCTTCCTCCGTCATCCCAGTGTTGGGGTTTAGCTCCTCATGTTGAAAACACGTTCAAAAGATTTTTCCATTGCTCAAAAGGTGTTTACAAAGAAGAATAGACTCAAAAGGAATAAAACAGTTCAATCGCAACGTTTATATAAGTTGCAGAATGACTGTTACAAGGGTAACAGAAAGAATAAGACTGCCACAAATAAGACTGCCTTCTCTGTCGTAGTTTTCGCGACTGTCTTTGTCAGTTCAATGTTCTTCGTCCCTATCTTCTTCAGCAGCAGCAGAGAACTTCTCTGCAATTATTGTTCTTCGCTCCTGAGCCCTCTGTTGGCTCCCCAAAGTCTCGACCGACCTTGTTCGAACTCCCAACAATCTATTTATACACCACAGGACGGTTTAATCTCTCCAAAATCTCTTCGAAATCTCTTCTTTCCTTCCAAGCCAAGTTACGGGAAAATCTCAGCTGCCTTATTCACGCGTCTGATGAGTTGTTTCAAACTTCCAAAACTTCCCTAACTTGATAAAACCAAATCTCGAACAGATATATTCCCTTTATACACACGTACTTTCCATGGAAAATCCCAAACAAACCCGGTAATAACTTAGTTCCCTATTTTAGCTTCAACCGATGACCCAGCCAAGGTTGATCGAATCCAACACCCATACATTCCCTGTTTAGCTTAATTAAGTCCAGCCCATTGAAATTTTGCGATTAAATCTCCTTCAAAGTTGCTCAAAAACCAAACCCTAAATTTGTTCCGTGAAAACAACTCTTTCCCGCCAAAACCATTAGTTCAAAAGCTAGGGGATGGAGTGCCCCTATCCAAGCCAGGGGTGCGAATAGCAAGTGGCCACCCCTTAGTAATTGAGGTGCCCCTTATCCATTTGAGGGGTGCGAATAGTAATTTTCTCTCACGAGCGCAAAAAAACACTTTTCGAGCCAATTTCTCCGCACAAGTGTATTTCTCCAAAAACACCTACAAAGGCACAAAAAGCCATAATAAATACAAAATCGAGCACTAACAAAATATACAATTGAGATTAAATCAGACACAAAAATGTGTCTATCAAGGGCGGAGAACCTATTTATACAAGTCATTTGAGCCTTATTCACGTCTCTCGTGGGAAGTGGAGGAAGTGGAGTGATGGAGTAGTGGAGTTGTGCGTTGGTGCCACACGACCAACCTTGCCCACTTCTCCTGTTCATCTCTAACTGTGCACGACTTCCTAACACGTTATTGTGATGGCGCGTTGCACGCTGCACGCTGTAAACCGCCAGACCAATACCCCAGTATGTATCCCCCAGTTTGTGACATGATTGATGTCTGGAATGTGTGGATCGTGGATCCACGAAAGATAGCATGTAATCTTTGAATTAAATAATCTGCGTTATTCGGGAAGTTGATACTTGGTGAAGTATCGTGTGTATTTTATGCAGTGCTTGCATCATGGTGTGGTAAAGTGATGGGTAATGACGCCTCACTCGACCAATTAACTCGACCGGGGTTGTATAACCAAGTTTGGTGAAGTTGGACGGATGAGATGATCTTTGAGACACTCATCTGCGGCCAGTTGATGAAATTAGGGTTTTGAAGAGGTGCGCAGCATCACTCTTGACTTGGTCGAAACCAAGCATGGGATACGACTTTGGCCTAACCGGCCATACATGCGTGTAGATGGCATGATGGTGTAGGAGCCTATGCCCCATTACCTCACGAAAGTATGATCCGGGTCACTCAATTCATCCGGTGAAATCGAGTGGTCGAGATCAATTTGCAACAGAAGACTAGTGCCGCAAGGGCCGCACATCACGCCCTCTTCAGGCACACGTTCCAAGACGACCAATCTTGGTCGGTCTTGGCCGATTGGCCTGGTGTGAAGGTGGTAGGCTGGTGTTCACGCATATACCTGAATATCCCATAAAAACGTGATCTGAGCCATCCAAACCGTCCGGCGAAGTTGAGTGGTCGGGATCAGTTTGTGGTTTGGGAGGTGTGACCACGCTAGTTTGGGCGTGCGTTTTGGATTAGCCAGGCATGGCATGCCTTGGCCGATTGGTCGAGGAGATAGATGGGCCCACGGTGGTCATGTTGGTATGACCGGACCTTCTTGATCTAATCTTGGACCCTCCATTCGTGCCGGAGAAGATGGACGCTCGAGATGCTCAAAACCCTAATTTTGGGTTTCAAGGCCGTGCGTCACCTCTTGTTTGGGCACACGAATTTGTTACAACCAAACATGGTTGGTCTTGACCGGTTGGTCAAGTGTGTAGGCAGGCCCACGGTGATTCTGTTGACATGCTCTAGGCCCTTTGAATCTATATCTACACCCTCCATCTATACCTGCGAAGATGGATGGTTGAGACTGTTTTGCGACACATGTAATATGCCGCAAACCCTAATTTAGGGTTTTCCGTCCATAATGCTTGGTATGAACGTCTTTTGGCAAGCAAGGCCAATATCCGACCATGCGGGGTCGACCGTGGGTATTCCATACCTGCTTGGGGGTGATGGAATTGATCTGGGTCATCCAATCATGCTTATGGAGTTGGATGATCAGCGATCATATCCGGATGTCTGGTCGATCCGGATGCTCAATCGGGCTAGTATAACACACCGAGAGGGGCTCAATCGGGCTAGTATAACACACCGAGAGTCATCCTGTACGGGTATTTCGTACGTGGTTTCATTATAATGCTTGGAGGTTCGCGCTGCTCTGTAAGAGTAACACTCAGTCTCATGCCGCACTGATAATGATTACAGGAAATACAAGGCTGATTAGAAATTCACAGGATGGGATTGTTGCTACATGCTCCAACCTGGAGGAATTTCATGTATTCACAGAATGGGATTGTTGCTACATGCTTCATTCTTGGTGAATTAAGTGAGGGAGTATCCAACACTTATTAATGGCTTTATCTTTTACAAGATGTCAGCGCATAATTTTTTCTGGTTTTTACAAATTTAACCTTAAACGAAAATCCACCATCAACAGTATGGAATCAAGCTTCTTGATGACACAATGCGGAATTTTGAAATTCTCCATATAATGTGATGGAGTGTTAAGAACAGCTTTAACTAATGTAGTTCTTGCTGCCTGATTTAAAGTTTTTGAATTCCATCCTTGCAATCTATTTGCAAAAGCATCAGAATGACTTCCAAAGGAGTTGGCTTTTGATTTACCTAATAAAATTGGTAAACCAAGATATTTATATGAAGTAGTTAACTCCTTAACTCCTAATTTAATCTTTATTTGATTCTTCCTCTCATCTGTGACATCACTTGCTATAAAAGCTGCTGATTTTGAAAAACTAATCATTTTCCCTGAGAGTTTTCCAAAGCTATCTAGTATGCTCAACACATTAGTAATAGTTATATCATCAGCTTGAAAAAAGAAAAGACAATCATCTGCAAAAAGCACATGATTTATAGAGGGGAAGTTCTTTGTTGCTTGCACTCCTATGATGTTCCCTTCTTGCTCTGCTTTGTTAAGTGATCTGGTTAGATATTCCATAGCACAAATGAAAAGATAGGGAGATAGTGGATCTCCCTGTCTCAAACCTCTTGAAGGCATATACTTTTCACATGGACTGAAGTGGTTGAAATACTTTAAGTCTGATGTAGACTAAAGTGGTTGAAATACATTGATAAATGAGCATTCTCCAATATGTGCAGAAACCCATTTGTAGATGGTAGATTTTCAGCAAGGGTTAAAATCGTAAAACCATAATTATACATGCTACTGATCCAGCAATCAGATGAGTATTGAGGCTCATCTCTCTCATTGAAGCATGAAAGCTCATGCCACGAGAATCTCTGACTGAGAATACTGTCTCTCAGAGTATATGTAGATGTGTAGTCTCTCAGCTGAGGCAACGGCATATCTCATGAATGCTGAGCAATTCAGTAATTACTTCTATATAGAATCGAAATATTGGACGACTCTTAGATATCTTGCCTGCTAGTATAGAGAAATAACGACTTCAAGATGTAACAATGTTTTCCCTGACTATATATCAGAAGAAATATGACGCTTCAACAAGCTCATATCATTCAATTTCTGAATAACTAATGCTCCTAGACGATCGTACTAGTATAGAGCCATCAATTAATTATTCCTAAATTATTAGATTCATTAACTGAATTCCTGAAAAATATTCTACGTTTTTTCATAATATTTCGTTACTTCAATTCATGGTTCTTCCCAGCAGAATTCAATGGGTTAGTAATAAATATTCAATACACGGGCATCTAAATACTATCGAGTAAGCCCCGAACAAAATGGTGCAAGTGTACTCAGCAATAATGCACTAACGAGCATTCCAAACACGAAGGAACGATGAACTTATGCAAAATAGGAATAAAATAATCAATAATAAAATATTAATCATGGCGCTAGGGGACTTGGCCCACCGACCGGCCGGTCGTGCCGTGGCCAGTCCCACGCCCAATTATCATATTTTTATTATTTTCCTTGACCTCATGAAAATCCCCTCATTTGAACAAAATTCCTTCGTTTCAAAGAAACTCCCCAGTTTTATGGTGTTTCCTTCACATCAAGGAAATAATAATTAATTAGGAAAGGTGTCGGGACCAAGCCTATTAGCTGGCCGGTCATGCTCTAGTTGTGGCCGGTCCCACACCTTGCATTCCTTATTATTTTATTTCCTTCATCCCATGAAATTCCTTGATTTCATGATATTTCCTTCAAATTATGAAAATTCCTTCAAATCATGAAAATAATACATAAATTAGGGAAAACTCACGGGACCAAGCCCAGCCGGCCGGTCATGCCCTAGCCGGTCCCACATGCCCCTTGTTTTATTATTATTATTTTTATGTTTCCTTCATCTCATGGAAACTCCTTCACTTCAAGGAAACTCCTTGGTTTCAACAAACTCCTTGATTTTATGACATTTCCTTTAAAATCATGAAAAATATAATAAAATTAGGAAAAGTGCTATGGGATCGGACTTATTGGACGGCCGGCCATGCCTTGGCCATAGGCGATCCTACACTTCATGATTCCTTCATTTTATTATTATTATTTCCTTCATCCCATGAAGCTTCCCCAGTTTGAGCAAAAACCTTGATTTCTTTATATTTTCTCAAATGATTGCTCAAATGCACGCCAGAATATATCAAAATTCTCAGAACTGAGACGCGAACACTTTGGTGACATGAGCATATTACCTTGACCGACCAAGGTTGGCTCTTTGGCTTGCAAGGGGCCGGTCCCTCATACTTTCATCATTTGACCTAATTTGTTCACATTAGGTTCAAACTCTTCCAAACAATTTTGGAATTTCATAAAACGATCATCATACGGTCCCGTAACCAACCAGGTCTGATTTCATGACCCCTTGGTCGGTCCCTCATCTCTTCATAATTAATTAGTTTTTATCACCTAAGGCTCAAACGAGCATTATTTTAATAAATGATTAAACCAGCATTTAATCATCCTTTCACCAACTGGTCTTCAAGAGACTTTGGTATTTGCTCACTTGATCATCTGGGTGCTTCATGGTCGATCCATCATCCCATGTAGCTGGTCCCTCCTTCACTCCGTGGTTGATTTTTAATAAATCATCAATTGATCATTAATTGATCGAATTAGGGTTTCGAGTCCAAGGTTCATAATTCCAGATTTAAACACTAATTATTTTACGTTGATCCCATGATCAACATGTTTATTAATTATACTCGGTTCAGTTGCCAGTATTTTAAATTAATATTTTATTTGGTCCTGCTACCAATAATTCATCAAACGAGTAAGATTTGCTGAGATAAGCAATATTTGCTCAGACTAAGGAATATTGGTTCAACTGTCAATATTCAACAATCCATCGAATGAGCAATATTTGATCACCTTAACTATCAACATTTACTTGAGAATCATACCTCTGTCTCAACATAGACAATCAATTCATGAGTCTCAGAACATTTTCAAATCACGTTCGACTCAGCAATACAAGGACTCATCGTCCCATGAAGTCAGCAACTGACTAACTATATACACGCCTGCCTTGCAGACTCCACAATCACGAGACATCAATCGTGTTACATGGGGGGATATTAACTAGGGTTTGGTTTGGCGGTCTACGACACGTGTGTTCATACATACGATGAGAATGTGAGCAAGTCATGCAATTAGTTGGAGGAGTTAGCAAAGTAGTGGATGGAAAGTCAACCAAGTCTCCGCACGATGAGTAATTGGTTTTAACACGATTTCCACTTCCCCACTCTTTGACTCCAGAAACTGTCCACTTCATGAGATCAAGGTGTTTTACAATTCTAACAATATAAATAAGTTTCTGAATCATGATTAAAAAACAAGGCAATCTCACGTCAAACATACAACAAGAGATTAACATCTCAACGTCTGAGCAATTACTCTCAACAGAGCAAATTCAATCAATCAAAACTTATCTTATTTCAGAATACACAAAACACCTACAATCTTAGATTACCATTGATCTCACACATTTCTCAGCTTCCCTCCTACAGATCGACCCATCCTCTCTTGTGACCGAATTGACTCTGGAACGGCCATTGTCTTGGTTTAGGCCGGAGTCCTACAGATTGATCTCTCGAACTTAAAGCACTCCCTTCTTGTAGTGCATCTATGTGAGGTTAGACATTTCACTCGGTTCAAGGAGTTTCCTCCGCACGGTCGTCTCCTCAATTCCTTAAAAACCAGCAACTCGTTTTTACCCATCTACAGATTGGCGACCACAGTGGGAGATCATTCTCTCGGTTGCAATATCAATTCTCACAAAGATGGTCGGTCTTAGATCTGGTTTAGTTACCAATCCGAGTTCAACACCCTACCCTAATATCGCAAGATCCAGTGGTACCGCCAACACCACTCCTCCGGCGCAACATGCCACTATTACTCCTCTGGCGCAACCTGCCACTACTACTATTCCAAGCACTGGTGCTCCGGTGATCACCCCTGCAAGTGACGACACTGGAAACATCAAGAATCCACTTTTCGGCCGGTCTCCTGAAGAAATCAGAGAAAATCCGCCTACCATAGGTGATCTCATGAAGGTGCAATAGACTCTTTACCAAAAATCAGATTGACATGGCTGCCACTCAGAAGGAACTATGCAACTATCTCAAGACTCTTACTGATAAGATGTCAGAGAAAACTCATGAGAAAGGAAAAGCTAAAGAAAAATTTACAGACGCTGATCCCGAGGTCACTCCCATCCATGTAGTAGATGATAAGGAAGTTCCTAAGACTGCAGATAATCCACCAGCGAAAGATCCATCTAGTTTCATCACTCGTGAAGATCTGGAACGCCTTTTGGAGGATCGTGAAAATGACAAAACGCCTTTTGTCTACCGTCACCAACCTCCATACCCTGCTTCTACGCAAAGGATTCCTCTGCCAAAGGTTACACCTCTCCAACCTTCACCCTTTATGATGGAACGGGTAATGCTCGAGAACATGTTTCTCGATTTCGGGAAGCACTGGGTGAACATGAGCACAACCATATTTTCCGTCTGAAGGAATTTTCAAAGTCTCTGAAAGGCAGGGCATATATTTTGGTACAAAAACATCGCACCAGGAAGTATCAAAAGTTGGGGAGAAATGGTTAATACTTTCTACAGAAAGTATTTCTTCGTCTCAGAGCAAATCACCCTTTCTGATCTCGGAAGGATGTTTCAAAAGAACAACGAATATCCTAACGATTATGTAGAAAGGTTCAGAGTTCAAGCCTTGGACTGCCATGATCCAAATGTCACAGAGCAACAACTCGTGGACTTGTGCATCAATGGAATGATCCTAGTCTACATAGATTTATTGAAAAATATCAGGTTCCAGACTTTCTTAGAACTTCATGAAGCGTCCAAGAGATCAGAAACTACTGCACCTTCTTTTTTGGAAAGAGCTAAGACTACGAAAGCTGAAGAACCACGAGAAACTCGAGGTAGCAGGCGTTTAATCAATAAACAGTATAACCTCCAACCTTCCACAAATATTGTTGCAGAAGGGAGCAAATGAAAAGCCGAGCCGCAGCGCAAACATACTTCTTCAACTCCTTCAAAGACGCAAAAGAAAGATAATACGCAAATTCCTGCTCAACACACAGAAGTTGATCCAGAGGCACCTGATTTCCCCTGCTCCATTGAAGAAGTTATTGAACTGCTAGATGCATGGGTTCAATACGGCGCAATCAAACTGCCATATGTCAAGAGAGAACCAACTGAAGAGGTCATGGAAAATCCTCGTTACTGTCGCTTTCACAGGTTCGTCAACCATCCCACAAGTGATTGCAGAACTTTGAAGTGCATGTTTAAAGAAAAGATAGAATCGGGAGAACTCAACTTGGGAACTGAAAGAGTACACAGAGATCCTCTCCCAGTCAGAACCTTCACTCTTTTAGAGCCACCTGTCAAGGAAGTAGTTCAATCCTTAATCGAGCATGTCTGCGAATTGCTATACTTATCAAAGGCTCAAAGAGGAGACATGTTTGCTGCATTGAATCACATCATGTCAGGGAAGCATTTTTCGATTCAAGAGATATTTCTTGAGCCGCCTTTAACAACAAACGAAGAAATATACGACTAGGGACTTCTCACCACAGTCCATCTCAAGGGAAACGAGTTCAAACGAGCATTGATTGATGTCGGCACTTCTGTCAATGTTATCCCTCTGAAAACTCTCAAAGCTTCTATATCACATGACAAGAATCCATTCATGCTGTAGTAACAATCACGGATCATGAAGGAACACCCAAAGATGCTTATACATTACTCTCAAGGTGAACATAAACTCAGCCTGGACAGAAACAAAATTTTACATAATCCGGGAAGATCCAGGATATGATATGATCCTTGGACGTACGTGGATTCATGATGGAAAGGTAACCCCAAAACCTTCAATAACACATTTCTCTGTTGAAGAAACCTCTGATTCGGAAGAAGAAAAAGAAGATATTTCACCATTCGAGTATCTGAAGGAGGTCAAAGCCCTGACAGAGCTAACACAAAAGCCTGAGGAAAATGCAAATGCTTTCATCAAAAGATTTCGTACTCAGGCAAGTGTTATTCCTTCTCATGTGTCCATATCATCAGTTTTCAAATATGCTTATTTGGTCCGAGGGCTTCAATCCACCAAAAACATAGCTATTGCAAAATGCTATGAGTGGATAACCTCACCTCAACAATATTTCACTAAGTGGCTGGACGCAAAACCTCTCCGAATCGAACACCTCACCAATACAGTGATTGCTGAAATAATGGCTGGATTCGACAAACAATATCCCAAATATTCTTCTTTGCACGAATGTCCACATGTGCCGCAAGGTTGGAAGACTTCAACAACATGGAATCCCACTGCACGAAGAATTCCAAACCAACATAAGATATTCAGGGCACGGATGATCAAGTCTAACAAATTCCAGGAAAGAGATTTAGTTCCCAAAGCAACTAAGCGTAACTTTCATTCTGAAAAGAACTCCAACTGGGAAGGACCTTTTATGATCTCTAAGTCCGTTGCTGGTGGATACTACAAATTAATCAACATGGACAACAAGGAGACTATGGCCGTAATACACGAGAATTGGCTCAAGGCCTTTGACGTTTAATGTTTTGGATATTCGAGGTATTGGATGTTCATGGCACGAACACCCTAAATATTTGGCGTTTAGAATTTTCTTTCATTGTATTTCAATTCCTCAAAAATGTTTGCACTACTTGCATTCAGTAATTTAAATTCAACAATTTATCAAAATTCAGTTTACTCAAAGAAGATCTCCATCAAACACAAAGAAAATCCTCAATCATCTACTTATCCAAAACCAATCAAAACCAAAAATAAAACCTCACATCTCTCAGAAGTTCAAGAGATTATGAAAAGAAATTAAAGAAAATCAGCAAAGAAAGACTTTTGCTCATCTGCATCCTTCAAGACTTGTAAGGCCGCCTTCTTCGTGTTCAGCTGTTCAGTCAGTCTGGCAATCTGATAAGTGCCTAAAATACATCTTTTGAATGTTAATTTCCTTTGCTTTCTTGGCTATTTTCTCTTGTATTTTTGTATATTATGCTTCGTTTCCATTTTATAGGTATTTTGGAGTCATGCGACAAGAAATAAGGCAAAAAGAGGCTCAATTCATTGCTTGGGAAGCTTAGGCATTGGCGGATTCAAAGCACAGGAGGACACAGGCCTGTAAAGCGTCTAAAATAGGAAATCACTGAAGCACCAACCTTCTATCGCTCGGGGCAGTCAATGAACTTACAACTGGGAGAGTTCAAGAGCATTAGTGCCTTTGCTCAAAGGGCACCAGCATCATTTTTCCTATGTATTCAAAACAACGGACAGAGGGTCAGACTTGTTCTTCTCAATTCACGACCAAGTTTTCCCTTCTTACTGAACGAAGCATGTCGTTGTTCAAGCAATGGTTTGTATGAGTGATTTCTATTGGTCAGAGCATATTTTAGAAGCTGAGAATATCACAGGAGAAAGTGGTACATGAAAGTTTGGGTTTAGTTTCAAACCGAGAATGCAGGGAAGAAGGATGAGCTCTGCCATTGATTGACGATGATGAACAGGAAGATTGAAGGAGGGATTTGAGTTATGAAATGATTAGGATGAATGGGTTTTGCTCGAATTTGAGTTTGAGAGTGTTAGACAGAGTTTGAGCAAGAAATGAGGAAGAGAAGTTGAAGTTGCTGCTGTTAAAATAGAAGATGAATGGAGGAGAAATTAAAGAGATTGATAGGTGTTGCAGCTGTGAATGATTAAAAATGTTATGTGGTGTGTGTTTTACAGGGAAGGAGCGGTTTGTGTGGCTTTGTACAGCCATTACACAACCACTATCAGTTTGCAAATGGCACACCCACTTTGTTTGAGAAAAGGCACGAGAGGTCAGTTCTTCACAAGTTCAAGGTCAGTCTTGCTACCAGCAAGATCATGGCTCTGGTGGGTGTTCGAGAAGAAGTAGGAGAGTGCAGAGTGGTTACTGAGGTATGAACTATAATGGGATGGATGGAATGGAATTATTGGCTGGTGTTTGAAATGGAGTTAATGGAGAAGAACATGCGCTGTAAGGGGAATGTGTTGTTGGCAATGGCAAAGCTAGAACTGAGTTAAGCAAAGAACATCAGAAATTGGTAGAAGATGCTGTTGTGGCTCATCTGGGTGTCATGGCAGAATTGCGGATAGTTGTTGCTACTACATGTCAAGTTGGGGGCAGCTTTGTAAAGAAAATGTTACAGTTACAGGGCAGGGAAGAGCTGTTGCTGCTGTGTGCTGTTATGGAAGTGGTGGTATGGTTGTGCTACATGGAAGAAGTTCAGGCAAGCAGTGAGCTGAATTGCAGCCATGGTTGTCGTGGGTTTTCGCTGTCGTGGTGATGCTGAGATGATGAGCTAGAGAAGGCATTGAGGCTGGTATCGTACAACAATTGCAACGGGAGAATGGAGATGGACTACATATTGGTGGCGCTGGTTTGTTGTGGCATGTACTGTCATGGTCATGGCTTGAGAAGGCTGGAATGGGTGAGTCTGCGGGAAGTGGATGTGCACATGAATGCTGCACTGGAATGTTGCGGTTATGAGCTTGAGGTGTTTGACCTCGCAGGAGTCGATCGCAGTGGGTGGTAGTGTTGAGTTCGAAAGGATACATGGTCGTACGTACTGGTGGTTGAGCTCAAAGAAGAGGTGAAGTTTACTTTGGTTGGAGTATTGAGAAATTCAAGTTGAGATGAAACTGAGTTATTGCAGCTGTGAATAGTAGAGCAAGGAACGTCTTTGTATGTGGTGAGTTTGAATGGCAGAGGTGAGCTCAAACGATGGCACGCTGCAGCTGATACTAGAGAAGGGTTTGTCGCATGTGGCGTAAAGATCATGGAGATGCAATGGAACCAGCAAGGAGGCACATCCAAGATGGATGGACTGCAGTCACTGCACTAGTGACTTATTTCAGTGTGAGGAGATGAATGGATTGTTGCAGGCATGAACTGGGAAATGGTAGCTGCAGTTGAGAATGAGCTTGCGGTTTTGGAAACAGATTTATGCAGGTAATGTTACTATGAAGCTGAGAATTCGAGGCACGGCGGGGAGGTATTGGGGCTGAAATTGCGGGTGCAATCGAGTGCTGGTATTTCAGGTGCGAGATGCGACAGAGAAACAATGAGGTGGTGCTATGTTTTGACTCAGAAGGTTGAGCTGTAGTTGGTTATGCTAATGCACTGGGATATGCAAGTGGTGGTGTTGCAGAGAAAATATTGAGTTGGCCAGTACTGAGATTGTTTTGAACAAGAGTGCAGTCGCATCTCTCAAACTGAGCGAAATTGGTAAGCCTATGAGCATAGTTACTGTTATCGGATTTTGGAACCGGAAGTGGGTATAGTAATGTTTCACTGAATCATGAAGGGGGTATGAGTCGGATGCAAGAATTGATGGCCGGACATATGAGCTACGTGTCACGCTTTTAGGCGCGTTTTCGCAAGAAACGAGGAATTGGCTAAAATGGTTTTTGTGAATGTGTGGACTGCAGAGAAGCAAAGTTGAACTACTGGAAGTGTAGAATCACCTGGTGATAGTACCTGATGACAAAGGCGGCCAGAGATAATTTCCCGGCGACCGGATTCCGGCGACGGTGGCCGGATTCCGGCGATGACGTCATCAATCCGGCGACATTTTTGGACCCAGAATTTCCAGAGACTTATTTTCACACATGGGCTTGGTGGACGAATTTGAGACGGGTTTGGAGAAGACTTGACCTACTTTTGGGTATCCTTTTGGGAGAGGCATATAAATAGAACTTTTTCTCTAAACCTAGAGATATCTCCATGAGGGAGAACTTCTACTACTTTGTTTCTAGGGTTTACAACATGATAGAGTTTCTTTTTCTTCTTGTGATGAACTCCTTGAATATGAGTACCTAATTATCTTTTGGTTATGGAATAGTTGGATTTCACAAAGCATGATTCTTTGATTCAATATATTAGTTTTGTCTCATATTTATCGTTTACAATTCTCTGAAAATATAGTTGTATGATTTGAATGCTAGTTTGATCGAGTCGCGAATCGGTTGAGTTTGTTTTCACATCTATTGCTAGTTTAGGGTTTATTATACGTAAAAGTGATATTCCGTGAATACAAGTAGCATAAATATGATTATGGTTTGTAGTGATATATTCTTATGATCATATGTGAATCGTAACCTTTGTTAAATTGAATTAGTGCGCTTTCCACGTTCAATTGCTTTGATTAGCCTGATTTCATAGAACTTAATGCATCTAGGGAATTAAACTTGATTAGTGCTTTTACACGTTAGGTTGTTCTCTTAGATAGAACTCATACTCGCATCTTTTAATGTGTTTGTTGATAACAAAAGGAGATTTGCGGGATATTCTTGCGATCAAGATATTCTAGGGCTTTTGATAAAAGTTGAGATTAAATATCAATTCTAGTTATTGTGAAAAGCATGTTAGTGAATGAAAACAAAATCCTTAACCAATATTTCTTATCCTTGAATCTATTTGTTTACTTTTGTTTATTTGCTTTTAGTTTATTTTACTCTCATAAAAACCAGAAAACCCCGTGTTACTTATAAGATACCGAAACAATTTGACAACCTAGACCTCTCTGTGGGAACGATCCTTTCTTGCCCTTGCTTCATTATATATTTTGAGTAGTAAGAAAGTGTAATTTATTTTTGACGCTTACGACAACGATCAAATTTTGGCGCCGTTGCCGGGGAGGCAGCGGTTGTCAATTGTTTTTTTTGGTTTCTTATTTTTGTTTTATATTTGTTTTTAGTTTTTCTTATTTTCTGGGTTTTAACCTTGGTTTGAAAATTATTTCAGGTGCTTATTTCTATGGAAGGAGCATATTGAAACAATGGATACGGTTTTCAACAACCTCAACAATACGACAACTACCAATTCCATGGGTATAATCAAAACCAATTCATTGGTTATGACCAATATTCCATGGAACCTTGTGGTTTTCCTCAACAACCTTATGGCGGGTATGTGTGTGAACAACAACAAGGATGGGAGGATTCTTATGCTTGTGAACAAAAAGTCTCTAACTTTATAGATCAAGTTTCCAACTTTTTACAAGAGGAATTTAAAAAAGCTAAAGAGACTACAAGCGAGCAACTCCAAGAACTTCGTGAAGGTATGGCTAGCTTGCGAAGAGGCATTGATCAATATAAGGAAGATATGGATAATTCTAATGTGCATATGGGTTGTGATGAATATTTGATTGATGCTAATGTTGAAAAAGGCGAATCCTTGGGCACTTTCGTGGATAATTGTGTAGTTAACTCAACTCTTGATCGTAATAATGATCATTCACCTATTCAAAAGGATGAGTTAGAGATTAGCAACACTAAATTCAGCGAGGAACAATCTTATGTTGACTATGATAGTGATGGTGATTATGATACATTGCTTGAAACAACTCATGGTGACATCTCCGAGGAGTCTTTTTGGGATCAAGATGAAGACGAAGAGGAATATGTCGACACTTGTGTAGATTACTCGAGCATTGATCTTAATAATGATCAAGAGCCTATTCAAAGGGTGGAGCTTGAGGATGATGCATTTTCGAGTGTTCTAAAAAAGTTTCTTATAATAAAATTTGGATCCGCAAAAGAGTATGTGCCTTACAACAAAGAGGAGTGTGTTGAGAATGAGACCGTTATAACCAATATTGTGGAAGACCCAATTGAGCTTGCATATGATTGTAATGATGATGTTTATGTCGAGACTTTGGTTAAGGCAGAAACGGACGAAGAATGGTTGCAAGGTTTAATAGAGGACCATGATATAAAAGAGGTGAATAATTCACTTGAGTTTTTCAAGGATGAAGAGGATTCCGTAATACAAGAGATTGTGCAAGGTTTGTCTAACCCGTTGCCTTTTGTTTCTTCTCCTTTACCTCTTATTGGTTTGAATGTATGTGCTTCGAGAGTATTGTTGAATGACTTTATTTCTCGTTTTCCGCCATTAGAGATACTTGATTCTCATACTATGCAGGTTTTGGACCAAGAAACCGTGGTAGTCCCTGATTTCTATATTCTTTATACACTTCCAAGTGTGGACAAGAATAAGTGTGGGGGAAACTTTTATCGGTTCATAGCTTCGTTTCTGTTTTATATTACTAATATTTGTGCGAAGCTAGTGTTTGAAAAACAGGTGCTATGGGTGGATCCCCAACTTTTCCGATTATTGGTGTATGGGGAATGAATCTTACAAGAAGCTAAGTCGGGCCGTCGACTTTAAAACAAGCGCTAAGTGGGAGGCAACCCACCGGTTTTGTATCTTTATCCTTATCTTTTTATTTTTATGCATTTGCTTTTATCTTTATTTTCTTGTTTTTGCATATCATTTACGGAATTTCCCACCTTGAACTCTCTTTGGAAGATTCAATTTTACATTGAGGACAATGTAAAGTTTAAGTGTGGGGGAGCATTTATATGTTTTAGTTTGTTTTATGTATAAAAAAAAAAAAAAAAATCAGAAAAATAGAAAAAACCAAGAAAAAAATTTGTGCTTTTTGAACTCCGAAATCTAGAAACTTGTGCCTTTAGGATGACACCATTAGTGGATGGAACCATTTTGAATGCAGGAGTTGAGGAACCGATTAACTAAAAAGGGGACGAACATAGCTCAGAAATCACAATTAACATGATAGTTGTTACCATATCACCATATCACCATATCGCATTCTATTTTTATTTTTCCATATTTATCTATTGTTCTCTAAGTGCTTTGGTGGGTCACTAAACATCGACGTGTTATTACTGCTAGGATGAAATAGAGTGATTGAGTTACTAGAAAAAGAGAAAAAAATTGAACAAGAAAAGAAAAAAAAAAAAAAAAAAAGGACCGATCAATTAGACCAAAACGGAATAAAGAATGACACTTGGGAATAGCAGTATGTGTGAAACGTTGTCCCTGTCTCCGTCGCCTAAACAAGCGTGGAAAGCAGAATCCAAGGCAACTATCATATACTTGTTGACAAGGAAGCATGCGCTTGGATCCAGTTTGATCCAATCATGTTGTCTAAAAAAAAAAAAGAGAAATTGGATCCAGTTTGATCCAATCATATAAAAAAAAAAAGAGAAGAAATTATTATTGTGTTGAATAAAGTCTCTCTTGGTTCCCTTGTATATGCCAATTGATTTGATGTAGCATTCAGCACCAACAGCTCAATCCAATAGGATTAGGTTCATCTTGGCAGTGACCTTCAGACAGATATGGGAAACATCGAACACTTGTGAACATTCGCCAACATCTAGATCTTTATCCATCTTCTTAATCTTTTCATTGTGATTGTGGTTTGTTAGTTTCCGAGTATTGTGGCTTGTTCAACTATCTAATTAGAGTTTATTTACTAATATATGAATTGAATTTGCAAGGTACCTCCTCCTGTAGTCATTTTGGATTCGTTCATTGATTTGTCACGAATAGACGGAGTTTGAAATATAGGTTTTGTAGGTATATCTCTTGTAAACCTTCACGAGACTATAACTCGTCCACTAGGGACACCTAGGGGTTTAAAGGCTTGTTATTTATGCTAAAATTAACCGTAGCCTCGACGAGACGGAGTTGTATGTATTTGTTTTAGTTTTGTTTTGTTTGATTTGCTCGAGGACTAGCAAAGAATAAGTGTGGGGGAATTTGATAAGTGCCTAAAATACATCTTTTGAATGTTAATTTCCTTTGCTTTCTTGGCTATTTTCTCTTGTATTTTTGTATATTATGCTTCGTTTCCATTTTATAGGTATTTTGGAGTCATGCGACAAGAAATAAGGCAAAAAGAGGCTCAATTCATTGCTTGGGAAGCTTAGGCATTGGCGGATTCAAAGCACGGGAGGACACGAGCTCACAGTAAAGCGTCTAAAATAGGAAATCACTGAAGCACCAACCTTCTATCGCTCGGGGCAGTCACTGAACTTACAACTGGGAGAGTTCAAGAGCATTAGTGCCTTTGCTCAAAGGGCACCAGCATCATTTTTCCTATGTATTCAAAACAACAGACAGAGGGTCAGACTTGTTCTTCTCAATTCACGACCAAGTTTTCCCTTCTTACTGAACGAAGCCTGTCGTTGTTCAAGCAATGGTTTGTATGAGTGATTTCTATTGGTCAGAGCATATTTTAGAAGCTGAGAATATCACAAGAGAAAGAGGTACATGAAAGTTTGGGTTTAGTTTCAAACCGAGAATGCAGGGAAGAAGGATGAGCTCTGCCATTGATTGACGATGATGAACAGGAAGATTGAAGGAGGGATTTGAGTTATGAAATGATTAGGATGAATGGGTTTTGGTTGAATTTGAGTTTGAGAGTGTTAGACAGAGTTTGAGCAAGAAATGAGGAAGAGAAGTTGAAGTTGCTTCTGTTAAAATAGAAGATGAATGGAGGAGAAATTAAAGAGATTGATAGGTGTTGCAGCTGTGAATGATTAAAAATGTTATGTGGTGTGTGTTTTACAGGGAAGGAGCGGTTTGTGTGGCTTTGTACAGCCATTACACAACCACTATCAGTTTGCAAATGGCACACCCACTGTTTGAGAAAAGGCCTGAGAGGTCAGTTCTTCACAAGTTCAAGGTCAGTCTTGCTACCAGCAAGATCATGGCTCTGGTGGGTGTTCGAGAAGAAGTAGGAGAGTGCAGAGTGGTTACTGAGGTATGAACTGTAATGGGATGGATGGAATGGAATTGTTGGCTGGTGTTTGAAATGGAGTTAATGGAGAAGAACATGTCTTTGTAAGGGAATGTCTTTGTTGGCAATGGCAAAGCTAGAACTGAGTTAAGCAAAGAACATCAGAAATTGGTAAAATATGCTGTTGTGGCTCATCTGGGTGTCATGGCAGAATTGCGGATAGTTGTTGCTACTACATGTCAAGTTGGGGGCAGCTTTGCAAAGAAAATGTTACAGTTACAGGGCAGGGAAGAGCTGTTGCTGCTGTGTGCTGTTATGGAAGTGGTGGTATGGCTGTGCTACATGGAAGAAGTTCAGGAAAGCAGTGAGCTGAATTGCAGCCATGGTTGTCGTGGGTTGTCGCTGTCGTGGTGATGCTGAGATGATGAGCTAGAGAAGGCATTGAGGCTGGTATCGTACAACAATTGCAACGGGAGAATGGAGATGGACTGCATATTGGTGGCGCTGGTTTGTTGTGGCATGTACTGTCATGGTCATGGCTTGAGAAGCTGGAATGGGTGAGTCTGCGGGAAGTGGATGTGCACATGAATCTGGCACTGGAATGTTGCAGTTATGAGCTTGAGGTGTTTGACCTCGCAGGAGTCGATCGCAGTGGGTGGTAGTGTTGAGTTCGAAAGGATACATGGTAGTACGTACTGGTGGTTGAGCTCAAAGAAGAAGTGAAGTTTACTTTGGTTGGAGTATTGAGAAATTCAAGTTGAGATGAAACTGAGGTATTGCAGCTGTGAATAGTAGAGCAAGGAACTGATGCTGTATGTGGTGAGTTTGAATGGCAGAGGTGAGCTCAAACGATGGCACGCTGCAGCTGATACTAGAGAAGGGTTTGTCGCAGGTGGCGTAAAGATCATGGAGATGCAATGGAACCAGCAAGGAGGCACAAATGACCAAGATGGTCGGACTGCGATCCTTGCACTAGTGACTTATTTCAGTGTGAGGAGATGAATGGATTGTTGCAGGCATGAACTGGGAAATGGTAGCTGCAGTTGAGAATGAGCTTGCGGTTTTGGAAACAGATTTATGCAGGTAATGTTACTATGAAGCTGAGAATTCGAGGCACGGCAGGAGGTATTGGGGCTGAAATTGCAGGTGCAACTGGTACTGGTATTTCAGGTGCGAGATGCGACAGAGAAATAATGAGGTGGTGCTATGTTTTGACTCAGAAGGTTGAGCTGTAGTTGGTTATGCTAATGCACTGGGATATGCAAGTGGTGGTGTTGCAGAGAAAAGATTGAGTTGGCCAGTACTGAGATTGTTTTGAACAAGAGTGCAGCCGCAGTGCGAAAACGGAGCGAAATTGGTAAGCCGGTGAGCATAGTTCTGGTTATCGGATTTTGGAACCGGAAGTGGGTATAGTAATGTTTCACTGAATCATGAAGGGGGTACGAGTCGGATGCAAGAATTGATGGCCGGACATATGAGCTACGTGTCACGCTTTTAGGCGCGTTTTTCGCAAGAAACGAGGAATTGGCTAAAATGGTTTTTGTGAATGTGTGGACTGCGAGAAGCAAAGTTGAACTACTGGAAGTGTAGAATCACCTGGTGATAGTACCTGATGACAAAGGCGGCCAGAGATAATTTCCCGGCGACCGGATTCCGGCGGCGGTGACCGGATTCCGGCGATGACGTCATCAATCCGACGACATTTTTGGACCCAGAATTTCCAGAGACTTATTTTCACACATGGGCTTGGTGGACGAATTTGAGACGGGTTTGGAGAAGACTTGACCTACTTTTGGGTATCCTTTTGGGAGAGGCATATAAATAGAACTTTTTCTCTAAACCTAGAGATATCTCCATGAGGGAGAACTTCTACTACTTTGTTTCTAGGGTTTACAACATGATAGAGTTTCTTTTTCTTCTTGTGATGAACTCCTTGAATATGAGTACCTAATTATCTTTTGGTTATGGAATAGTTGGATTTCACAAAGCATGATTCTTTGATTCAATATATTAGTTTTGTCTCATATTTATCGTTTACAATTCTCACGAAAATATAGTTGTATGATTTGAATGCTAGTTTGATCGAGTCGCGAATCGGTTGAGTTTGTTTTCACATCTATTGCTAGTTTAGGGTTTATTATACGTAAAAGTGATATTCCGTGAATACAAGTAGCATAAATATGATTATGGTTTGTAGTGATATATTCTTATGATCATATGTGAATCGTAACCTTTGTTAAATTGAATTAGTGCGCTTTCCACGTTCAATTGCTTTGATTAGCCTGATTTCATAGAACTTAATGCATCTAGGGAATTAAACTTGATTAGTGCTTTTACACGTTAGGTTGTTCTCTTAGATAGAACTCATACTCGCATCTTTTAATGTGTTTGTTGATAACAAAAGGAGATTTGCGGGATATTCTTGCGATCAAGATATTCTAGGGATTTTGATAAAAGTTGAGATTAAATATCAATTCTAGTTATTGTGAAAAGCATGTTAGTGAATGAAAACGAAATCCTTAACCAATATTTCTTATCCTTGAATCTATTTGTTTACTTTTGTTTATTTGCTTTTAGTTTATTTTACTCTCATAAAAACCAGAAAACCCCGTGTTACTTATAAGATACCGAAACAATTTGACAACATAGACCTCTCTGTGGGAACGATCCTTTCTTGTCCTTGCTTCATTATATATTTTGAGTAGTAAGAAAGTGTAATTTATTTTTGACGCTTACGACAGCGATCACAATCTTGTCCTCCTTGTCCATCACAGCGTCATTGGGAAAGGGTATGTTATTCTCACATGAGTCCTTAATAGCATTTATCTTCTTACGAAGCTACTTCACGTTGAAGCCAAGTCTCTCAGAATTCTCCAAGTTGAACTCCCAATAAAAGAGTACATCTGGAGTCACGGTATTTATGGCCCCGGCGCATATATCACTTACAACACACAAGATAACACCTACTTGCATTGTTAAATAATAAGCGTGCTTGGGGTATTTAGCAACGATGATGTGACCAAATTTATTCCATATTTTCTCGTACAAGTCGGTATATCCAATGGAAACACTGAATCCACCAACTAGTTCGTGATATGGGAGTGATGCATCAAATGGAGGATCAAAATCAATCCCTGCACTCGGGTATTCATGCACTACTATACGGTTCTCAATTACTGGAGAAACTTCTACAGTCATGGCAAAAGTTTCTTCAGTCTCTTCTACTCGTGGTTCGGTTTCTTCTGCCACTGAAGCAACAACAATTGAAGTTTCAGTATCTTTAACAACATCATCAGTAACTCCCTCACGAATTTGAATTGCAGAGATGGTTGTTTCTTCGTTGATAATCTCAGTGTTGCTCAAGTCATCATTATTAGCTCATTCATTCTCAACTTCGGTATTTGACACCTAATACGAAGATTACATGAGATTAGGATCATTCAAGTATGAAACCGAAAGAAATCATAAAATCCAACATACAAGTGGTCTAACATCATCAAAAGTTCTTCATTTTGCATGCTATACACCAGAAAATAACGCGGAAATCATAAAAACACGTTTTACAATAAGCTCTCTTGAGATGATTTTAAACTTCCCTGTACAAAAAAACAAACTAGTAGCAATTGGTGAAGAATCTAAGGTCGAGTCATATACCATTCTCTTCGTATGGATTTCATATACAACATATCAAAATTTCATAACAATTGGATGAATGAGCAAAAATATGTGATCAAAACATTGGACTACATGACAGCTGAAAATTTTCTGAAAATCTCCTGGAAATTTACTGTTTCGCTGATTTCATCCTCTAAACGTGCTCAAAAATCTAAAATCTTCTTCAAAAAAGCTTGGAAATTTCCTGGGCATAAGGATGCATGGGTATATTGCGAAAATCCGACATCGTATGAATATTCTACAACGTTTTTGCTAAAGGGATGAATTCTGAAATTTCTGGTGACGTATTTCGACAAAACTTTTCGTATATTCACATGAATTCTTATTCATTCATTCATAAATCAATAAATTTATGCTTCTATGGATAAAAATCAAGAGAAATACTTACTTGGGTGGTCTTCGAAGTGTTCAAGGACCCTGGATTGCTCGTATCAACATCAAGAGCACCATTGCTTTCATTCGGTTTTGAGCTCTGGGAATTTTCTTTATCGCCATTTTCTGAGGATGAGCGAACACCACCAATACTCTCCACTTCCATGGAGACATCCTCCTGGATATATTCTCAACAATTAGCATTTTATCCGCAAAACATCTTAATTGGTTATATGGAGAAATACTTACGGCCTCTTCTTAACTCAAACCAGAAACTGTCTGCCCAGCAGCAGAGAACTGAAGACCGTCAATACTTGATGGAGTAAAATTCTGTAAAAAAAGTAACAAACATTGGTTTTACGATCCTAATTACACGGATGAGAAGAAGTCATGGTGAAAGAAATATCGACAATTCACCAAAGAAATCACTGGGGACTTTATGGTGTTAGGTAACATCTTATAATTCTTATTCCTGCCTTCTCCACCATGAATAGGCTCTTCAGTTTCTGAGAGCTCTACATCGATTCGAGGTCTTACGTTACGACCGTCCTGTAGAAAATTTTTGATGCAATAATCAAAATGCAATTATCATAATCTTATGAAGACTTCGTAAAGAATACTTACTTGTGAACATCCTGGAGATGTTTTCCGTTTATCACCACCAGGGAAATGCTTCAATCTTGGTCGAGTAGCAATAATCTTAGTAGAAGGAGACTCCCTCACTAAAGGTTAATCAAATCTCACGAAATCAAGTAAACGCCTGAGTTGTTGATCCCAAAAGTTTATGTAACCCGGAGTTACATATGTGATTCTCTCAGAGCTAGGAAACCAGAATTCACTTCCTTCCACATGTGTGCGGTCCAGACGGGTCATGAGCTGTTCAACTGAGGGTTTCCTTCTTCGAAAAGTCGGAACATACTGATCCATACCCATTTGCCTAGCTGCCCTATCAATATTGTATTCTTCCACTAAGAATTCGCCATGTATTATTGATATCAGATGACCAGGAGTGAAACTCAACATAAAAGACCTCTCGCTGTCGCTCAAATCAACACCAGATTTCAAAGTCATACTCTCTTCAGCATTAAAAGTTGTCAACTGAGAAATATAAGGATATACTGACGCCCATGGGTGGAAGTTGAATTCAGATTCACGGTCTAAGATATCAACGAAGCGAGTCTTGAGTCGAGGTTGCTTTGTGGACCAGCATATGATCCTGGCATTGGCCTTCTCAGAGAAAACGTAGCGAGCATCAGTATTCAATCCTTTCAAGATGGTACGTGGAATGGGTGTGTAATTCTTGAAATGCTCCCACATCAAAGCTTGAAGAAACATTGTATTGGCATAACATTCAATCTTCATAAAACCATTCGAGATGCTGGAGTCTATAATCAAGGAGTCTAAGTTAGAGTACAAAAAACCCAAGAACAAACTACCTATTGGGAGTTGCTCACCCTGAGCCATCTTAATTACAAAGGGAATCACGAACGGCTTCAACAAACTTCCAGCATCTTCAAATACATCTATGGACAGCCATAAACACAAGAAAGCAGCAATAGATAACGTACCATCAACAGGCCACTCCAGAGGATTATCTCTCGGCCACCAATGTATTAACCAATGAGCATAACAACCTTTGCTATCGGACGCCTTATTAATCTCCTCCATTGCGGTTGTCAAGATTTTAGAGATTGCAATTTCCTATGATGAAGAAAGACTTTCGGGAAGGTTACTCGTGATTGGAAGATGCAACAAAGCAACTACATCTTCTAAAGTAATGGTAAACTATCCCTATTTGCATATGAAAGAGTGAGATGGAATAGACTAACGAGCAACTAGAGCTATCATACCTCGTGCATCATGAAAAATGAACAAGTCTCCAGAAGCTTTGATATCCTGTATTATGTGCATCATGAAGCTTGGCTCGAACACGAGGAAAACCTAGCATATACCTCGCCCATCCAGAAAACTTTTCTAAAGGCTGTCGAGAAAGCTTGAATTCAATGACTAATGCAGAAAAATATCCTCGTTCAAGACAGAACCGAATAGCTGCCAAAGGAGTCACTAATTTTTTCTGAGTAACCTCTCTAGGATTTATCAGAAGACGAAATGCTGGAGTTCTGAGACGCTTTTCAGGCCCTTGATCCACAAAGAATGCATCCTCTATGTTTGGAACGTTCTTAATTCCAGGTGTTTCATCTTCACCAACAGAAGTCTCACCCATGCATGTATCATCCCTGGAGGCATCATTATCTACACATGTATCATCTCTGGAGGCATTGGGGAAAGAGTGGAGGAGTTAACGATCGGAGGATCCCTTCTAGACACTTTAATACCTGCAATATTATTGTTAGTCTCGGCAAATAATAAGCTTCTGGATAATAATTTCATTGCCAGAATGAAAAAAAAATAGAATATAATGGATCACGTTATCTTGTGCCTCTTGATGTGACACATTCTTGACAAGGTGATCGATCCATTAAGTAAAACATTTATACTAGTAGTAGAGATGAAGTGATGTATTAATCTGCATAAAGTTTTATTAAAACCAAACTGAGCTAGAACTTTCAACAGAAATGTGCGCTCAAGCTTAATAAAAGATTTAGATAAATCAAATGTAAGTTTTATTCAAACATTTTGGCATGTGACCAGATCCAAAGAATTTACGAACAACATCAATAACATCCTTCCCTACAATGTGCCATTGTGATTGATAAAATCCAACTTGGGATCCATCAGGACCATGTGAACTCCAAGCCGGCATAGACTTAACATCATTAATAATTTCATTAGCTGTTGGAACTGAAACAAGAGTAATGTTATCATAATAAGATATAACATGAGGAATGATATCAAAGTCATCTTTAGAGAAGAGAGGACTAGTGAATGCAATAGAACTAAAATGGTTTGTATGAAGGTTTAACACTTCATCCCTATTTGTATACCAGTTAGCATAGCATCACTTAGTGTTATTCCTATGCAGTCTTTTCTTCACTATAGAACGAAAGTATCTAGTACTGTTATCCATGTCAAACATATGTTTGTGTCTAGAATTTTCCCTACAGAAACTAGTTAGTACGTTATACTAGTTATCAAGGTCTTTAGTTATATAACTTTAACTCTCATAAATTAGTCTTCAAAACTAACCTCTTTTTGAACAGCTTCAGGCTGATTTAGAAGATTATTGATAGTTTTTTGGATGCCTCCAAATCAAGTGTATTCATTTAAAAAAATATTCAATCTGGTACACTGAAGTTTATGTTTAACTTTATTAGTAGTACTTCCTGTAACATCTACATTCCATGCAATTTCTATTTGTTGATAAAGAGTCATGCTGCGTCCAAGTGCAAAAAATAAAATAAATTAAATGGTCTCCAAAGCTTCCTAGGAATGAGATCATTAATTAACTATATTGGGCAGTGACTAGAAGCCACATGATTCAGGTGAATAATTTTTCCTGAGAAAATTTTAAAGATCACTCACTATTTCCTAAACCCATATCTAATCTAGCCTTCTTAGGTCTTGTACCATAAATATTGTTATTCCAAGTAAAATCTTCCCTTCGTAACCTCAAATCCATTAAGCCAGAATCATTATCAACATTTTGAACCCAAGTGGCTGAGCTGTTGTTTTTCCTAGATAGATGAAAATTAAGATCCTATGACTATACAAGGTTGGAAAACATCTCTACTCGAGATCATGTAAGAAATTCCATTGCTTCTTTTTATGGACATTATAAGTGGATCCATACATATATAAAGGAAATTAGGACCTACGGTTTACTAGGGTCTAGCTTAATTAGGGCATGAATAACGTTATCTGCAGTGCAATCTATGTATATGTTATACCATATTTCCATATAAGGATGAGCCCACCTCCATAGCCAAGTATATCAATATAGGTATAATTATATATGATAATGAATAGATTGAGCAATTGATACCCTAGGAACATCGACTTATGTTTCACAGATAAAAATAAAATCAGGGCTTTAAGATCTAACTAGATTTTGGAGTTG
Organism: Papaver armeniacum; assembly: GCA_023531295.1. NCBI lineage: Eukaryota > Viridiplantae > Streptophyta > Magnoliopsida > Ranunculales > Papaveraceae > Papaver > Papaver armeniacum. The sequence continues at coordinate 27,080 of JAJJWW010005452.1, read as the reverse complement.
TTGTTTTGTAAAACTATTGTTGATACCATGAATGTTCAAAGATTAATTTTTCAAGTTAAAAATACGGGAAAATTCCTGAAATTTTAAATAAAAAATCGAGTATAGTATAGAAATAACCCTTTCCTTCCTGATGGTGTCATTGATTTTCCTTTCCCGGCCGCTGAGTGGCCTTTAAGGTTACTTGTGTAACATGATGGTTATCATTGAGTTGAGCTTCTAAGAATTGAGCAGATTGAGGTGCATATGTAGTTTGAGATTGAGTATTTCTTTGCGCGGATTGAGTTGCGCATGTAGTTAAAAGAAGAAAAAAAATTCCAAGAAAGAATGCATTGTATTGCTTTGAAATCTTATAAATGTTGTGATAAGAAATCATGAATGATTTCCCACCACTCATTACAGATGTGTTCAATCTTGTACAATGCTTAGCCGCTTTATCTGCGATAGAATTAAAATCTCTCCTAAGGTGACTAGTTTTAATGAATGAAAAAGAGTATATCAACATATAAAAATCGTGTATGATGGTACTACTAAACCAACAAAGACTATTATTTTTATTTTTAAAGTAATCCATTACTCTTTTTGGCATGACTATAGATTCTAATAGAGGCCAATTTCTTGCTACGCGCCCATTTGATGGCTTCAAGCACCTCTAGACACTCCGCCTCTTATGGATTCGTAGCTATGCATTTTAATGTTTTGCATTCCTTATAATTGCATGCATATGTATTCATATGGATACCAATACCAGTAATAATAGTATCTTTGTCAAAAGATGTATCACAATAAATTAAGGTGCAATAATCAGGGACATTATCACTAGACACTACATTAGAGGTACTAATGGTCTGAATATTTATGGCTCCGCCAGAGGTATTAGATAACTGAATAGAAACATAATTCATCTACTCTGTAGTGTCAATAGACAACCTTATGGCCAATCTAGCCGTAGAAGAAGGCCGTGTTGATTTCTGTTAGAAGAATTTAAAATATTTATCCCTCCAGATGCTTCATATCAAAATCTCAATATGTTTGTTTACATCTTGATTATTCTACAACCATTTCCCAATCCAATCCTTAATGGTAGGATTCATACCAATTGCATCATGTAAAGTGATATATCCATTTGAAGTTGCGAGACCCGGACAAAAATTTGCAAACTGACAGTGTAAAATTAAATGCTCAGTGGATTCATTAACACTACTATGACACACGCTGCATGTAGTATTGTTATTAGTCACTTATTGAGATAGTCTAACTTTCATCGGCAGAATGTCAGAAATACATTTCCGGAGAAAAAGCTACACTTTAGGAAGAAGGTGACATTTCCATAAAAATCCCTAGTTAAATCCCTATACTAGGATTTAACCATAAAAATCCATTATGGGAAATTGGACCAAATCAATCTATCTTCATATAGATATGATATTCTAATCATCTTAATCCTATCAACATTTTCTGTAGTGAAAAAATCCTCTAACATGGGTTCATTCCATTGCTTGGTATTATGATCAATAAAATCAACAACAATAAGGTTTGGGTTGAGATATTGAATACAAACTGGAGTTCTAAAATTTTCTATCCAAGTATCCTCAAAAGCTTTAATACTCTTATCATTCTTAACTTCCAAAAACGAGTTAACTTTAACAATCTCTAGACCTCTCTGAGATGTCTTTTCATACCCAAGACGAGTCTTGCTTTTTCTTATAGTGTAAAGGATGATCATTACTAAAATACTTACATTTTATGATCCTAAAATATAATTCATCGGATCCATGAATCAATCTCCAAGATACTTTAGATAATAAAGATAGGTTAAACTTTTTTAAATCACGAAAACCTAGACCCCCTACATGCTTATGATTACAAACTCCTTGCCATTGTTTCATATAATTGCACCTTGATTGTTTTCACCCCACCAAAAGTCTTTTCGAGACTTTTCCATTTGATAAATAATACTATCAGAAATCAGGAAGGAGTTCATATGATAAACATATGACGATTTCAAGATATTTTGGACCATGACTAACCTACATGTCTGAGTAAAGTGTTTATGTTTCTATTTTGCTACACTACTATCAAAGTGATCAACTAGAAAAACAAAAGATTTAGTTTTATTTATGTTAATGAAAAGAGGTATACCTAAATATTTATCATTTAAGTCAATTTTCTTAACTTTAAGGGTTCTTATAAGTGAGACACATTTATCTGGATGAAATTTTTTACTGAAAAAACAACCACATTTATCAAAGTTTATCATCTTTCCAGAAACAAAACTAAAAACATTTATGGCCTCAACTAGATTTTGTGCTTCGTAGTGAGTTTCCTTGGTGAAAAATAAACAGTCATTAACAAATAAAAGATGAGACCCACTAAGTACCTTATTAGTCACTCTAGCATCATGGATCCAATGTCTACTCTCACAGTACATAAGATATCTGGAGAAGTACTCCATACACAAAATAAAAAGGTATGGAGACAAGGGATCACCTTGTCTCAGACCCCTAGTTGGTCTATACACATTGCAAGGGGAACCATTCAGAAGAACAAAGATGCTAATAGTACTGACACATTGAAATATCAACTCACACCAATGATTGGAAAACCCAAAGCATTTTAGAACATCTATCAAAAAAGACCACTTTACCATGTCAAAGGCCTTAGACATATCGAGTAATGCCAATGATTCCACTCTTAGCTTTCGTACTTTTCACATTATGAACAGTTTCATGCCCAATTATAACATTGTCATGAATGTTCACATAGGCTGCCTGAAAAGGGGAGATAATTTTGCTAAGTAATGGCTTCATCCCGTTGACTATCAATTTAGAAATGATTTTATAAATGGTATTATGCAGAGATATTGGTCTGAAGTCAACAGAGGACGAAGGGTTCATGTTCTTAGGGATTAGAGACGAAAAAATATGATTTATTTCTTTTAAAATATGTTTATTCGCAAAGAAAAATTTAGTGTTATTCCAAACATCTTGCTCAAGGAAATCAATTTTTTCTTTGTAAACCCCCGGAGGAAAACCATTCGGACCTGGTGCAGTCGAGGCTTTCATTTGTTTGATTGTCTCGTTAATTTCATCGAGAGAAATAAGTCTTAGCAGCATATCATTATCCTTGGCAGTGATGAGGAGTTATGTAGTTAAGGAATTCTGAATAGGATTGTAGTGGTATCAATGTTACTGAAATGGTTAACCAATAGATTTTCTATTTGTTTTCTTTCATTATACCATTGACCACTACTCAGCTGCAAGGACCCTATGTGATTGAAATATCTTTTCCTATTTATAGAAGTATGATAAAAACTGGTGTCTCTATCAAAAAAATATTTCTTTATAAAATAAAATGAGGCCACTAATTAAACTTGCATATTGACCACTGAAAAAAAATCACGTTTGTCGGTCCATGCGAACGTACAAATACATAAAATTGTCCATGCCCATTGGAGTACTGCTTTATAGCCGGTTCCTATGGGAATGGTAAAGCCCCAGTTTTACCATTTTTGCACCCACTATAGGCACGGCAAAGGGGCAAATTTTCCACTTAGCCAGGTCAGGTCAAGTTTCTAACGAGCGGTCGAGTCTCGACCACTCGATGTAATTTACATCGGCCGATTTTGTTTAAATCGCCAACGGTTTACATTCGGCTGTTCGGTTTAGTCTTCTTCGCCCGGTAGAATCTGATCCAATGACCATAAATCTCCCTCCCCCCTATAAATACCAAATTTCACTTCCATTTTAACTCACACCTTATATACTCTTCTCATTTATCAGATTTGTTAAAATGTAAACCAAATTTCATCATCCAACTCTTTCATTCACTCGTATTGTGTAGTTTTTTTTTTTTTTTAATATGTCTCAATTTAATTCTCGATTAACTAAAAGTAAGAAGATTAGGGGTACAAAATTTTCCTTACCCGAAGATGAAAGCATTTGCAGAAACTATATGTTCTTTACGTACACAAGTGTTGATGGTGGATTTTCATTTAAGGTTAAAATTGTAAAAGCCAAAAAATTATGCGCTAACATCTTGTAAAAGATAAAGCCATTAATAAGTGTTGAATACTTCTTCACTTTACTAATTCACCTAGAATGGAGCATGTGACAACAATCCCATTCTGTGAATTAAATACACGAAATTCATCCAGGTTGGAGCATGTAGCAACATTCCCATATACCCTGTAAATTTACAGCATTATTAATTAATGCGTAACCAGCCTTGTATTTCCTGTAACCAGCATCATCCAACTTCACAAGCATGATTGGATGGCCCAGATCAATTCCATAACCCCCAAGCAGGTATGGAATATTCGCTGCCGAACCAACGCGGGCCCCGCATGGTCGGCCTCCCCAAAATATTGGCATAGCTTGCCAAAACGTCCAAACCAGAGCAGTATGGACGGAAAACCCTAAATTAGGGTTTGCGGCACATTACATGTGTCGCAAAACAGTCTCAACCATCCATCTTCGTAGGTATAAGAGGGTGTAGATGTAGATTCAAAGGGCCCAGAGCATGTCAACATAATCACTGGGGGCTCGCCTACATACCTGACCAATCGGTTAGGACCAACCATGGTTGGTCATCCTAATTCGTGCGCCCGAATAGAGCATGACGCACGGCCGTGAAACTCAAAACTAGGGTTTTGAACATCACGAGCGTCCATTTTCTCCGACACGAATGAAAGGCTCGAGATTAGATTAAGCAGGTCCGGTCATACCAGCATAACCATCATGGGCCCGTATATCCCCTCACCTGATCGGCCAAGGCATATCATGCTTGGCTATCCCCAAACGCGCGTCCAAACTAGCATGGTCACACTTCCCAAATTGTAAACTGATCTCGACCACTCAACTTCGCCGGACGATTTGAGTGGCTTAGATCACGTTTTCATGGGACAGTCAGGTATAGGTGTGAACACCAGCCTACCACCTACATGCCAAACCGATCGTCCAAGACAGACCAAGATTGCTCGTCTTGGAACGCGCGCCCGAAGTTGGCACAATGCGCGGCTTTTGCGACACTAGTTTTCTGGCACAAATTGATCTCGACCACTCAACTTCACCAGACGAATTGAGTGGCCCAAATCACACTTTCGTGAGGTAATGGGGTATAGGCGCCTACACCGTCATGCCGTCTATACACATGAACGATCGGCCTGGCCAAAATCGTATCCCAAGCTTGGATTCGACCAGACTGAAGAGGGATGCTTGCGCACCTCTTCTAAAACCCTGATTTCATTAACGGTCGCAGATGAGTGTCTCAAAGATCATTTCGTCCGTCCAACTTCACCGGCTTGGTTATACATCCCTGGTCAGGAGTTAATTGTTCAGTGCGGCGTCATGGTGATCACCATCCGTCACTCTACCACACCATGTGGTCGGTCAAGGTAGGATTTGCTTGAGCAACTTCCAAACCATCACATGAAGTAGGTTGTACATGAGGTTATTTTGAGACGCTCAAACAGCGATGCTTCATACATGCTGAGTATACTCGATGCAGTACCTGCATAGAATACACACGATACTTCACAAGTATCAACTTCCTGAATAACGCAGTTATTCAACTTAGCATTACATGCTACCTTTTGTGGGTCCCACGATCCACACATTCTAGACATCAATCATGTCACAAACTGGGGGATACATACTGGGGTATTGGTCTGGCGGTTTACAGTGTGCAGCGCACAACACGCCATCACAAGAACGTGTCAGGAAGTCATGGACGGTCAAGTGATGATGGGAGGAATTTCTGAGAGTGATTGCTCGAAAAATTGTTGTTGTTCAATCGTGGATCCAGAGACTTATTTATATTGTCAGAATAGCGAACATATTGATCCCTGTAAATGTGACGGTTTCATGAATGAAGAGTGGGAAAGTGGAAGATCGTGGTGAAACCAGTTCCAAGTCGTGCGGAGACTTGGTTAATTGTCCACCCACTACTTTGCTAACTCCTTCAAGCGGCACAACTTACTCACATTTCTCATCGTGGATGAATCCACGTGCCGTAAGCCACCAGACCAAAACCCTAAATGATATCCCCCATGTGACGTGATTGAAGTCTAACGAATCGTGGAGTCTGCATGACAGACGTGTATTTTATTAGTTTTAGATAGTGATCTAAGTTTTGTTGAATTGCGCATGGTTAGAGATTTCTCTGCGATTCATGGATTTGAACGTGTTAGTTCTTATATTGATATTTCTCGTGTGCAATTATTGTAAATTCGAGCATCTGAGCAAGTATTTCTCGATTCAACGGAGAGTATTGATAGTTGGGCAATTGAGCAAGTATTACTTAATTCGACAAATTATTGAATATTGATGATTGGATCAATATTCGAGCAATTGAGCAAGTATTGCTGAATTCGACGAATTACTGAATATTGATAGTTGGACCAATATTCGAGCACGTGAGCAAGTATTGCTCAATTCGGCGAATTATTGATGAATTACTGGATATTGATAGTTGGATCTATATTCGAGCAACTTAGCAAATCAGTGGATTCTATGAATATTGACAGCTGGATTAATATTCGAGCAATTGAGCAAGTATTGCTCAATTCGAAGAATTACTGTTAAATTACTGATCATCGAGCAATTGAGCAAGTATTGCTCAATTCGACAAATTATTTGTTTATTGGTGACGTGACCCAATATTAAAATATTGGTAGATTACCGAACATTATATAATTAATCCGTGTGTTGTTTGCTAGATTAACGTAAATTTATTTAGTGTTTGAACTTGCTCAGAATGGTGATTTGTTGAGCGTTTGTTCGAAACCATAATTTTGAGCAATTGCTCACTGATTGACGAATTGCTGAAAATAGGTCATGAGCAAGGGAGGGACCGACCACATGTGACTATGGACGTCTATGTGATGCCCAATTTCTCGAGTGAGCGTTACACCAGGGTCCTGAGTTGGCCATTTGGTGACGGAATGTCGATTAAATGCCGGTTTCATCATTTATTGAAATAGTGCTGGATTGAGCATTAGGTGATAAAACCTAATTATAGAAAAGTGAGGGACCGACCAAGGTGGCATGAGACCGGCCCTTGGTGTTCGTGGGACCACTGATGGGTTTGCACAAACTCTGAGTTGGTTGTGAAGAGTTTGGACCCAATATGAGCGATTGCACAAATTAGGTCAAAAGTATGAAAACGTGTGGGACCGGCTTTGTGCAAGCCATAGGGATGATCTTGGTCGGTCAAGAAGGCGTGCACGTGTTACCATGGTGTCTGTGTTTTCGTACTGAGAGTTTCAGTATTTTTTGATGTGCGTTTGAGCAATATTTTGGATTTTCAGAAGAGTTCGATCTTTGACTGAAATCCTCGATTTTGCTCGAATGAGCAAGTATGCTCGCTTGTTCAATATTTTGTGAATATTAAATAATATTTTAATATATTTTTCTTGAGTAGCCTAGTCGGTCATGTGACCATGTTGACTTTTGGCTTTTTCATGGTTCGCGCAAAAACTGGGGAGTTTCACAAGATGAGAAAAATAACAATTTATGAAAGATTAGGGATTGCAAGGTGTGGGACCGGCCACGGCTAGGGCATGGCCGGCTGGCTATGTTGCCCGGTCCCGCAACACCTTTCCCTATTTATATTATTATTTCTTTTGTGAAATCCCACAAAAATATGGAGAAACCATGAAAATATGGAGAAACCACGAGTTTTGCTCAAACAAGGAAAGTTGCTGGAATGGAGGATTCGTCATGAGTTTATGAAAACAACAAAAATAAGGAAAATAATGGAGGAAGCATGGGACCGGCCACGGATAGGGCACGGCCGGCCGGCCGGTGGGACCGGCCCATGGGCGCTTCTCCATTATTTTAATGTTATTATTTTCTCTCTCCTATTTTGTGCGGGATTCCTCATTTGTCCATATTTTGGATGCGCGTTCGCGCATTTGGGTGCTCGTTTATGCATCATTGTCGAATACCTCGCCTTTTCCAAACATTAGAAGACATCCTTCTCACAAGATAGTCATGCTCTCCAGTTCAGAAAATATGGAAGCTGATCCATCTTCTTGTTCAGCACTTGTGATGAGATTTTGTCTCCGGAGAAACGAATATCCGCCTTCTCCTATCGACTTCAATATTTGCCATACTCCACTGGGTTCTTATGAAGGATGGATGAGACGCATGTTGAATAATAAAGACATTAAAGCCAATTTGACCAAAGCGCAAATCCTCAATGCAGTCATGGCATCTTTACTCTTGAAATTAAGAAAGATGTTGCAGGCTTGATTACTTTCATTTCTCGGTGGCACCCTTCTACTCATATATCTATATCTAGATGGGGAGAGATGACTATTACTCTGGAGAGTGTAGCTGCATTAATGAACCTGCCTGTCGCCGGATGTCTTTCTTACGAGCTCTCTGATACGGAACAACGTAATTATGACGCTATACTTCAAAAGGTGGCGGGATTCGACCGTATGGACAAGGAGGAGAAAAAATATACGAGATGCTTTTACACCTGGTGGGTGTCGGAGTGGTCTCCTGCATACCCAGAACCGGATCAAGAGTTGGAAAACGAGCTCAACATGATTGCGTTCCTTTCTTTATGGCTATACAGAGATATATTTGATGACGGTTCTGGAAAGAAGACCATAAGAGGTGATCTCGTTAGGATCGCTATAAAGCTGGCAAAAGGTAAAGTTCTTCCCCTAGGTGCCTTGTTCCTTGGATCGTTGTATTCTCATATAGATGCCTTAGCAATGGACATGCATGTTTCTAACGGGTACAAGAAGGTGGATTCGCACGTTCACTTCGCTTTTCTTCAGCATTCTTATGGGAACATTTCAAAAGCTATGTTCCTGCTCCTGCAAATTCGTTCAGTAGTTTGTATGGTGGCTCGAGAATACTCCGTTGGCATAGGAGGCGTCCCAGAACCGACGTGAAACTCGTGGACATATTTGACAATGTGTCTTTTACATATTTCCGTCCATGGGGGCCGATCCACTCTTCCATTTTTCAGCCGAAGACTTTTGCTATTGCTTCTGACGGTCCTGATGCTGTGTTGCGTACCGATGCCAAGACTGTGAAGTTTGGAGAACTTATTTACCTGCATAGTTGCATTCCGGGATATATTCCGTCTCTATTCAACGAAGCTCTTACTGTGACTCCGTAAAACATTGACAGGGCTGCTCGTCAAATGGGATTTGACCAGGGTGTTCCATTCATCCGTCCGTCGGAGGCTCTGAAAGAATTTCTCCCGGGTATCTTTGATGCTGACGTGTTCTTGGCATCGCAGAGTCTTCCATTCTGGCCTATTGGGAGAAACCCAGTGGTAACCGATAAGTACAAGGAATTTTGGAGGAGGCAGTTGTTGACTTTCCAGGAATTCTCGGAGAATGTTGTGACAGATTCCCGTGGTGAGCCATCTTCTGACGTTTTGAAGAATCATTTCCGTTTGAAGCCACTTCCAGCCAAACGTACCAGAGCTGAGGATTGCAGTCCCCAAGTAGGAGAAAGATCTAAGAGGCAGGCATGTGGCTCGGTGATCCTCAATTCCTCCAATATGCAGGTATTTAAATCTCCTTTTGTTGATTCCTTCATTTCTCCAGAGTAAATTCTTCTAAGAGTAATCCTTGCTTGAAATCAGGTAATTCCGAAAGAGAATGTTTTCACAAGGTTGGTGCGCATTCAGAACGAGAAGTCTGGTAACGTTGGCCTTTATGTTGAGAAGTCTGACGGTACTGATCTTTACGCTGGGAAGTCTGGCAAAACCGCTCCTTTTCCAGACCATGACAGAGATGATGCAATCTCGGTTGGACAAGGTGCTTCCCTAAGTGATCTTGTTGACGGGGCCGTGATGGAAATCAGCACCCAGAGTGAAGTAGACATCGGGAGGAATGTAAGAGAGGCGAAATCCGCTATTATTGAGGTGGCTCCCCTTGAAGAACGTTCTGAACAAGTTTCAGTCAATAAGGCTATCGTGGTGACTTCTTCCGAAAGGCCTCCTGCAACTGACAAGGCTCCTGTGATTGGTGAAGTATCGGTAATGCAGCCTGGGGCTTTGTTCGATCCTCCTTTCACTGTCCCTTATCCAGGTCATGTGTTGGTTGGAAGATGCAGTGTGCCAGCTCGGTTTGAAGGGTTGTACACGGCGATATGAGAGAAGCATGGCCATATTGCTACCACTACGAAGCTCAAGAGTCGTCTTGCGTTGGTCAATCGCGTCCAGGAAGCTTTATTTTCTATCCATGGGATGAGCATCACGACTGGTCGAACCGTTTCTGAGGAGATGATTGAAGACTGGAAGTGCCATCGAGACGTGTTTGTGCGGTATGACTTCAATGATCCTTGGTTCTTCAAAGGGTTCTCCGAGATTCAGGAGCTTCAGAAATTACAAGATGAAGTCCCTTCTGCAGACTGTGTTACTCGCCAGGAAAGAAGAGGTTGAAAAGTTGTCTAAGGAATTGAAGCTGAAGCAGGTTGTACTTCAAAGGATGAAAGTCTCTCTTTCCCAGAAGGACGATTTGCTATTGAAGGACTTTCCTTGAAGGATTCTCGCTACCTACTTGTCTTTTCTTTTAGATGTTTTTCTTTTTGAGTGATAGCGAGGATTTCCTTTGACTACCGGTTTTGAATTAATAGGTAATTGAATTGGTTTATTTTGAGATAGTTTGGTGAATAATTTTTCTGAAAGAGGTTATTTTAAATGGAATTTGCATCTTGGTCATGAATGATTGCACATGTCATATGAAATTGCAAACGTTGCATAAAAGGGAAGTATGAATGGAAACAAACATGGCATTTGATCATTGAGCCTCTTTCTCTATGTACGGGATGCCAAGTCCCCAGTGAATTCTAAAGCTATCTTTCCTGTAAAATTGTTGAATAGAACTTACTTGCTTTTGAAGCTTTACTTGTATCAACCGAAGTAGCCTCTCTAAGGAAATCATACACATTAATCTCTCAGATAATGAGAGCTATCCCTCTGAACCAAGCTTCTCCTGAACAATGCGCTTCAAAGTGTTGCATTCACTGGTGGGGTGGTGAAGGAACCGGGGGAAATGACAGTACCTAGGGTCCATTACTTCTTGATCAGTTGGTGGACTCCATACATGAGGTAGTTCCACCTCTCTGTTTCGTACCCACGCCTCCAGCAACTCCAAAATCTTTTCCATTGGGAACGAAAAGTGTAGGTACTTCGGGTCTAGCTTTTCCTGCATTCGTGGGTGTTGTGGTGTCTCTACATGGCTTCGATGTGGATCACGTTTCGGGGATGAAGTTGGAAGACTTGTGAGTGCCATCATATCTGCGGATCGCTTGCCTGGGTAAAGGGGTGTGGAATGTATCGTAATATCACTGTTGAGTGATCGAATTGAACGCTCCCATCCTATGTATTCACGTATTTCCTGATTGATCTCTCCTTCCTCAAGCATTTCTTCGCTTGGTTGAAAGGTCGATGCGGATTGGACAGTCTTCCGGGCTTCAACAAGAGTTTTGAGATATAAATCTTCTAGCAGGGCTCCGTAAGCTGCAGGTTCCCTCTCTTTATCTGGAAGACATTGTAGTACTCCGGACAAGCCTTTCCTCTGTGGAGTTGCCTCGAGTCTTCATTGTTGGATGGACCATGTTGTTCATCTTTCCTGAACCTCCTGCGATTACGCGCTCTTTTTGCTTCTCCACTGGTAAAGGTGTGACCCCTGGTTAAGGATCCAGCGTTTCTCGTACTGTCTGAGTAGATTTGCTCCGTCTTCTAGCGATACTAGCTTGATTTTCCAAGACATCCTCCAGCATCCTAGCTACACTCCCTATGGTATCTGAACCACCTGTGGTTTCCTGGTGAGGATACATCGCGAGATGAAAACAGAAAAATTGAGGATTCGATTTTTTTTTTTGTAACGGAGAGATCAACCTCCCACTGTGGTCGCCAATTGTTTATAGGTGAAAACTATTCCTGCAGGATTTGATAATTTGGGGTGTGTGGATGAGGAATGAATCTAAACCCTAAACAAATGCAATGCGCGGTGAGTGCTTGTAGATTCGAGAAACCAATCTATACAATTATGGCCTAAACCAAGAAATGGCCGTTCCAGACTTGTTTCGGTCACAAAGTGAAGGAGATGGGGTTGATCTTAGGGAGGGAAGCGAAGAAGGTGTTGAGATTATGAAGGTGTTGGATATGTATGACTTGTATCAGAAAGCTGAACTGGCTCACAGGATGTAAGCTATCAGTTCCGGTGTTTGAATACAATGGTATCAACACTTGCCTCTGTTGTCTGGACTTGTTCTGTTTTTTTTTTTGAAAAACAGGATGGAGAACCTATTTATACAAGTCTTTTAGCCTAACCCTCGTATCTCGTGGGAAGTGGAGAAAGTGGAGTGATGGAGTAGTGGAGTAATGTGAAAGTGTCACACGACCAGGCTTGCCTACTTGCCTACTTGAAACTGAGTAATAAAAGTGAGTAGTTTTTATTATCAATTCATAGGATCAGCCGTGGATTCGACCATGAATTCAGAATAATAAAATAGGTATTACCATTCCATGGGATCATGGATTGAACCACAGAATCGGAGTAATAAAGTAGTTATTACCATTTCATGAGATCAATTGTGGATTCGACCATGAAATCAGAGTAATAAAATAAGTGGTGATATTACCATTTCATGAGAACAGTCATGGGTTCGACCATGAAATCAGAGTAATATCTATCACCATTTCATGAGATCAGCCGTGGATTCGATCATGAAATCGGAGTAATACATTTATCTATTACCATTTCGATCATGAAATAGGAGTAATGAGATAAGATAGATTATCTTCTAGGAATTCAGTGGTGAATGTCACGATAGAATTTAATCTCTTGCGTATAGTCAGTGAAACATCGAGGGTTGCCGAAGTCCTGAAGACGTTATTGCTCTCAATCTTACGGAGAACCACCTGGATCTATACACGATCTCTCTACATAATCATGGAACAGTGATTGTCACCGACGTCCTGAAGGCGTTATTGCTCTCAATTTTACGGAGAACCGCCCAATCGTTCTTCTATGTAGAGGGGGGTCTCTCTCATGTAGTCAGGGAACAGTGAGTATCACCGACGTCCTAAAGGCATTATTATTCTCAATCTACGGAGAACCTCCCAATTATGTTATTCTACATAGAGGGCACGACGAAAATGTCAGGGATCGAACGCTCAGCTAGTGGAGGCTTTTCGAAAGAGATATTCATCGTGGCTTCGTAAAATATGAATCGTCGCTTTCCTGAAAGCCATGTCAGAAACATGCATCATGATTTTACGGTTTTGCCCTTTGTTGAAAATCCACCATCTACAATTCCATATGTATTAATAGTTTTATCACTAAAATTGACAAAGGGGGAGATTGTTAGAGCATTGATCGGTCGAACTCGCATGCGTTGCTATCTCAAGCATGTTTGTCAATGTTAGTGATCAAAACTATAAGTCTTGATTTCTAGCCTATTATAGCTAAAGGTCTCGGACTAGGATAGAAAGTGTAGTTGAGCTCAATGGCAATCATCATACAAGACGAAGGACTACTCAAGGAACTGGTGGAACTTCATCGACTAAAAGGTATGTGGAGACTTGAACTTATATGTCACTCAAAAGTCTATTTACTCGCTCTCCTATTCTTGAGACAAAATTTATTTTGGTATATAGACTTTCAGTATACACACTTGTTATTTCGAGCCGAGTTTAACTCGCCTATCTATTTCTCGAAATATGTGTTGGTAAGCTTTCGCTTTAGCCAAATTCATCTTTACCTAGTGATGAAAGTCATGTTATGTTTCAATCACTTTGAAAATTGCTCTGACGAAAAATGGTCTGTGAATAACGGCTATATAACGTTCTCTGAGAATGTTTTAATGATTAAATGAGAGTTTAGATTACATAACCATTGGTAGGATATAATCATTGTTGTGGAAACACATATATGTATAAGTCCTTTTTCTTGAACCAAAGTTTGCGAACTTTGTTGATCAAGAGAAACGGAATGTGGCGTGAGCCAAGTCCGCGAACTCAGTCCGCGTTCTCGACCCGAGAATTTCTGTTGGAGTTTGTGAACTCCTTCCGTGAGCTTAATTCCGCGAACCCAGTCCGCGAACTTGAGTAGGTTGTATCTAAAATCGGTTGTTCTTGAACTCATGTTTATATAAACTAAGGAATGCTTTTACAAACCGTGGCTATAAATTTCATGAACCGATTCGAGTGAATCAAACCGTTTTTTCTTCGATTGTGTCTTGTGTAGTTACATAAGATCTAAGTAATTGAACAACTCTCTAACTAGTTCATTTGAGTCATTTGAACTAGTTATGGTGAAGAAGAATATGGTTTATATGAAATTGCTCATATGGATAACCATTTGGTTAACTATTATTGCACCAACAAATGTTAATGTTTGGGAACGGTTACATAAACCCAAAATTGGACATTCCATTTGTGTGTAATAAGCTAAGGTTTCGATCCAACGGTTGAGGAGTATTAGCTTGAATCTAATCAGGTTTTCATCTAACGGTGAATATTGAATGCTTTGTTACTAATCTAACATTGATTGCAAACCCTGATTTGAAAGACTATATAAGGGAGAACTCTAGCAAATGGGAAATCTAATCCCCATACCTTACGTGTGGTACTAGTTGCATAAGCTAGAGTCGATTCTCCTTTAACCTTGGATTTTCTTCTCTAAACCAGGTTAACGACTTAAAGACTTCATTGGGATTGTGAAGCCAGACCGATACTACTTTTCTTGTAGTTGTGTGATCTGATCTTGTTGTTTCTATCGTACGAGTACAATTGGAATAATTGGTTTGAGATTTATATCTCCGATAGGCAAGATAGAAAAGAAATCACAAACACTTCGTCTCATCGTTTGTGATTCTGCAATATCTTTTTTTGCTGCGTCGATTAAGATTATTGTGAGGTGATTTATAATACTAGGTTGTTCTTCGAGAATATAAGTCCGGGTTATCAATTGGTTCCTGTTCACCTTGATTTATCAAAAGACGGAACAAAAACTCGTAGGTATATTTGTGGGAGACGGATTTATCTATTACCATAGACTTTTCTGTGTGATACAGATTTGTTTATTAAAGTCTTCGAATTTGGGTCGTAGCAACTCTTATTTGTAGGTGAGAGATCAACTAAGGGAATCAAGTACGTAGCATCCTGCTGGGATCATAGGCATAGGAGCATAACTGTACCTTGGATCAGTGTGAGATTGGTTGGGGTTCAACTATAGTCTATACCGAAGTTAATTTGGAGTAGGCTAGTGTCTTTAGCGGCTTAATACAGTGTGTGTTCAATCTGGACTAGGTCCAGGGGGTTTTCTGCATTTGCGGTTTCCTCGTTAACAAAATTTCTGATGTCTGCGTTATTTCTATTTCTGCATTATATTTGTTTATATAATTGAAATATCACAGGTTGTGCGTTAGGTTCAATCAATTAGAATATCCTACCTTTTAGGTTGTTGATTTAAATTGATTGACACTTGGATATTGGTCTTTGGTACATCCAAGTTATCTCTCTTTGATAAAGACTCGCAGATTTATATTTGCTTGAGTAAAGATCAAATCGAGAGATTGAGATATAAACTCTTTAATATAATTTTTTCTAGATTGAGTCTGACTGTCTAGTTGATTCTCTAGAAAGTATATTAGAGTTTGTCCATACAGATTACTAAGCGAAATATTGGGTGTGGTTGTTGTACCCCCGCTTTTTCATCTTCTTTATCTTCAAATCTTCTTATATCTTCAATAAACGCCTGTAGACAACAACTTGAATCTCTTGTGATCAATCACGCACAGAACGGACTCTGTTAACAATGGGTTATTACAAGACGTCTTTAGATCTACAAACAGTCTAAAGATCCATGTTAAAACTTCGATCTAGTTTGAGTGAATCTTATATCAAAAGAGAAGATTCTCAAGCATAAACAAACTAGGTGCAATCAAAGTTCAACCACCGTTAGTCAATCAAATCAATCAAAAACACAAGATAAATCGCAATTATCTAGTTTCCCACCAACGGTACTAATAGAACTTCTCAATCCCAAAGAAGACTTTAAACTGAGCGGTCGTAAGAGATTTTGCCTAATTAGGTTACTCTCCTCTCCGAATAGGCGGCTTCACCAGTAACAACACAACCGAGGAAGTTTGCTGTCACGAAGGATTAGTTTGCTAGAAATCCAAACTTCAAGTATTTATAGACAAGGAAGTTTGGACACTAAGGAATTTCAAAAACCGAAAATATTCTCAACATATGCAATATATTCCAAATTCGGTTTTCATAATTTCTGTAAATGCTCTGTCCAAAATATTGACCGAAAATATCTTTGGAAAATCTCCAACTAGTAAATGCACATTACTAATTCTCATTTTCCTAAAAGAAAATTAAAAACCTTAAATAAAAGATTTTTAACTTATTTATGTTTCGATCCTGGGATTTTCTTCCTTTAGGTATTAAGGAATAACTTTGAACAATTAAAGATAAGCGTTACTACACATGTTCAAAGTATGTCGACATCCTTGCTCTGTAAATCCTCTTTCATACTTACAGTCTTGAAACCAATTTGCTACAAATCCAAACAAGTTTAGAAACTGCTCATCTGACGGTCTTCCGGATGCTCGTAATCGGGGTGCCATAGAGGCCTGGCAAACTCACAGTACTTATACAAGCTCAACTCGATTTGCAAAGTAACTGGCCCAACAGTTACAAACTCTTTCCCGCGCAGAAGTTGGCCTACTCTCCAACATTAAGTTTCCATGATAGAAAATACTCGCTAATGAGTCCACCCCGCACAAGTCCCTAGAGTTTTCTCGGAACTTGCTCTGATACCATCTGTGACGGAACGGAAAATTACGCCTTTGGCGCATTGCCCCGCAGGCCATAACTCCCATGATGAAGCTACGATCCGGGCCTTTAAAGATAAGAAAATGCACGTCCATACGCCCTTGAAAGCATGCTCGTGGAGCATGATGCATCTAACTTAGCTTCCCCACCATGCTCGTGGAGCATGATGCAGCTAACTTAGCTTCCACACCGTTCCAACTTACCCTTGTTCCGCAAAAGGGTTTATTAAGAAAAGCAAAAACTTGCTTAATACGGCAAAAACGGCCTTTTGAGGTCCTAAACGATGGAATTTGGCTAAATTCTGGTGATCATGTGGATCTATAGATCACATGTCTTGATCTTTGGGCCATTTTCCATCAAAATGGACTCCTCTTGTGCTAAATTACGACACTCGGGTTTTTCGCCTCCAGATAGGCTATAACTTTCTCTTTGTAGCTTGATAGGAAGTATGAGCATCCACTTGATGGCATGCAACTAAGCCTCATCAAGTATGGTCACAATCATCTCTGGCGTCGAGTTGTCGAGCTTAGATGATATGAGGGGCCAGAATGTCGCAATCATCTCCGAATTAGATGATATGAGCGACAACGTGCTTGACCGGCAATGCTGCAACTCATTGCGGCTGCCTACGTACCCTTCCCTACTCTAAAGGGATCAAGCACAGACCGTAGTTCATTCTCGAAGGGAAAAGCAACTTATTCCAACTCGTTTGCTAGGCCGTGGCCAAGCAATAGTGGTAATGGCCTAGTCGGTATAGGTCGTTCCGTCAAATACATCCAAGTGATGCATCATCGAGTCCGTGGAATGTCATAGTGATGCCTCAGCACCATATGCTCCATTCGTAAGGCTGCGCGACTAAGAATGAGGCCTGAGCATCATTCATATCGTTCCGGCCAAGCTATAAAGCTTACTTGGTACATAGTCCGCATATGCACCTTCAACCAACTACCCCTCCCTATATATGTCTTAATGGAATTTCTACAAGTATGGAAAGGGGACCAAAAATATTTCATCAACTCCCCGTTTACTATTTATGGCCGTTGCCATGTATTTTCCTGAATAACCGGCCAAGATGGCTGTTCACTACCAATGCCAACTCCGATATCCGGCCATGTTGGCCGTCCACTTCCAAACCGATATCCGGCCATGTTGGCCGTCCCTCGCCTAACCCGATGTCCATGCCATGTTGGCCGTACACTGCCAACCCGATGTCCGGCCATGTTGGCCGTACACTTCCAACCCGATGTCCGGCCATGTTGGCCGTCCTCTGCCAACCCGATGTCCGGCCATGTTGGTCGTCCACTGCCAACCCGATGTCCGGCCATGTTGGCCGTACACTGTCAACACATTGGCCAAGGGCCAATGTTCCTTTTCCTACGCAACGTGTAGGATCATAATATCACAACATACAAGGCTCGCGGGATTAATGAACGACGGTGTCGCGAGGCAGTCGCAGGGAGCTAAAATAAACGACGCAATGAATAACGACAGGCAAAACATAAAGAAGACGTGAGATCTGGCGAGGGTTAAGAAGTGTCGCGAGAGTGAATGTTTGTGCATCTGCAACACTTCGCGAGACATTCCCGAAAATAAAGGGTAGCTTAGCTGTCATCCACTATGTATTACCCTATATAAAGAGGTAAATGAGTTGGCAATAGGGGGGGATTTTTTGGAATGGTTGAGCAAGTCAATAGGAGAGAGAAAGTTTAAGAGTGTTTTAATTTCTAAGTGTAATTCTATTATCCTGAGTAAACATTTCATAGATTCAATCAATAAATATTCTTGATCTTACATCTTATAATGGATTAATTAAGCAAAATTGAGTAAGGGGTGTAGTGTGGGATTTCCTGCAACTACATATGCGCTAGAAACAGGGAATGAGCAGTGATTGACGTAGAAATTGGAAGGAATTTGGATTAACAGAGAAAAGATTTGGAGAAGATACTCAAAAATTCATTGAAAAAGAAAAATGGCTAGGAGAAGAAATGTACAAGAGCAACCAACGATTGTAAGAAGAAGTGGGAGACTTGCTGGAGAAAGGAGGAATAAAATAGGAGAATCGTCAAGGATGAATATGAGAAACGATGTAGCTGAAGATATGGCATGCAACACAGACACAAGAGTAATGATTAGTGAATTTCATGAAAATATCAGAGGAAGAATACACAAACGAGATTTTGAAGGAAAGAAGATTACGGATAGAGAAATATCATCACCTTTGAAGGATTGGGAAAAACAAGAGATAACTTTTACGGCGGAGGAAATATCCAAAGAAAACTTAGATCACGCATCTCCACTGGTGATCGCAATAAACGCATATAAGAAAGGAGAGGAATTAGAGAACACGGTGAGAACACTGGGTAATGAATGGAGTTTTAATTGATACGAAGTCTCGGTGAACATCATGTTTTATCACGCTTACAAAAGATGGGATATAAAGATGAAGATATGATTTTCATGGCGTACAATATTCAAGGTTTTGGTAAATGTGTAACAAAAGTTAAAGGGAGATAGAAATACGTACTCCGTTAGGAGGAATCAAACACTGGTGACGTTGAGTGTAGTGGATATGGAATCACCATATAACATATTACTAGGAAGACCATGGGTACATGCAATAAAAGCTGTGGCGTCGACGCTTCATCAATGTATCAAATTTCCTACACCAACCGGAATCGGCGAAATCAAAGGGGATCTTTGCTAAAGGAAGAATATATTATCAAAATGAAGTAAAGTGTTGCGAAGAACAAGTAAACAAGCGAAAGAGTATATCGAAGTATCGCAAAAGATGGCAAGGGCGGCTAAGAAAGAAGAAGAATTCGAGTTTACATGATAAGAGCGAAGGAAGGAAAAGGCATACCTAGCGAGATCTCGGGAGAAGAAAATGATCTTGCGAAAGAACCAAAGGACCGACCCCTATGGGAGAACCCAGAAGGCCAGTTATGTCGCGGCGAGCAAACCAAAGAAGTGAATATTGGAACTAAGGAAAAACCCAAGATATCAAGATTGGAACTAACATGGGAATGGATGAAGAGAAAAGAACCATCGATCTATTGCGGGATTATAAAGATATCTTCGCGTGGGATATGGATGAAATGCAGGAATAGACCCGTCGGTAGCTTGTCACAAATTGGAAATTGATAAAAATATAAAGCCATTCAAACAAAGAATTAGGAAGATAGCAACATATCACCCTCGGATAGAAGAAGAAGCTGCAGAAGATCTTTGGATGCGGGAATTATTAGACAAGCAAAATATCCCGAATGGATAGCGAATATGGTAATAGTTCCAAAAAAGAACAAGGGAATAAGGATTTGTATTGATTTCACTGATCTAAATAAGGCTTGCCCTAAAGACAGTTTTCCATTACCAGACATTCCACAGCTGGTCGAATCAGCGGCCGGGAATGAAAGAGTATCATCGCTGGATGGATACAAAGGTTACAATCAAATTCCTCTCGCCGAAGAAGACCAAGAGCATAATGCTTTCTTCGCTCCAAGAGGATTATCTTTGCTATACTAAAATGCCGTTTGGTCTGCGAAATCTTTGGAGCAACGTATCAAAGGATGGTAGAAAAGGTATTCGCAGAATGGATACATAAAACATTAGAGGTATACGTAGATGACATGCTAGTAAAATGTAGTAGCGAGTGATTTCCCACACTACACCCCTCACTATATTTTGGTTAATTAGTCCATTGAAAGTTGTATAATTGAGAATGTTTATTGATTAATTTCATGAGTTGTCTACCGCAGGGAAAAGTAGAATTACACTTAGCAAGTAAAACACTCTTAAACTTTCTCTCTCCTAATGACTTGCCCAACAATTCCAAAAAGATCTCTCCTCTGTGAGACTCATTCGACCCTTTATATAGGGTAATACATAGTGGATGACAGCTAAGCTATCCTTTATTTTCGGGAATATCTCCAAGTGTCGCACGATGTACAACTATTCAATCTCGCGACACTTAACCCTCGTGAGATCTCACGTCTTCTTTATGTCTCGCTTTGTCATTATTCTTTGCGTCGTTTATTTTAGCTCTCTGCGACTGCCTCGCGACATCGTTGTTTATTAACCCCACGAGTCCTGTTTATTGCGATATTATGGTCCTACATCTTGCCTCTTTTTCCTTGAATATTGAAGAGTGATTTTAAGGAAAAATGCATTGTTGTAATAATCTTTGGTCTTGATGAAGGAACGAGCGAAAGAATCTTGGACTTGAAAAGTACGTACTTGCCTCTATTCTTTTGCGAAATTCAAGCTCCTATATCTGAAGTGTCATTTCTTGCCTCATGCGCTCTGTGGAGAATAATCGGTTTCGCAATCTCTTCTACGCCTATTAGGAAATATGCCATATATTTGAATTTCGCTAAACTTTTCGTCAAGTTTCCTTGGATTTGGGTAATGACCGTTAACACGTGTCTATATTTGCCTCTTTTACCGGTGCATTTAATGTTATCCGGTCGTAATACCTTTTTCTCATCTATTTATAGAAGTGTTCCTTGTGAAGAAACTTCTTTTTCCCTTTCATCTTCTTCATCGTCTGCAAACTTTCCTCTTCTTCATCGTTCTGCAAGTATTTGCCTGTTGTTTTCCTTCTTCACCCTCTTCTCTTCTTCTGCTACTTCTTATCAGTTGTCATTCTCATGGCATCCAGGTTTGTTAATCTTGCCATATCTAATTTGATCTTGTGGTTAATTGCTTTGAAGTTAGTTTTTCTTGTTGAAATCATACTGGTATGCTTAACTTTATGGTTCTTTTTCTGCCATTGTTGTTTAGCAAGAATCAACCCAAAACCAGATTTACCATAAAGGATCCTTTTCTTTCTTTGGGCTCGCCATCAGAACCCTCTTCGCAACAAGAATCTCCTACGCAGCCAAAGCCTACTTCGCGAACAAAATCTGTAGTTAACAAAAGGAAACCTGCGAGTGACAAGGTATTTAAGAAACATTTCTTTTTTTATGAACAATATATTGTTGCCTCTGTTTCTTATTTAATCAGACTTTGCGGGATGATGGGGAAATACCGACAAAACTCCTAAAAGGCTTCGCCAACCCAAGCCCGTTACTCCCAAAGTGTTCCATTTCCTTCATTCATACCTTCATCTCCTGCTCGCGGGAAGTTTGTTTCATGCAAGATAATATTCCTATACCTCAACTCCTCATAGACCAAGTTCCTTACAACTGTCCTCCTATAAACGATGTTACACCACCCTCGGTCAATATTTCTACTATTTCTCCAATCACTTCTCTCCCTAAAACTTCCTCTTCTCATGAGGTTCCCTTGGCAAAGGATGACTCATCTTTTTTGGTAGAGCAAATTCCTCTAACAGCGGAAAATTTGGAAGGTATAGATGTGGCCTTTAAGATTCTTTCAGATCTCGTGAATGATGCCAAGAGAACTTCAGCGATCCTATCAAATCAACGTCTGCATGAGACTTTAAGTAAGCACCTTGGTCCCGATAAGGTCTCGCAAGCATCTTTGGTTCAAGAAATTAGTAAGTCGAAGGATGATCTCCAAGTTATGACCACAAAGTGCAATAGTCTCCACCTTGAGAATCAAAATTTCACAACATCTCGCTAGATCGTGATAACCTTCGCAAGAAGAACGAAGAATTAAAAGGTATGCTCTCGCCACCCTTTTTTTTTTTTTTTTTTAAAACAAAAACCCTTGCTCGTCTTCAAAGTATTAAACCAGAAACGAATAATGGAGATATATCGAGACGGAATCAATCGTTGAATAAGTTCGAGTTGAAAGAGATTCTTGGATGGAGCAGTATAATCTCTTAGATAATCTTCATACCTATGCAATTGATCAAATAAATAACTTGTCGAAAGAGAATTTTGATTTATCGCAAAAACAAGATTTATTAAGTAATGACTTATCTCGCCTCTCTTACGCTTTGACTAAAACTAATTTGGAGTTGGAAACTTTATCAGATGAGAATCGAACTCTTTCTCAAGAGAAACGTTCTCTGTTAAATAAGGTGGCTAGCTACTACTTGAAGATGATGCTTGCCAAAAATTATGTGAAGAACAAGAGCAAGCCATTCATTCTTTGAAAAACCAACTTGAAGAAATTACTCCACAGAGAGATAAACTTATTCAAGGTAGAATAACTTTGAGTGTAAAGCGAAGCAATTCCAAGAACAATGTGCCAAATTAGAAAAATCCAACTCTTCTTTGGCTACCGAAAATTCCATACTTGTTTCTCATGAAAAGAATTTGCGATCTCGATTGAAAGGCTTAGTTGGAGATTCATTTGATGATGTCATGGACCGTTTGGGGAATAACTTCGCAGCTTTAATTCAACATCTTACTTCTCAAAGGAAGGTAGTCAAATTATTTGACTATCTTAATTTATGTATTTATTAGTGAATGGTTTATTACCCCTGAAAGTGCCAATAAGAACTTTCTACGATCTTGTGTATTTGTTATGCGGACTGCGAGAGAAAGCTTCGTTCCACTATCTCCACCCTCGTGTCCGATTATTCTAACATTCGCAAGGAAAATGGACTACTCTCAAGCATCTTGCTCGTTCTCGCGACCGTGCAGAGCGAAGGTTTGATTATATGTCTGATTGTAAGGATATTGATAGTAAAAATCGTCAAAAGGCACTGCTTCGTCAATTCCATCTTAAAGCGGAAGTCCTTGTGAATGATATTTTGCTGTCGAAGTCTCTTGATCCTATTCATGTCGATCCTTTGGAAGTAAGTGATGATGAAGTCCCTGATTCTCCTGATAGTGATTATGACTATGAAAGCGGCGAAGATATCGCTAATACTGAAGTTGTCAATAAAGATCCGACCGAAAAAACTTAATGAAAATCCACCAACAAGCGAGAATAAAGGTGCTTGAAAATATTTCGAGATGAACATCCATTGACCTGAAGGTGAAGCCGAGAAAATTATTGGTGAAGATGATAAAATTGATGTAGAGAATTAACTTGCTTTATAACTTTTGCTCACAGAATCGTCCTTTTGTTTTGAAAGATTAAATCCCTTGTTGAATAATCCTCTTATTTTCTTCTTCTTAATTATGACCATAATCTCGCAAGCTTATTCGCTTACATTTTTATGAAATGACTTTAATCAGTCATCATCATTTTGTATTGTATTCGGCCGAGGTCGAAGTATCTCCATGAGTGAAGAAACCTACTTTTCTCGCCTTATCATTTTGGTAGTCTTTATTTTATCTCTTCTTGTGGCGACAAGGTCGCGGACTGCCTTCACATTTTCATGCAATGGCTCATTGACCTTGCCTTATCAATTTTGTGTGGTCTTCCTGAGTTAGACCTCCCCTAATTAGAGGTCCTCCTGGCACCTTTTATGGCGACAAAATCGCGGGGACGTCCTTACACTTGCATGTAAAGACCCATTGATCTTGTCTTATCATTTTCCAAGTATTTTTGCCTCTGCAGGATGTTTTAGTTACGACAATATGACAGGCCTAAATATCCTTTCGAACATAAAGCCCCATGACATTGCCCCGTCGTGCGACGAAATCGCAGGGCGTCCGTACACTCGTGTAAAGACCCATTGATCTCGCCTTACCCTCGCGTTAGTATTATTGCCTCTGCAGATCATTGCACAAATATGACAAGCCTAAGTCTCCTTGCGAAAACAAAGCCTCATGACATTTGCGTCTGTTTTGACACCCCTAATGGAGAGCGTCGCCCTTATCATCTCCCCGGTTGCCCCTTCAAGGAGGCGAAACATCGGCCATACAAGACTAGCTCACTCCCATCCTGGTCCTTAACAACAACCATTGTTTTCGCAGCCTCTTATCCCTTATACCTATATGGTTTATGGTTACAAGATCGCACCCTAAGTGGAGTTTTCTTGGGCGAGTGCAACGCATGCCAAGACTTGCCAAGAATGGCCGGGGGTAGGTTCATCCATCCAGGCACTCTGCTCAACCGTGTACCTCGGCGCCTTGTGCATACACTCCTTGGAAGAGACCTCGGCCGCCCAACCAGGGTATAACCTACATATATAGTTGGGAATCCAAGGTATCTCCCCCGGATAGGCTTTCATGGGCCCCAAATCTGCATGACCCAGGTTTGAGAGCGGTGTAACCTTCCACTCCGAGCCATGTTAAGAGATACCCCTTATATGACGCACTTTAGGTCTTACATTTGCCTCTTACGAAATATAATTCGCGAACTAGGGTGTACGCCATAAAGGTTCGTCCCATTCGTTCATTCTTTTTATTCAATCATTCTTCATCACTTGCTATTTTATCTGCGAGATATTCTCCAATTCATTCATTTAATCATTCCTTATCTCTTGTTGTTTTGTTAAGCCATTCCCGACTTTTTTCATTCTTATCTTCATCTCTTCGCGATTCTCTCTCGTATTTTATTGAATGTCGCAAATATTTGGCGAAGAAGTATTTCATCTTGATTCCTTTTGTCATCTTTCGTTATTATGGGTAATATTTCTTTAGATATAACCTATTCGCGAGATAATCATCAACTTTCTTCTTTGCGAGATAAGCAAAGTCTGTGCGAAATTTCGCATAACAAAAATAAGTGTGCGAGCAAGAATTGATCTCCATGACCTTCCGCCACATTCATGCCTCCCGACCAACCTGTGCTAGCCATGCCTCTGCATGCGAAATGTTTCTGAAATAACCACCTACTTTCTTCTTGCGAGATACCGTTGCGAAAAATTCATGCAAAAATATGGACGTTCAATGGGACTTGAACTCGCATGACCATGAACTCATTAACCTCGCAGTGACCAACCTGTGGCCGCCTCTTGTGCGAGATAATGAAACAACCTTGCGAGATTATACATTTTTTCCCTTCTTTGCGAAGAAAAAATTCTTTGCGAGGAAGGAGATTCGAACCCGCGACCTTAAGCTCCTCATGTTCGCTCGTGACCAATTGTGTTACTTTTCCAAGAAAGAATCGCGAGAATGCTAATACATGACTTATATTCACCCTTTGATACTCAAGGAAAAAGATGACAAAAATTCTTTTATGAAGGGTAAGACTCGAACCCGCGACCTTATGTTTATACTCTTCGCCAGTGACCAATTGTGCTAGCTGCTGTTTGTGAAAGAAACACACAATACTATAACTTTATTCACTTCTTCGCTCTCGGAAGTTTAAAAAATATGTAAAAGGTGGGATTCGAACTCGCAACCCCAAGCTTGTTCTCTTCGCAAACGACCATCTGGGCTACTTGTTGCTTGCGAAGGAAACACACAATGCTATAGCTTTATTCCATTTTTTCCCCTCTTGAAAGTTCAAAAATATTTGAAAAAATATGACTGTGGCGACAGCGACATCAAGCCTCTTCGCTCCAACTCAAACCATCATCCGTGCGAGCTTCCTTTTGTGATAAAATTCCACACGACGTTTTGTTCTTATCCTTTTCTTCATTCTTCCTTTATTTCCTTCAACAATTTTTCCTCTTTTCTTTTTCTCCACGAATATGAAATCTTCCATTAAAAAATTAGCTTTCTTCCTTGAATTTCATCACAACAACCTATTTTTTTTTTTTTTTTTTTTTTTTTTCTCTTCCTCTCTTCATGTCCTTGAATTGTTGACGGTGTTTTCTCCCTGAAAGTGTGATTTCTTCCATAAAACTTCCATTTTTGAACCCAAATTTTGTAGATCTAAATAATAAGTATGAACAATAACTACTTTTCATGGAAACTTCTCTTAAAGTTTATAGATCCAATTGAATTCATCACCAACAATGGCAGTTTTTTTTCTAAACTTTCTTAAACCAACAAGATTAGGTCCTGTTTCTAGCGCATATGTAGTAGCGGGTTTTCCCCACTACACCCCTCACTATATTTTGGTTAATTAGTCCATTGAAAGTTGTATAATTGAGAATGTTTATTGATTAATTTCATGAGTTCATACACCCAGGAAAAAGTAGAATTACACTTAGCAAGTAAAACACTCTTAAACTTTCTCTCTCCTAATGACTTGCCCAACAATTCCAAAAAGATCTCTCCTTACAACGACTCTTTCGACCCTTTATATAGGGTAATACATAGTGGATGACATGACTAAGCTATCCTTTATTTTCAAGAATATCTCGCGAAGTGTCGCCCAGTGTACAACTATTCAATCTCGCGACACTTCTTAACCCTCGCGAGATCTCACGTCTTCTTTATGTCTCGCTTTGTCATTATTCTTTAAATCGTTTATTTTAGCTCTCTGCGACTGCCTCGCGACATCGTTGTTTATTAACCCTACGAGTCTGTTTACGTTGCGATATTATGGTCCTACAT
>JAJJWW010005451.1:0-164005 GCA_023531295.1 Papaver armeniacum | reverse complement strand
GCTATGTGTCACACCTCCAAATGCCTCAAAGAATTTTCTCATGAAGTGTAACCCGACAAAGACAAGTGGTTCTCGAATAGCTTCACCCAATCGCACTTCACTCTTTATAAGTTTGCACCTATGCAAACAACCAACACATCAGGTCAATCAGCGGAAGTCTTTATATCCTTCTTTCACTTCTCAAAACTCATCAAATGCACCCTATAATACATTCAATCTTTGCCATACTTTACCAACAACAAATCAGCCAACCAAGAACACTTAGAACATGACATAATCAATTCTTTTATTGCATCAAAGGGAAGAAATACAAAACTTGCCCACTTTGGGACTTACACAGACTTGTTTGCCTTCAAACCAAGTCTTAGTATTACAAAAACTCTCCTATTCACTCACATATGCAAACCTCACCTCACATGTGTTCTCTATGCAAGCCTCCGAATTTTCCCTCCTTAGACTATTTATACAGCAGCCTTTACTTGGCCAAACCGTGCATAACCGTTACACATGCATGGAACATCCATCTCATCCCATAAAGCAAGATCGCTAACCGCCAATAATCGTGGCAATCGCGCTCCCTTCCAACTCGCGCCAATCATCCAACACCGTTCTTAGCAGCTAGAACTCTTCTCCCACGCTTTATAAACTCATAATCGCTCTCTTCATCACACATCATTGGCATGCTTGTGAAACCTCATAACCGACTTGCAACCGTCAATTGAGCCATATTGCACCATTTGCTTTGGCATACCTGGATTGTCTTGCGCCATGCTCGACTTTCTCTTGGCTCGTGCATGTTTATCATTCCAACTCGTGCACCTGAATTCCTTAAGCTTCAAACACCGATGCCAGCTCCTTAGGCTCACTCTAGTTGCTCATGCATCACATATGCTTCACTTCGCCAATTAGCTGACAACAAAGAATGCAACTTTTGCATTACTAACTTGTTTGCATTATTCAAGCTTGGCCAACCTTGAATATATGCCCTAGACCAACTATTAGTCTATTCTTCACTCTTGCATCCTCCTTGAGCTTGGGCTAACTCAATTCCAGATATGCATCGATGCCAACATCGCATGTTACATCTCACACTTTGGCTATGTTTTGCCCTTCCTCAATGAAGCTTCATTGTGTCGGGTCCAATAAGCTTCATCACTTAGCCCAATGTGTTTACAATGTAATGCTGCACTTGCATTACATTGGCCCCGTGAGTTTATGCCATTCTTTGACACTTGCCACCCATACAAAAGAATACCGCTATTATGGCTTGCGCTATGCTATTATAGCTTCCATTCTGCTATTATGGCTTCGCATTTCACTATTACGGCGGAATCCTTACTTGACCTGCAACTCTGTAACGCGTAATCATTGTGCGTCACTTGCAGCACCGTCACACTATGACACCCTTCACCACATGAGCTGTTTCCGAGCTGCCATCACAAATTCACTACATCAATGACTCATAAACCAATTCTATAACAAATTAATGGGTACTCAGCCTACAAAATCATCATTTAATCAACCATTCATCTACTTAAACTTACATCTCCATTAATGGAGCATTTTAAGAGCAATTAACACTTCATTTTCGTACAATCAACATTTAGAATCTAATTAGAGTTTGCCACATTCGAACTTACTTTTACCACTGATCGAGCTTTCACCACTAATACGACCCTTCCTTTTATCAAATCAAGATCTAAAATCAAACAAACCGAGAAACTTTATTAGCTGAAATATCAACTACAACAAAAAAACAAATCAAAAATCCATGAGAAACTCGGACAGACATTCTACAATTCTGAAAAATAAGTAAAACCTAGCTATTTTTTCATCTAACAATTGATTATAAGAGATTATAAATATCAACCAAAAAAAAAAAAGGAAGATTACTTGATTGGGAGTTCTGTTTTTCTTTAGTCTTGACGATGAAAAGGGAAGATAAATTTGTGTAAAGATGAGATGGGGAAATGTGAGGTTTCTTGTAAAGAAGAAGAACAAGAAGGATTTCCGAGTTTTTTTATTGTTCAGAAAATCTAACAGTGACGACGGAAACAAACTTCATCATTCCCACACCTCTTTCTGAAAAATCATCAAGGAATGTTGTCAGCTATTTTTTCGTTCCAAGAATACACTGGATTGTTGTGATATGCCACATGGCCTCCTCTTAGTAGTGGACACACACGCTAAGTCGCCGCTAGTTTGACGTAATTTTATTGTAGTAGCGAATTTATGAATTGCTAAGCCTTGACTTAAAATTACTGTACTAACGAATTTATGAATTGTAGAATTTTTACCAAGCCTTGACTTAAAAAACTTGTTGATAGGGGAAAAATTGATTGTATGCCAATCATTTGGTAGGTGGGATCCTCAGAGCCCAAGATACTAGGATCCTACAATGACCTTTTCGAATTTAATATAAGTCAAAAAAAAAAGTCATTTATTAAATAAGTTAAATAAGTCAAAAAAATTATTTATTAAATAAGTCAAAAAAATCATTCCTAAAGCCTAAAAAAATCATCGAAACGGAGTTGAATAATAAAACGGCTTCGCTTCCTCCTGGTGTAGTATTGCATTTTTTTCTTACTTTTTTTGCCTTTCTTTGTTTGTCTTATTACACCGAGAATGCCAATTTAAAGATAACTTTTCACCACTATGCCATATGTATGTTTTTTTGGGTAACATAACTATTACATTTTTTGTCGCTAGCATTGGAAATGTGATAAAGGGTAAAACATGATAATATTGGATGTTAGCGAATAAGTTATTCAGAAAGCTAATAATTTATATGTTAGCATCATTATTAATTAGTCAGGCATAGTTAGAAATAGTGATATTTATATCCTTTTCAATACTAGTCTATATTCACGGAAAGTTGTATTTCCTAGAAAATTCGACTGGATTAGAATCACGAAAAATATTTATTTAAGATAATTAGACATTTGTACTTAGGTTTTGTCCAGGACTAGGCTTTGGTTTAACATTTGTTCAACGTTAGGGCTTGGTACCTGGACCAAACGTTGACCCGCGTTGACTAGGTTAAGTACTCACTTCTGTTTAGTAATTATTAATAAGTTTATAGAAAATGTAATTATTTAACTAAATTACAATAACACCCTTTACTCTATTAATATTTACAAAATAAACATTCATTTACCATATACCATATCTCTTTCACCTTCTTATTTTCCTCCAAAACCGTCAGCCGCAACCACCGCTTCTGAGAGAACAAAACAGTTCTTCCTCATAAAACCAAACCGTCGGGCCAGAACCATCAGTTTCTGAGAGAACGAAACCGTTTCTTCCTCATAAAAACAGTATTTACCAGCTCACCCACCATCAAAATCCAAAACCAGCAAACCAAAATTTTCACTTCGAAATTTCAATTTTAGATTTAAACAAAAACCCAGTAGATATATCTCTGAACCATATTAACTTCATAAACATCAAACTACTATTTCTCGTCTTCGATTTCTCTTCCATCATCGTAATTAAACATCAAGCTCCATGTTTCCTACTAAATCACCTAACCATATTAACTTCATAAACAACCCCTCGTGAAATGGACATGAACATCATCATCATCTCCAATTTCTATGACAAAAATGTCAATCGTTCTCCCTGATTTCTCACCACAGCAAAAGCCCAAATTTTTACAAACTGGATATTCCATTTCGTTGCCAAGTGTAAATCCATCTCATACCAAACACTAGGAAATCCAATTAGAAAAAGTCCCATAGTATTAGATCAATGTCCAATCCAAATATTCACCAGATTTTGGGGAAAGAGATGTAGTTGGTGCTTGAGGGATGGGTCAAGTCATGAAAAGGGCACCACTATTTCAATATGGAAATCCACTTTTCCGGTCTAAATTTCCAGGCATTGTAAAAACGAGAAGATGTTCCTTTACTTCTTAGAGATTGTGTTTTACAGCAAAAAAAAAGAAAAACGAGTTCCCTTAAATAATATTCATGTTCCATAAAAATACATCCATACTCCATAGTACTAATAAACAACTAATAAAACCTAATGATCATGCATTTATTGTCTTGTTGGACTATTCAATCATGAATTATCCAATCAATCAAATCCAACCTTAACTTATAATTAAAGCCGTCAAAGAAAAAAAAGAAAAAATCCCATTCAATTAAAAAGACAGCAGTTACCCCTGGCTATTCAACCCTTTGCAACTACTATTGTCTTCGACCTTTTCCTAGCAGAGATAAAAATCCCCACATTAATGACTCGTAATCAAGTTTATGCTCATCCAATTAATGGATAGCGCCGACAAAAAAATCATCACTTAATCTAATGTTCATCTTCTCAAACATACATCTCCATTAATGGAGCATTTTAAGAGAAAACAAGAAAAATTATTGTTGAAATTATAATTCAAATATTAAATTTAGGATAATTCTGTTTGATCTTTGAATATTTTGAAATTTGAATAATTGTTTGTTAAGTGTCCTAGTCTTTTGGAAAATACTCAACACATTTAAATGTGTGACTTAATTCCTACAAAATAGGATTTTGTTAGTAGTGGGATAATGAGCGTATTCTAGGGTTTTGAGTTACTGCCTATATAAAGGTTTGTTTTTTATCGTAAAATATGCAGAAAGATTATCAATGTAGTTTTTATATTTTTGAGTGTTTCAATCTCTCTCTCACTCCTCTCTATGCTATGTTGGGAAATCACACATGGTATCAAAGCTTGGGAAGAGAGTTGAGTTGAGGGAGAGTTACAAGAAAATTTGTTTCGAAAAACATATATTTTGATTCTTTGGTGAAAAAAAAGTGACATTGAGAAGAAAAAATGATTTAATGAAGAAAAAAAAGTTATAAGATTATTATTTTTTTAAATGATTTGATCTATCTAGTGAAAAAGGGTGATTTTCAGAAGGAAAATTGTTATGAAAAGAAGGTTCTCATTTTTGTTTATTGTGAGTGCAAAGATTAATTTTGAGAGGAAAAAAAAAAGATTATTGTGATGAAGAAAAATGTTATGCTATGATTATGATGAAGATGCAAATTATTGATTTGCATAATATGTTGGGTTGGATGAAATGATGTTGAGGTTGATCTGCTAACAATGATGATACCAATGAAGATGACAAACAATCAAAGATGTTGTTGATAATGATGGTGATGCTTGGTTTTTTCTAGTTCATGGTACTGATGATAGATAATAAAATTTTAAGAAGAATATTTGAATTACGGGAGGGTGTTGGAATTATAATTCAAATATTAAATTTAGGATAATTTTGTTTGATCTTTGAATATTTTGAAATTTGAATAATTGTTTGTTAAGTGTCCTAGTCTTTGGAAAATACTCAACACATTTAATGTGTGGCATAATTCCTACAAATTAGGATTTTGTTAGCAATGGGATAATGAGAGTATTATAGGGTTTTGAGTTACTACCTATATAAAGGTTTGTTTTCTATCGTAAAATATGCAGAAAGATTATCAATGTAGTTTTTATATTTTTGAGTGTTTCAATCTCTCTCTCACTCCTCTCTGAATATCAACTACAACAAAAACCAAATCAAAAATCCATGAGAAACTCGATTTCGCACATTCTAAAATTTTGAAAAATAAGTAAAACCCTAGCTTTATTTTCATCTAACAATTGATTATAAGAGATTATTTGAGTAAATATGAACCAAAAAAAAAAAAAGAATATTACTTGATTGGGAGTTCTGTTTTTCTTTATTCTTCACGATGAAAAGGGAAGATGAATTTGTGTAAAGATGAGATGGGGAAATGCGAGGTTTCTTGTAAAGAAGAAGAAGAAGGATTTCCGAGTTTTTTATTGTTCAGAAAATCTAACCGTGGCGACGGAAACAAACTTCATCATTCACACACCCCATTCTGAAAAAACATCAGGGAATATTTTGTCAGCTATTTTTTCGTTCCAAGAATACACTGGATTGTTGTGATGTGCCACATGGCCGCCTCTTAGTGGTGGACACACACGCTAAGTCGCCGCTAGTTTGACATAATTTTACTGTAGTAGCGAATTTATTAATTGTTGAATTTTTACTAAGCCTTGACTTAAAATTACTGTACTAGCGAATTTATGAATTTTTACGAAGCATCGACTTAAAAAACTTGTTGATAGGGGAAAAATTGGTTGTATGCCAATCATTTGGTTGGTGGGATCCTCAGAGCCCAAGATACTAGGATCTGGACCCTACAATGACCTTTTCGAATTTAATATAAGTCAAAAAAAAAAAGTCATTTATTAAATAAGTTAAAAATAAGTCAAAAAATTTATTTATTAAATAAGTCAAAAAAAAAAATCATTCCCAAGCCTAAAAACATCATCGAAACGGAGTTGAATAATAAAACGGCTTCGCTTCCTCCAACCTGGCAACATGTTTGTATCATTTGACTCGGAATCTGGAACTGAGTCGACCCTTAACTCGGTATGAGTCAAATCATTTATTTTGTTTTTTGTTTTTTTGTCTGTGATTCGATTTGTGACTCGGATCTGACTCCTGATTGGATCCGTTTGAATCATGACGCATATTTTGAGTTAGTCCACTCAAAAACAAACACATCGTCACAAAGGAAAACCCAAGAATTTAATCGATTCATATTTAAAAAAATGTTGTTACTCTCGACAAGCCAACTAAAACCTGAATTAAAGGCGTATGCCGTAAAATGTTAATTCCACCGTTTTGTGTCCTCGCCCCGTTCCTATTATATAGGTATAATATTGCATTTTTTTTTCTTTTTTTTGTCTTTTTTTTTTGTCTTATTACACTGGGAATGCCAATTTAAAGATAACTTTTCACCACTATGCCATATGTATGTTTTTTTTGGGTAACATAACTATTAAATTTTTTGTCGCTAGCATTAGAAATGTGATAAAGGGTAAAACATGATAATATTGGATGTTAGCGAATAATTTATTCAGAAAGCTAATAATTTATATGTTAGCATCATTATTAATTAGTCAGGCATAGTTAGTGTTGATATTTATATCATTTTCAATACTAGTCTATATTCACGGAAAGTTGTATTTCCTAGACTGGATTAGAATCACGAAAAATATTTATTTGGGATAATTAGACATTGATACTTAGGTTTTGTCCAGGACTAGGCTTTGGTATAACATTTGTCCAACGTTAGGACTTGGTACCTAGACTAAATGTTGACCCGCGTTGACTAGGTTAAGTCCTCACTTCTGTTTAGTAATTATTAATAAGTTTATAGAAAATGTAATTATTTAACTAAATTACAATAATACCCTTTACTCTATTAATATTTACAAAATAAACATTCATTTACCATATACCATATCTCTTTCACCTTATTATTTTCCTCCTCCAAACTGTCGCCGCAACCACCGTCTGAGAGAACAAAGCAAGCTTCTTCCTCATAAAAACCAAACCGTCAGTTAAGAACCACCGGCTTGAGAGAACCAAAACGTTCTTCCTCATAAAAACAAAGACCACCAAACTTTCACCTACCATCAAAATCCAAAACCAAAGAAACCAAAATTTTCACTTCGAAATTTCAATTTCAGATTTAAACAAAAACCCAGTAGATACATCTCTGAACCATATTAACTCCCTAAACATCAAACTACATTTTTTTCGTCTTCAATTTCTCTTCCATCATCAGAATTAATCATCAAACTCCATGTTTCTGAAATCACTGAACCATATTAACTTCATAAACAACCCCTCGTGAAATGGACATGAACATCATCATCTTCTCCAATTTCTATGACAAAAATGTCAATCGTTCTCCCTGATTTCTCACCACAGCAAAAGCCCAAATTTTTACAAACTCGATATTCCATTTCGTTGCCAAATATAAATACATCTCATACCAAACACTAGGAAATCCAAGTACCAAAAGTCCCATAGTACTAGATCAATGTCCAATCCAAATATTCACCGGATTTTGGGGAAAGAGATATAGTTGGTGCCTGAGGGATGGGTCAAGTTATGAAAAGGGCACCACTATTTCAATATGGAAATCCATTTTCCGGTCTAAATTTCCAAGGCATTGTAAAAACTAGAAGATGTTCCTTTACTTCATAGAGATTGTGTTTTACAAAAAAAAAAAAAAAAAAAACAAAAAAAAAAAAAAAAAAGACACGAGTTCCTTTAAATAATTCATGTTCCATAAAAATGCATCCATAATACTAATAAACAACTAATAAAACCTAATGATCATGTATGGACTATTCAATCATGAACTATCCAATCAATCAAATCCAACCTTAACTTATTATTAAAGCCGTCAAAGAAAAAACGGAAATGATATTCTCAGCCCTCTTTACCGTCCCACTCTATGCCCATCTGATGTGGCAAACTCAGCTGGCATAACCGCCAAAAAACATGTCACTTTGTTTTTTTGTTTTTTTTTTCTTATCTTCCTTTTTATTCTCTCTCGATCTCCCTTCACAGCTTGTGTCTTTTAACATTTTACGGTCTCTTTCTATCTATCAAATTCTCTTCAGCTTATAGGTTTGTTATCATCAATTTTACTTCGTCTTAATTTTTTTTTTCCTCTTTCGATCTCATCAAGTTTTGGCCATTATGATGCATGAGTTTTGCTGATCCCTAGTTCTTTATTCTCAACAGTTACAACAAAATGAAGAGGAACTTCGAAATTTATATGATCGGAGTTCATAATCAAATCATTGGAAAGATTCACTCCTGTATCAGCATTTTAAAGAAAAACATGAAACCCAACAAACTCATCCTTTCAAATCGGTCGAATCTTTGATTCAACCAAGTATTTCGGGAAAAAAACAAATCATCTAAAAACCAAAAAAACCCTCGATTAGAATTCAATCGGGTTCCACTCCCACCTTCAAAACAACTTATGCGACCTTAATTTTATCTTAATCTATATAATTAACCTTTTGATTGTGATTTGGTCAGTTGGCTGGAATAAGTTCAACTGGAAGAAATTAAAGAAAGACGAGAGTATACAGACTGATAGAGATCGAGAGTAATAAGAGAGATGAATTTATCTTAATTTGTTTTGATGCACACATCAGTGCCACGACATCAATACTCAGCTAGCCACATCATCATGGGCGATAAGTAGGGCGCGAAGTGGGGTGAGCATCACCGAAGAAAAAGAAGAAGAAAAATCCCATTCAATTACAAAGACAGCAGTTACCTCTTTTCTCTTTTCCAATTTGATTGTAAGCTATTCAACCCTTTGCAACTACTACTTTCCTCGACCTTTTCCTAGTTGAGATCAAAAATCCCCACATTAATGACTCGTAATCAAGTTTATGCTCATCCAATTAATGGATATCGGCGACAACAAAATCATCACTTAATCGAATGTTCATCTTCTTAAACATATATCTCCATTAATGGAGCATTTTAAGAGAAAACAAGAGAAATTATTGTTAGAATTATAATTCAAATATTAAATTTAGGATAATTCTGTTTGATCTTTGAATAATTTGAAATTTGAATAATTGTTTGTTAAGTGTCCTAGTCTTTTGGAAAATACTCAACACATTTAAATGTGTGACTTAATTCCTACAAATTAGGATTTTGTTAGTAGTGGGATAATGAGAGTATTATAGGGTTTTGAGTTACTGCCTATATAAAGGCTTTTTTTCAATCGTAAAATATGCAGAAAGATTATCAATGTAGTTTTTATATTTTTGAGTGTTTCAATCTCTCTCTCACTCCTCTCTGTGCTATGTTGGGAAATCTCACATGGTATCAGAGCTGGGGAAGAGAGTTGAGTTGAGGGAGAGTTACAAGAAAATTTGTTTCGAAAAACATATATTTTGATTCTTTGGTGAAAAAAAAGTGATGCTGAGAAGAAAAAATGATTTAATGAAAAAAAAAAGAGTTATAAGATATTTTTTTTAATGATTTGATTTATCTAGTGAAAAACGGTGATTTTCAGAAGGAAAATTGTTATGAAAAGAAGGTTCTCATTTTTGTTTATTATGAGTACAAAGATTAATTTTGACAGGAAAAAAAAAGATTATTGTGATGAAGAACAATGTTATGCTATGATGATGATGATGAAGATGCAAATTATTGATTTGCATAATATGTTGGGTTGGATGAAATGATGTTGAGGTTGATCTGCTAACAATGATGATACCAATGAAGATGACAAACAATCAAAGATGTTGCTGATAATGATGGCGATGCTTGGTTTTTTCTAGTTCATGGTACTGATGATAGATAATAAAATTTTAAGAAGAATATTTGAATTACGGGAGGGTGTTGGAATTATAATTCAAATATTAAATTTAGGATAATTCTGTTTGATCTTTGAATATTTTGAAATTTGAATAATTGTTTGTTAAGTGTCCTAGTCTTTTGGAAAATACTCAACACATTTAAATGTGTGACTTAATTCCTACAAATTAGGATTTTGTTAGTAGTGGGATAATGAGAGTATTCTAGGGTTTTGAGTTACTGCCTATATAAAGGTTTGTTTTCTATTGTAAAATATGCAGAAAGATTATCAATGTAGTTTTTATATTTGAGTGTTTCAATCTCTCTCACTCCTCTCTGTGCTATGTTGGGAAATCCCACAATTATCACTTCAATTTTGTAGAATCGACATTTAATAACGAAACAAAATTAGGGTGTTTCACATTCATCTACTTGAACTTACTTGAGTGTTTAATTTCACCACTAAGATGACCTTCCTTTGATACAATCCAGATCTGAAACAAACAAACCCAGAAACATCGTTAGCTGAGATTTGAGCTACAACCAAAATCAAATCAGATACTCATGCATTCGACAATTCTGAGAAATTTAATAAAACCCTAGTTTTTGAACTAAATACTTATTATCATACGAGATAGTTTGAGAAAATATTGACACAAGAGGACGCTTACCTTGAATTTTTTTAAGGGCAAATTAATAAAGTAACCAGCTTCCTGGCTACTAATTAATAAACCGGCCAGTTTTTTTAGGTCTTATATAAAATGGCCAAACCGTTAGTTTTTACGTTTGGGCCCACCAAAATAGTCGACAAAAGTTGATTTAGTCAATAAACACCCTGAAATTACCATCATATCCTTATGAAACTCTGTTTTAAAAGCATCATCCTCTTCCAAATTTGTTCAACTCCTTCTTTCTGCCTCTTTTTCTTATGCGACCATAAGAGAAATTGATTGACCATAAAAGAAATTAGGAGCAATTTCAGAAGTTAATGTGAACATGAAGACTAAGTTGGACTTTGATAAGATTTTGGTGCGATTTTATCAAGATTTTTTAACATATATCTCGACTTAAAAATCAGTCCACAACGGTGATGTTTTTGCCAATAACTAAAAAGACTTTTTGAGGAGGATTTAAAGTGATTTCGAGTCATAGTTTGATTAAGAAGAATGGGTCTGCAGCAAATTAGATCCTTAAGCAAGCTAGATGGAGATTCTTTTGTAGAGTTAGGAATAGGGTGTTGTTGTCGTTGTTTCAACAGTGTGACAAATAACTTTGTTGAATGTTAGAGTTTATGGTCGAATCGAAATTTGTAGGGAAGGAGATATAAAATGCTCAATACAACAAGGAAACACACATTTCAGGACCAACACAAAAATGCACACCAAG
Source organism: Papaver armeniacum (assembly GCA_023531295.1). NCBI lineage: Eukaryota > Viridiplantae > Streptophyta > Magnoliopsida > Ranunculales > Papaveraceae > Papaver > Papaver armeniacum. The sequence continues at coordinate 152,432 of JAJJWW010005451.1, read as the reverse complement.
TGTTCGATGATAAGTCTGTAAGCAGAGAAAAAGGGGGTAAATTTTCTATTTCTTTTTTTTCGTATTTCAGTAATGGTGGGATGATTTGTTGCCGGGTATTTATTAATTTGATCATGTAGAATGTGGTTTTTGATGTGTTTCATCAGCCAATTTTTTAACGTGACCAAAATTGATTCATTGTTACTCAAAGTGTATTTTATGAAAACAAGAAGAAGAAAGAATGCTTATGTTTTGTTTGTTCATTAGCAGAGAGATGGAGGTTTCTGCCGTGAACTGATAGAATCAGTTGTAACTTGTAGTTGGATTGGAAGAGTTTCGATCAAAAAATGAGTTGTTGTTTGATGTTGGCCGATAGAAGAACGTGTGATGAACTAAGGACAAAAATGCAAAGTCAAAGTTTAGTTAGGGGCTTTAAGTCTTTTTCTATGTAGGATAACAGACACCTGTACAGTAAACTGTCATTACCCGTTTTTTGAAAAAAACGGGACGGAAAAAGTCTATTTCGGCCACTTTATATAAACATTCAAAAAAACGGCCATTTTCTGAAATACATTACAAAATTATGGCCACTTTATTAAAAAGCCCTTTTTTTAATGTTGATACTAACAGACGAAAAGGAAGATGAACTTAGTTCAATGGGAAAATGAGAAATTCCTTGTGAAAGAAGAAGGATGAGGAGATGGATTTCAGAGTTTTTGTATCGTTCTGAGAATCTAAGCAGACATCTTCATCATTTTACACACTTCATTCCTCCAAACCCCAACAAAATCGCTAAAGCATGAATGTGGTCACTTGTTATATTCTCGTGTACTTGATTTGAGTGCGAACAATAGATGCCACATGGTAGCCTTTACGTCGTGGACAAAAGATTAGGCTAATTTAATTACTACGGTTAGGCTAACATGTAACTGGACATAATTTTTTTACTGTGATCGCATTAAATTGAAATTTTACCTTTAACTAGGCCATTTGGTAGGTTAGTGCCCAAGATGTTGGGAATGTAGAAGAACCTGGGTCTACATATATAAATAAGTCAAAAATCATTCTCAAGCCTAAATAATAATTGAAACGGAATTGAATAATAAAACGACTTCACTTGCTCCAACCTTCGCAAACAGGATTATCAGTTAATCATTGTATGGTTTGCAGTATGCTTGTTCGCATCTGAGTCGGCTCTTAACTTGGCACGAGTCAGATGTCAGGTTATTTGTTTTCAGTTTTTTCAATCCGTGATTTGATTTCTGACTCAGATCTAAATTCTGATTCAGATCCGTTTGAGTCATGACACGAATATTTTGAGTCAATCGGACCCAAATAAACAAATAGATTAGTCATATTCAGATGAGTTGGATGATTTTATTCAAATCAAGATTAAACATATATATATATATATATATAATATTGCTCCCACAAATGATCTAAAACCGGAATTTAAGGCAAATGCTATCAAGTGTTAATTCAATTGTTATGTGTCCGCCCTCCGTCCCTATTAAAAAGGTAGAGTATCACATTTTTTTTGTCTCACTACACTGGAAAAATGCCAAATTGAAGATCACTTTTCACCAGTATGCCATATGTATGTCTTTTTGGGTATCATAACATGTAAATTTATGTCGCTGGCATCAGAAATATGATAAAGGGTAACACATGTTAGCATCAGAAATATCATACCATGTATATTTATTCACTAATATTGGATGTTAGCGAATAACTTGCTCAGAAAGCTAATGATTTGTCAAGATTTATATGTTAACATCATTATTAACTTGCCAGACATAGTTGGATACTTACGATGTTTATGCCGTTTTCAATATTAGTCTATATTTATGAAATGTTGTATTTCTTAGAAAAATTGACTGGATTAGAATTAGGAAAAATATTTGGATTTCAAGATTCTAACCACAATTAGTCTTAGTTGTTAAGTATAGTTTCAAGAATCTTAGTATAGATTCTAACCACAATTAGTCTTAGTTGGATTAAAAAATTTGACAAGCTTTGTTAGTAAAGAAAAATTGTACATATAGATTTCTAATCCCCGTCTGTGTTAGTCCACGCTAGAGTATGTTGACTTATGAGTATTTTTTAATCCAGAAAAATTAACTTTTTATGAAGTAAAATATTTTTACTTATGACTTTAATTCCTAATTTTTACTTTTACAGAAATAGAACTATTTCCGTTTCTGGTAACCAAGTGTGCTAAAATTACGATACAAACTATAAAAACAGGAACACAATCTTACGTCATGGGACCACTATGAAAAAGAAACTGAAAAAGATTGTTGATAGGGAGTAGAGAGAGATGTTGATTGTCGAGCAATCATTTGGTACCTTAGATTTTCCGTACCCGATCTCCTGGACTTTTACGCTGGCCTTTTTGAATTAATAGATGTGATGACGATGTGTGTTCCCTGATTCGGGCATTAAAAAGTCATAAAAGGATGAGTCAAAATGGACACTGCCTGCTACAGAACAAACACACATTTAAATACTCCATGTAAACAAATATTAATGCCAGTGAGTGGTCCCCTGAGTAAAATAAATACTCCCCTCACTAAAGTACGGCTGAAAAGGAACCTGGCCTGATGGGAGTATACCCAAATTAATTGGGGTATACCTAATGAGAAAAACCCAAAATATTTTGAAGTAAAAGAAGCCACCCCTTAACCTTGTATTTTCTAAATGGCTAATATATCCTTGTTAATTAACACTAAAAATTCTGATTAGATTAATTAATTGAGTTTAGATTAAAATTTTGAAATTATGAATTCAGTAGATTAAACCTTTTATATGTCTTATGAGTTCGATTTCGATCAAAAATTTAGTTTTGAAAATATGAATGGCCGGCAAGGTCATGGTTTGAATAAGGTGCCGATCAAGATCCGCCGGCTTGGTCGACGTTTGAATAGAGGTCTACCCACAAAACCTATACAAAAACTTCTAAAGCCATTTTTCTTCGTCCGAGGACGATACACCCTCCATCATCTCCGGGGCATACTCCGAGATTTTGAATTCCATGAATTGATAGCTTGCATAGAATGCGAATGCTTCCCCCTTTTCCTCCAAGTAGCGCGCTTTGGCGACTTCATGCTACAAAAACATAACACAAACTTACTTTGTTAGTGGTGTTTAGTAGGATGATCAAACAACATTGATCACGTAAAATAAACCACAAAAAAACTTACAAATTGTTCAATGGACAAGTTAAAGTGAGAGCGTTGAAAATTGGTTTTTGGATAGATAAATAAGCAATTATCCCATTTTCGATGACTGCCGGCTAGTAAACAGCCGGCGTCGCAACTGCCAATTTACAATTTCGATTTTTTCTGACCTAATTTGACATGCAAACATGAAATTGAAGTACTAGAGTGAGTTTAAGTATGCCCTTACTTTCTTAATCGCACCATTTCTCGTGTTTCAAGAAAGCCTTAATTCTTCTTCAAGCGTTTTTTTCTTCACTTTCTTTGAACCAAACTTGCAATTCTGTGGTTATACTCATTGGGTTTTCGATTAGCTTCTTTCAGACGACTTGCCCTAGCTCGTGGAGGATCTATTTTTGAAGATTAATCGGAACTTTTGAATCGACGATTACGACGAATTAATCGACGAGTTTCGTTGGTGGGGGGTGGAGGAGTCGGTAATGTGTTTGAGGAGGTGAAAAAGAAGAGAAGAAGATGAAATGAAGAGAAAACTGATTTAGGGTAATTAAAATTATAATGGGAAAGGGTACTTTTGTAACTTTACCCATTAGGCTTCCCCCTTTGCCCTTAAAAAAATGTCCACTTAAAAGTGGGTATACCCCAATTAATCTGGGTATAACCCAATCTCGCCAGGAAAAGGAACACTGGCATTTGCTTTGGTTTAGATTTTTGTTTTAGGATTGTGAGTTGGAGGGCTGAGTGACTTTGACCCTTTCAAAAATAACCTTCTTCTATTTTTCACTCCAAATTTTGGCAGCAACTTTGGAAGATCGATTTCTACAGGCCCTTGTACTACATTATTTTAGCCTTCTAGTTAATATCCCCAACATCAACATGTTTATGAAAATTCATGAGGTGTGGACTTGTGTCTCCTTTTACGCATGATTTTATCAAAGCTTGGTTGAGGTCGAGAGAGGTGGCAGTGGCAGATGCAGCAATAACACTAGGTCTGGCGGGATATTTTGGTCCAAAACATCTCTTGAAATGTCACTTTATTATTAAATTATCACTTATGGATCTGTGATTTGTCTAGCTTCAATCATGGCTAAAATTTCTTCCCTTTAGAGATGTTAAGCCCAATTCAAATCTGCTTTCGTTTTTAGTTTCGCAACCAAATGTTTATATGAAATAACTCCCAATTTAATTTGTTCATGAATAAGAAAGTGATTTCTCGTGAAAAAGAAAAAATTTATCAATACACAAAAATTCTACGAAATCATTGTTTTTATGACGGACATCAAGCATTCTGCCGTAAAAGGTAAATAACGAATACTACTGACAAAGTTAGAACGAGCCTACAAGAAAGAAGAAAAAAAGGTCCAAAAGTAAAAAACGTTTTGGTAACAAAAATGCCATTCTCTCCTTGCCATTCAGTAAATAATGAATACTATTAGCCAAGCTAGAGCCAAAAAAAAAAAAAAATCCAAATGTAAGAATCCCCTTTTCGACAATGATCAAAAGCTAAAATTTATAAGGTGTTTGGATATACACTTAGAAGTTGTTTTTCGACTTCTGGAGGTTGAAAAATCAGAAGTCAATTTGGCAATTAGAATCACTTCTTTTTCTGGCGTACAAACGCGCTATAACCCTGTAACATTACACCATTATTTCAATATAATTTCTCTCCTCTTCAAATTTTCTCATCGTTAATTATGATACAAGTTTGGATACAAAGTTTTTTTTCTTTAATTTTGTTTTGATGAAACCAGCTGAGTTAAGGAAAACCCAATACACAAAAAACAAAAACAAAACTAGGCTCAAAGCCATCTCAAAATACACCTTGCCACATTTATCTTTCTGCAAAATTTGGATACAGAGTTGCGCATATCTACAACAACTCAACCTTTTCAATCTCGTTCCCACTAGGTTACTTCTGTAATTTCCTTATTTTTATAAATTTCTTCTTGTTTTGTTTTAGTTTTCATAATCATTATTTAAGTATGGGTAAATAATTTAGATTTCTTTATTAAAACACCCGTTGAATTCTTTTTTCAGATTTCATTTAGGTTTCAGACAATAAATAATTCTTTGGTACAATTTGTTTCATCAAATGATTTAGACTTTAGTACTTTACATTCTGAAATTCAGTACTTATTTGTATTATGATAGGTTGTAAATAGTGTTTATACGGTGTAAGAATAATATAGTAATTGGTCTCATATTTTTCGAGAGATACAGACTAGAATGATCATCTTAAGAAGTAACTGCACAAATGATATTCAATTTGTAATTTACTTTAATCTCCATACTAGTTCAACGAACGTGGATACAAGAAAATAGTTGTATGAACCACAAATTTACCATGACCTAAAAGATTTTACTTATGTTTTTACAGTTCCGAATTACTGATTCATGAAGCAACAACATCGTCGAATATATCATACTATGACTACATCGTAAGTGAGTGGAGAAACTGCAGGGTGTATTTTATTGGCTGCTACTCTCTCGATAAACTTCAAAGTCATGTTAATAGAGAAGGCTGAATTACCATATGAAAATCTGAACATAAAAAATTTAGTATACCCCGGCAATGTTCTATATCAGAAGACGGGGTAATTAACACGTATACGCAAGTTTTAGGTGGTGGAAGTTGTTTGAATGCGGGGTTCTTCATGTTGATGATAATAGTCCCACATAGACCAAACCCCTAGACAGGATCCTTCATATATTTGTATGGGCCACTCCACTCATTGTCAATTGGTTTTGAGTTGGATGCGCATATTCTATCATGGTATCGAACTAGCATGTATGTGAGTAAGCCCAAAGACTACCCATATTTTTGTCCACAATGTAGGCCCAAACTCGCCCTATCAGAGCTAGCCCGTATGCGAGTAAGCCCAACGACTACCTGTTAGAGCACTGCTCGGTCAAACTCGCAAGCGTTGCTATCTCAAGCTTGTTTGTCAATGTTAGTGATAAAAACTATAAGTCTTTATTTCTAGTCTACTTATAGTAATGTCTCGAACTAGCATAGATTGTGTAGTTGAGCATTAGACTTCACGGCGAAGAACTACTAAGGAGAGCTTGTGGAACTTCATCAACAAAAGGTATGTGGAGACTAAAACTTATCTATCACTTGGAAAGTCTATTTCTACTCTATCTCCTATATTGAGACAAAAGTCGTATTACTATATAGTTGTCAATTATACACATTTGAGATTTCGAGCTGAGTTTATCTCGCTTGCATATTTCTTGAAATATGTGTTGGTAAGCTTTCGCTTCAACCAAGTTCTTCTTATATTATTGATGAAAGTCAAAAGATGATCATGTGAAAATCGCCGAGTAACATCTTACATGGTTTGTGTGATACAATCAATTGGTGTAGACTTGGAATGTTTCGTTATGATTATTTTAATAACTTGAAAATTGCTTTGGTGCTAATAGTGTGTGAAAACGACTATTTTCATCCTCTAAGAAAGTTTCAATGATTGAAATAGAGTTTAGAACTATTGGATTATAAACATAGTGTGCATTCTTGCATGTATGTGATCCATGACCGGAACTAGAGTATGCATACCCATATGCGTACTTGTAGTTGTGAAATTCCGTGTACCAAGTACACATACCGGTACACATACTTACGTAAGGTATAGGTCCGGGAATTTCTGGTGGGTTTTGGAAGTGTACTAAGTATGCGTCATGTTCGCATACTGGCGAACCCAAACTCAGATCGGCTACTTAAGTATGCGTACACGTTTTCATACTTGAGCGGTTAAAGTTCTAGAATCGGTTATGACATGAACTAATACATTTATATATCAAGGAATGCATTCTTTGCAAACCGTGTGTAGGGGTTAAATATCGCATACGTAGATATCATGTGAAGCGGTACTATTATAAGGGGGCGAACGTACGCGCATGTAGCATATTATGGATGACGAAGTTGATGACATCATAAGGTCACGAATAAAGTTTGGAATCTGTACGAAGTTAAAGAAGACGTGCGAGAAGACCCAGTATACGGGTGCGAAGACATCGCATGCTAGATCCGAAAATAGGGTCTTTATTAGCTGTCCTCCATTATGTAAAATTCCTATATATAGGACCATCCACCATTGTATTGAGATAGAGAGAGACCTCTTTGGAGAGTTGAGGTAGAACTTTAGGAGAGAGAAAGTTATTTGCTCCCCAAGTTAGGGTTTTATCTTCATTTCTTTGTATTGATTTCCAAAGCTTAATAAAATTCTTATATGTGTTATTCATTATGATTTCATAGTCTAGTTAGCAAATTATCAAAGGGGTGTGGTAGTGGGATTTTCCACTACTACATTTTGGCGCTAGAATAAAGCTCGAGGAAGGGATTGCACCTGCTTATGAAAGTTTTTATTAGATTTTCAATATTTTTGGGAAAATTCGTTTTCAGGAGGAATTTGTAGTTGTTTTTCGCTAAAATTCAACTAAGTTTAAATATCTGTTCCAAAACTTGAAGATTTCGAAAAAGACTTAGTTGATTCCAATCTGTAAACAGAGGTGTTATTTCAAGAACAAGACAACTAAAATAACATGTACACAAAAGGGGACCAAGCCAACATGAATACGCAGCAGAAAACAAGCAAATCAACAGGAATGCTAAAGATTATCGGAGCAAAAAAAGGAAGTGGGCGTTAACGGTGTAATATGATAGAAAAATCAGGCAGTAGCGCCGTTGATTTCATATAGGAATTACAAGACAAATCCACAAACGTGATTATGAAGGAAGGAAGATCTCAACCGTGGATAAGATCTCGCTTCTGCAGGATTGGCAAAAACAGAAGATTACATATGAAGCAAAAAACATACCAATAGGAAGCTGGGGATGAACGGATCCATTGGTGGTAACCATACCTGCGCGAAGAGTGGAGAAAGATAAAGATACGAAAGATGCAGATGAATGGGCGATTGAAGGAACTTTGATAGATACCGGAAGCTCAGTCGACATCTTGTTTTATCGCATGCTCAAGAACGTGGGATATGACGACACAGACTTAATGCCAACTTCATACAATATCCATGGATTCAACAAAGCAACGACCAAACCAAAAGGAGAGGTAATTATAAACATGCCGCTAGGAGAAATAGAAACGCAGGTAACATTGTGCGTAGTAGATGTTGAGTCGCCGTACAACATGATGTTGGGAATACCGTGGGTGCACGATATAAAAGGCGTAGTGTCAACTTTGCACCAATGTGTTCCCAATGCCGAATGGAATAGGCGAAATCGGAGGCGATACGAAAAGAACGAAAGCCTACAATCAATTAGATGTCAAAAACTACGAAGGGAGAGCAAAGAAGCGAAAGGATAGATGGAGGAAGGCGAAACAATTAAGGAAATAAGAAGAATTCAGGGTATATATGTTGCGAGCGAAAGAAGGTAGAGGAATACCAAGCGAAATCACAGATGAAGAAGATGCACCAGCAAATGAGATCAAAGATCCATCCCCGCTTAGCGAACCAAAGGCAAACTTCATTGCAGCAGAACCGACTAAAGAAGTAAAAATAGGAACCAAGAGGATCCCAAGATGATAAGGATATGAACCGGGATGGAGATAGAAGAAGAAGAAAACACAATTAACCTTCTGAGAAAGTACATCGATGTCTTCGCGTGGGACATAGATGAAATTCCAGGTATAGATTCGGATGTTGCATGTCACAGGTTGTGCGGCCATTCAAGCAGAGGATAAGGAAAATAGCAACCACCTATCACCCGCAAATAGAAGCTGAGTTGCAGAAGATGTTAGACACAGGAATAATACGACCAGCAAAATATCCATAGTGGATAGCGAACATGGTGGTGGTACCAAAAAACAACAAAGGGATAAGAATCTACATCGACTTCAGTGACTTGAACAAAGCATGTCCTAAGGACATCTATGCATTACCAGATATACCACAGATGGTAGAGGCTGCATCAGGGTATAAAATATTATCACTAATGAACGGGTATAAAGGCTACAATCAAATTCCATTAGCAGAAGAGGACCAGGAACACACGGCTTTCTTCGCACCAAGACGATTATTTTGTTATGCCAGAATGCCTTTTGGTTAAAAAATGCAGGTGCTACGTATCAGAGGATGGTGGAAAAGATATTCACGAAGTGGTTCCACAAGACTTTAGAAGTGTACGTTGATGACATGTTAGTAAAGAACAAGAAGTCAAAAGATCATGTGGACCATTTGGAAGAAATATTTGAGCGAATGCGTCAATGCAAAATGAAGATAAATCCTACGAAATGTATCTTTGGAGTGGCATCAGGGAAATTTCTGGGATATATCGTATCCGAAGAAGGAATACAAGTAGATCCATAAAAGTTGCAAGCAGTTCGCGACATGCCAACACCAGCAACATTAAGGGATGTACAGAAGTTGAATGGACTATTAGCCTCATTGGGACGATTTATCTCGCGCTCTTCAGATAAATGCAAGCAATTCTTTAACATTCTAAAGAAGGGAACCAAATTCGAATGGACAGTTGAATGCGAAAAGGCGTTGCAAAGCATAAAGAATTATTTAATGAATGTGTCTATTTTGCAGAAAGCTGAACCAAGAGAGGAACTACTATTATACTTGGCTTCGACACCGCATGCATTAAGTGTCGTACTACTTTGCTTAGATGGAGGAATTGAGAAACCGATTTATTACATAAGTAAAACATACAATGAAGCAAAGAAGAATTATACGAAGATCGAGAGGCTCATCCTCGCCCTGATATATGCAACTCAAAAGCTTCGCATGTACTTTCAAGCCCATAAGATCAGAGTTCTTACAAAGGTGCCAATAGAATCTGTAATGAATAATTTAAAAAGGTTTGGGCGAGTAGAAAGATTGAATGCACAAGTGGGGGAATTCGAAATCAAGTATGAGATACTATCTTCACCAAAATCACAAGTCATTGCGAACTTCTTAGCAGAATTTCCATTGGAGGAAGATGAGAGCATAGAAGAGATGATGGAGGTGGACGAAGATCCATGAGACCCTAAAAATCTGTTAAGAGAACAAAATTCTAAAAGATGGGAGATACTAGTCGATGAATCTGTAAACGGAGAAGGAAATGGTATTGGGATAGTAATTATCTCACCATTATGAGAAAGAATGGCGCACTCATTTAGGTTGGAATTCGCATCCACCAATAACGAAACAGAATATGAAGGAGTAATACATGCGTTGCGATTGGCAGTAGAAATGGAACTAGATGACGTCAGAATAACTAGTGATTCACAATTGGTAATCAACCAAATATTGGGGATATACATCATGAATGAACCTTCATTACGTAAATACAAGCTACTCGTAGAGGAGTTATTGATCGTGTGTCAATCCGACAAAAATAATTTCACTTTCTTACTCACTAAATTTAAATGAAGTACAAAGTAAGGAAGAGTTCGTATCCACAGAGAGGCAATTGTTGTTAAGCAAATTTTTAGTTTCTAAGGTAACCAAGGGGGGATGTTTGTTGTTTTAACGAAATACTAAAGTCAAAATAAAATAAAGCAAAGCAAATAGTTGGAATAATCAATAAGGAGAAGATATTGGTCACGGGATAGTATCATTCACAAACATGTATTTTCATCAATGATTAGAATTGGTATTTTAATCTCGTATTTATTAAAAGTCCTAGGATACCTTGATCGCAAGTATAACCCGTTAATTCCCTGTTTTCATCACAACCACATTAAAAGATGCATATGTGAATTCTTCCTAGAAAGCAACCTAAAGTGTAAAAGCACAATTAAGTTTAACTCCCTACAAGCTTTAAGTTTTATGGAATAAGACTAATCAATGCAAACGAATGTGTAAAAGCACTAAACGTTTTAACAAAAGTTATGATTCACTTGTGACTAGTAGGATATATCACTACAAGCACTACCCACAATTATGCTACTTAGAATCACGGATAAACAACTTTTACGTATTGAAAACCCTAATATAGCTCTAGAGATGAACGCAAATCGGATTGATTCCGGACTCAACCTAACAAGTATTCAAATCTTATAACACTATTAATTGTGAATCACAAACAATAAATTACTGAGACAAAACTAATTCATAGATTCAAAAGCATGTTGAGAAATCAACTTTTATCCCATAAGCAATAATATGTTTAGCTACTCATAGCTATGGAGTTCATCATAATCAATATTCAATAATAAAATAATGAAGAAGAAGAACAAAAGCAAACCCTAGAAGCGTAAACAAAAACGTCTCTCCAAAATTCCAAGAATAAGATATATCATAAGTTGTGGAAGACTTTCCCTTATATAGCTTTTCTCCAACTTCTAAAATTAGGTCTAGTCTTCAAAGTCCATTAGATGAAAATCCACCAAGCCCATAGAAGAGAGAAACCCATGTAGAAAATATGTCCCAAAAGTAGTCGCCGGAAAAATGGTATTGTGGCCGGAACTTGGCCGGAAAGGTCGCCGGAAAACGCCTCAGGTGACCGGCAAAGTCCACCCGGTCACCGGATCAGTGAGTCAACTCGGTCGGGTTCAACGGGTCAGCTCGGTCGGACCGAGTCAAACCGAGTCAGGGAGATTCAGGTCATGAGTTAGCTATTCTCTGGCTGATTGGTCTGAGTTGCCAGGCCTTGAGCCATTTGCACAGGCCATAACTGTGTGATGCACCATCCTTGTGCATATCCAGTGCCTTAGCCAGCCATCTTGGCTCTTCATTCCATCCAACTGAATTAACTGCAATTCTTCCCTATCTCGGCAAAACCTTACAACTTAGCTTTTAGCCCCAGTTAAGTCATTCAACGGCAATGTCATCTTCACTCCCTTGCAACATCACCTCCACCGAAATGACCTCAAGCAAAAACTATCCTAACTCAAGCCAACAGCTCCACATTATGCCTGGTCATTCCACTTCCGCAGCCTGCAATGAGCTAGCACAAGCAATATTTGTAGCTCATCAGGACCAGATCCACAACCTGCACCACAACATTGTCTCACCACCACAGGACAGACCATCACTCGAATGCAATTCCATCTCAGATTCAAACCCTCACATCATCTGTTGTAAACACCACCTCTTACACCGCAACTCATCACCGTTCCTGGCTCATTCATTCAGCACCATTACCAGTTCCAGAGACACCACCTGAGACAACATCAGCACTTCCCTGCAAATCCACTTAAGCTTAGCCTGCCACCACCATTGCCTCAGTACCATCAGCACAAACTCAACCAAATCCACTGCAGCACCAATTTTCCAAAGTGCCCATCTCCCACACTTCACTCTGCTTCCCAGACTTGTCCATCATCCTGCAATTCTAACCATCCTGCAATGAGCCTTTCCAGCTGCAGCTCAATCAAACAACCCAACAGCTCTCAAACTCCCAGACCCTGCTCAATCAATCATTACAAATCACCACCAACAGGCTCTTGCCCACATCTCATACATGACTCTGAGTCACTCTCTATAGCATGTACCTCCTTGATATTAGCTCAGCTGCATCCTTGGCAAGCACAAGATCAGTGCTATTCTCTGCCTGCATCATCTCAATCTCAGTCTCAGTCACAGCCATTCTGTGGATTCCAGTGCTGCACAAGCTCTTAGCAACAACTCTGCAATGCTCTGCTGCTTTCAACCTTTCACTGCCAACTTCTTCACAGCCAACACTAGTTGCCATTTCTCAGCAGCCACAACAGACTCAATATCATTTCTTCCCTGGCTCAAATTAGTCTTGAAACTCCACTAGATGTTCATTGACTATAACACAAACAACCTGCAACCTTGAGCAACAAAAACCACACAGACTCAACCATTGATTAATCCCAAATATCCATGGCTTCAACAGCTTCTTGAACTCAAGCCCAGAATTTAACCCAAACTCTGCCTGTAATATTCACCTCATTCTTGGTAGCCCCTGCTCCTGTGACATCAGACCAAAGCAGACTCAAACCCATCTTTGCAGCAATTTCAAATTATCAATCAACAATAACCGGGATTCAGAAACCCTTCTTCAATTTGAGCATCAATCTCTGGCTGATTCTCCATTCAACAACCCGATTAGCTCTACCATCTTCTCGATTCAGCATAACCACCATTGCATCTTCATTTCTCATTCAGGCAACTACACAAGCACCAGCTAAAGAACTCAACACCAACACATTCAGCTTCATATACTCTATCACAGAACACACATCTTCAAGTTCTTCCATCTGATTCAACTCTCCTTATTTGTTCATCAATCGACGGATTCCATCTGGATTGAGCTCTTTCTCAGGTTCAAATCAAAACCCTTCTTTTCAATTTCTCCTTATAAATTGACAGCAGCAGCAATCTACCACCGATTTTTCTTCTTGTTCTTGATTTTCAGATCCAAATCGAAATTCTAACCTTGATCTCTCTATTCACTGTTTGTGTCTCGATTTTGTCTTGGAAATAATAGCAGCAGCTGATTAATGGTGCAGCCATCCTTCACTCTATCTTCTCTAACTTTGAGGTGAAATGTAATGAAGAATACCAAATAAAAGAAAAGCATCTCGATCTGGTTTTCAAGGTTAAATGGATAACAGGATTAAGACACCCCCACTGTTTAGATAAGGGTTAGCCTAGGTTGGCAGCCCCTTTTCAAATATCTAAATTACTTTGCATGGCAGCCTCGATCAAATGTGCGTCTGCTTTTAACACTTCTGCAGGGGACTCCGGGTGGTCGCGCTTATCTCATGATGCACTCCCCACGCCGATCAAATGACATTTTTTTTTGCAATTTTCGCTCCAAATGAATGATTTCTCCTTCTTTTGCTCCCAATGACTTCATTGCACCTAATAACTCAAAAACACACGTAAAGTACATAATTCACAAGAAAAATAGCAAAGAAAGCGTAACTACTAGATAGTAAATACGGTGTATTCTACACCTATCAGTTATCATCAAAAGTCAAGAATGTAGAATGGAGACACATATGCAGAAAAGACAATAGATTCGCAGACGCTCTAGCATTCCTCGCGCCTATGCTGGTGGATCCAACCGCTCGGCATATAAAGATTACAACACTTTGCCTCCCGTCAATCAAAAAAGAAGTAGAGGCAAATGTAATGATGGTAGAAGGAGAAGAAGGAGAAGAAAATGATAACGAAGAAGATTGGAGATTGCAACTTCATTCATACTTGGAGAAGGGAGAAGTACCGAGGAACATATTAGAATCACACAAGATAAAAACCCGTGCGACAAACTACGAGTTAAGAGAATGAGTACTTTATCGAAGATCATTCCTCGGGCCCTCTCTCAGATGCTTGACGCAAAAAGAAGGAATAGAAATACTAAAGGCAATACACTATGGGGATGCAGAAAACCATAGCGGGGAAGGTCATTGGCGTACAAAACAAAGATGCAAGGATATTACTGGCCTTACATGCATGAGGACGCGAAAGAAGTATCTAGGCGATGCGAGGAATGTCAAAGACATGGAAACATAATACATGCACCAGAAGCGAACTTAAATTCATCAACTAGTGTTTGGCCATTCGCAAGATGCGTCTTAGACATAGTGGGTCCATTCATACCAGGGTCAGGCCAAAAAAGATATCTGATTGTTGCAACATATTATTTCACAAAATGGTCAGAGGCGAAAGCAGTTCAACATATACAAGACATATATTTTCTTGTAAACATTTCAAGAAAATAATCAATAAAATCTATTGTTACTCATCTTCAAACGGATTAGTTGAGTGAATTATAGTAAGGGGTGTAGTGTGGGATTTCCTGCAACTACATATGCGCTAGAAAAAGGGACTGATTATAAAAGATTGCAGTTAAAATTATTCGAATCAAGAAAATGAGAGAGAAAGATGTTAAATCAGATGAAATAGAGAAGTTAAAAAGCAAGGAATACAATGAAAATATGGAGTACTGTACAATTACAAAAGCAAGGATTAATGAATTTCATGAAAACATTAGAGGAAGGATACATAAACGAGATTTTGAAGGAAAGAAGATTATAGATAAGGAGAAGACATCATCTTTAAAAAGAGTGGGAAAAGCGAAAATAACATTCACAAGATCGGAGGTACCTAAAGAGTGTTTGAGCCATACATCCCCATTGGTGATCACAATAAATGCATGCAAAAATGGAGGAAAACCGGCAAAAGCGAAACAAGAATGGGCTGTAAATAGAACTTTGGTGGATACAGGGAGTTTAGTGAGCATCATGTTTTACCATACTTACAAAAAATTAGGATATAAAGATGAAGAAATGATTTCCCTAGCGTATTATATTCATGGGTTTGGTAAATCTATAACGAAACCTAAAGGAGAAGTAAAATTACGAATTCATTGGAGAAATTGAAACACAGGTGACATTGAGTGTAGTGGATATGGAATCGCCATACAACATGTTGTTAGGAAGGCCATGGGTACATGCAATCAAGGCTGTAGCGTCAACATTCCATCAGTGTATCAAGTTTCTCATGCCAAGTGTAATTGGAAATCAGAGGAGATATTGATAAAGGGAGAATATATCATCAAGACGAGGTAAAGCATTATGAAGAACGAGCGAAGAAGCGAAGAGATCGTAAGAAAATGGTAAAAGCAGCTAGAAAAGAAGAAAAATTTAGAATTTACATGATAAGAGCAAAAGAAGGAAAAGGAATACCTAGAGAAATCTCGCGAGAATAAGGAAATGAAAGGACTAACCCCTATGGGAGAACCGAAAGCTAGCTATATCGCGAGTTAAACAAACAAAAAGAAGTGAATGTTGGAACTAAAGAAGAACCAGGATGTTAAAAATTGGAACTAAAATGGAAGTAGATGAAGAAAGAAGAACTATTGATTTCTTTGCGAGACTATAAAGATATTTTCGCGTGGGATATGGATGAAATGCAGTATAGATCCATCTCGTGGCTTGTCATAAATTGGAAATTGACAAAAATATAAGGCCATTCAAACAAATAATTAGGAAGATCGCAACAGCATATCATCCTCAAATAGAAGAAGAGTTGCAGAAAATGCTACATGCAGGGAATCATTAGACAAGAAAAATATCCCGAATGGATAGCAAATATGGTTATAGTCCCAAAGAAGAAAAAAAGGGATAAGAATTTGTATAGATTTTACCGATCTAAACAAAGCTTGTCCTAAAGATAGTTTCCACGTTACTGGATATTCCGCAATTGGTTGAAGTCTGCAGCGAGAAACGAAAGGATATCATCTCTTGATGGATATAAAGGTTACAATCAAATTCCTCTCGCCAAGAAGATCAAGAACATACTTGCTTTCTTCGCTCCAAGAGGATTATATCTTGTTATACAAAAATGCCGTTTGGTTTGCGAAATGCCGGAGCAACATACCAAAGAATGGTGGAGAAGGTGTTTGTGAGATGGATACACAAAACATTAGAGGTATATGTAGATGATATGTTAATAAAAAGTAAGAAAGCAAAAGACCACATACTGGATTTGAAAGAAATTTTTGAACAAATGAGACATTTTAACATCAAAGTAAATCTAAAAATGCACCTTTGAGTTGCATCGGAAATTTTTTTAGGTTACATCGTATCAAAAGAGGGAATTCAAGTCGACCCCGCAGAAGTACAAGCGATTCGCGATATGCCAACACTGCGACAAGAAAAGATGTTCGAGAGTTAAATGGGTTGTTAGCTTCGCTAGGAAGGTTTATCTCGCGATCATCGATAAATGCAAGCACTTTTTCAACATTCTCAAAAAGGGATCAAAGTTTAGATGGACAATCGAATGTGAGAAAGCCTTACAAGGGATAAAGGAACATTTAATGGATATATCAATTTTACAAAAAGCGTAAACCGGAGAAGAATTAGTGATCTATCTTGCGACGACCTCGCATGCATTAAGTGCGGTATTGCTACGAGTGGACGCCAGGGGTAGAGAAACCAATCTATTACATCAAAAAACTTTCAATGCCGAGTAAAGGAATTACTCGAAAATTGAAAAACTAATCTTGGCATTAGTTTATGCAACATTTAAACTTTTTATATACTTTCAAGTGCACATAGTTAAGGGAGTGACAAAAATACCAATCGAATCAAGTAATGAAAAATTCAAAAATATCGGGAAGAGTAGAAAGATGGAATGCTCGAGATAAGTCATTGCAAACTCAAATACGAAATATTATCTTCACCAAAATCACAAGTTGTCGCAGATTTTTAGCGGAATTCCCTTTGGAAGAGGATGAACCAGTGGAAGAAATGATGGACATAGAAGAAGAACGTGGAGATCCAAAGGATTTGTTAACTGAGCCAAATAGATGGGAAATATTAGTAGATGGGTCGTCTAATGGAGAAGGTAATGGGATTGGAATTGTTGTGATATCGCCAGAAGGCAATAAGATAGCTTTTTCTTTCAGATTAGAATTTGCGTCAACCAATAATGAAACAGAGTATGAAGCGATAATACATGCTTTGCGATTCGCAATAGAAATGAAATTGGAAAATGTGAGGATTACCAGTGATTCGCAATTGGCTATTCGCCAAATAAAAGAGGAATACACTACAAATGAACTATCTTTGCAAAAGTACAAGAAACTTGTTGACGAGTGTCGGTGCGGATACTAAAATAAAATGGAGACATATATCAAAGAGAAACAATAGACTCGCAGATGCTTTCGCCTTTATATCAAGTATGATGACAGATCCACCGCGAAAATATAAAAATACAAACACTTTTAACGCCGTCAATTAATAAAGAAGAAGAACAGGAAACAGATGTAATGCTAGTTGAAGATGGAACACAAACACTTTGCGAAGAAGATTGGAGAGCAGAACTTCATGCATACCTGACGAAAGGGGAAACACCAAGAAATAGATTAGAGGCACACAAATTAAAAATCCGTGCAACAAATTATGAATTAAGAGATGGAGTATTGTCATCGACGATCATTTAATGGACCTTCATTCGGATGTGTAACAAGAAAGGAAGGAGAAACCATATTGAAGATGTTGCATAGCGGGGATGCTGGTAATCATAGTGGTGGAAGATCTTTAGCACATAAAGCAAAAATGCAGGCTATTATTGGCCGTATATGCATGAGGACGCGAAACAAATATCAAGGCGTTGCGAAGATTGCCAAAGACATGGGAAGAAGATACATGCACCGGGAGCGCCATTAAATTCTTCAACAAGTGTGTGGCCTTTTGGAAAATGGGGCTTAGATATTGTGGGACCATTCCTACCGAGAACAGGACGAGAAGATATCTAATTGTCGCTATCGATTATTTCACAAAATGGGCAAGAGGTGAAAGCGGTATAACACATTCGCGATAAGGATGTTTTTACTTTCATATTTGAGAACATTATATGCGATTTGGGATTCCAAAGACAGTTGGTATCTCAAATGGGAAACAGTTTGAAGGACAAAATATAGAATTGTTGCTTAATGCATTTCAGATTCGATGTGGAAAATCAACTCCTCTCTGTACCCTTGAGCTAATGGCCAGAGAGCGAAGCAACAAATAAAATAATTGCGAGACATATTGAAGAAGAAATTAGAAGGATACAATAAAGGATGGTGCGAACAAGTACCCAATGCGGTATGGGCTTATAATACAACTAGAAGAGAAGCTACGGGCATGTCACCTTTTGTTTAACATATGGGGTTGAAGTCAGTACTCTAGACGAAGTTATGATTCCAACAACAAAGAAAGAAGCTTGGGAGAAGAATCTCAGTGCAGGGTAACATTTTAATCAAATTAGATGAATTAAAATAAAAAAGAGAGCGAGCACTACAACATATGGAGAATTATCGGCGAAGATTGGCCGAGAGAATATAACAAACGTGTCAAGATACGTGAATTTCGACCAGAGATCTCGGTGCTGCGAGAGACACCAATATATCAGCGTGAAAATGGTGGCAAATTGGCAAGAAAATGGGATGGACCTTATATCATTAAGGAAATAGTTGGCACAGGGGCATATAGATTAATGGATCCTGAAGGGAGAGACGTAGGACAAAGATTGGATAGACCATGGAATAGGTTGTATCTCAAGAAGTATTATCCATAAAATATTGATAAAATGAAATGAATTTGGATGAAATGTTTTTATGACAGAATGATTGCGAAATTGAATAAAACAAAGAAAGATTGTGCGAATGTCTCTTAAGCAATACATTACGAGAAAATGAATGATTGAATGAATTAAAAAAATGAATGAGTGAGTGAATGGGACGAACCTTTATGGCGTACACCCTAGTTCGCGAATGATATTTCGCAAGAGGCAAATGTAAGACCTAAAGTGCGTCATATAAGGGGTATCTCTTGACATGGCTCGGGGAAAGGTTACACTGCTCTGGGAACTCGAGTCATGGAGATTTGGGGCCCATGAAAGCCTATCCTAGGAGAGATACCTTGGATTTCCAACTATATATATAAGGTTATACCCTGGTTGGACGCCCGAGGGTCTCTTCCAAGGAGTCGGGGAGTGTATGCTCAAGGCGCCGGGGTACACGGTTGAGCCAAGAGTGCCTGGACATTTGAAGTGTCTCGGCCATTCTTGGCAAGTCTTGGTATATCTTTTCGGCAAGAAAACTCCACTTAGGGTGCGATCTCGTAACCATAAGCCATATAGGTATAAGGGATGAGAGGCTGCGAAAACAACGGGTTGTTGTTAAGACCGGATGGGAGGAGCTAGTCTTGTATGGCCGATGTATGCCTCCTTGAAGGGGAAACCAGGGAGAAGAATGGGCGGCACCCTCCACTAGGGAGCTGATAAGTGTCAAAAGACGCAAATGTCATGAGGCTTTGTTTTCGCAAGGAAATTTAGGCTTGTCATATTTGTGCGATGATCCTGTAGAGGCAATAATACTGACGCAAGGATAAGGCGAGATCAATGGGTTTTTGCATGAAAATGTAAAGACGTCCTGCGATTTCGTCGCAAAGACGGCAATGTCATGGGATTTTACATTCGCAAGAGTGTTTAAGCCTGTCATATTGTCGCAAATAAAATATCCTGCAGAGGAAAAAATATTTAAGAAATGATAAGACAAGGTCAATGGGTCATTACATGAAAATGTAAAGACGTCCTGCGACTTTGTCGCAACGAGGGGTGGCGAAATAAGACCTTTAATTAGGAAGGCAAAATAAGACCACACAATCAATGATAAGATAAGATCAATAGATTTCTTCATTTGTGAGGATATCCTGCGATCTTGTCGCAATGATAAATTTCAATATAAATAAGGATAAGCGAATAAGTTTGCGAGATTAAAATTGAAAAGAGAAGATAAGGGATTATTCATCAAGGGACTTGGTCTTTCCAATCAAAAAGAGTACTTCAACAGAAATTGAAAAGCGTCTCATACAAAAAGTCATACAGAAAAAGAGAATGGAAGATATAAAATTACAGGAGTAACTTAATTTTCTACATCTATATCGACATTCTCGGCAACAGGAGATGATTAATGTTCTTCAATAATTTTATCAGCTTCACCTTCGCCAGCTGGAGGATTTTCATCAGAAGATTTTTCATAAAGATCCTTATCGACAATTTCATTGTTCGCGATATCTTCGCAACTTTCATAATCATAATCACTATCAAGAGAATTAGGAACTTCATCATCTTCAACTTCCAAAGGTTCAACAGAGACAGGTTCAAGGGATTTAGAGAGTAAGATCTCATTCACAAAAACTTCAACTTTGGGATGAAATTGACGAAGAAGTGCTTTCTGTTGATTCCTACTTTGGATATCTTTAAGATGGCTGAGATAATTAAGCCTTCTCGCAGCACGATCACGAGAATGGGCAAGAGTAGAGACAAGAGTTGTATTTTCCTTGCGAATCTTGGCATGAGAGGATTCCAAAGTAGACAGAGAAGTGCGAAGATCTTTCTCAGATTCTGCGAAAATGTATAAGAACAAATGAGTTAAAATTAAAAAGTAATGAAAGAAATTAGAAAAGGAAAATGGCGGTTGAGGCAACAAATTTTATGACTACCTTCCTTTTGCGAGATAATATGTTGGGTCGGGGGCCAAGCAACTATTCTCCAAATGATCCATGGCAGTATCAAAATCATCACCGACAAGACCTTTTAACCGAGAACGCAAGCTTTTTTCATTAGAAATCAGTAAATTATTCTCCTTCGCAAGGGAGGAATGAGATTCTTTTAACTTGGTATATTCATCCTTGAGCTGATTTGTTTTCAAACTTAGGGTTATTCTACCCTGAATAAGCTTATCTCTTTCGGTAGTGGTTTCTTTGAGTTTATTTTTCAAAGAGCAGATAGATTGTTCTTGCTCATTCAATGCTTTCCGACAAACATCAAGTTGTTGCGAGGATATAGCCACCTTACCCAACAAAGCTTGCTTCTCTTTGGACAAAGTTCCATTTTCATCTGATAAGGTTTCCAATTCCAAATTAGATTTAGTCAAAGAATATGACAGATGCGACAATTCGCTACTAAACCATTCTTGTTTCTGGACTAAGTAGGCGTTTTCTTGGGTAAGATTATTTATCTGGTCAACAGAATATGTATGGAGGTTATCTAATCGGTTATATTGCTCCATCCAAGCATCTCTTTCTGTTCGAATTTCTTCCACGATAGATTCCACTTGATATATCTCCATTTTACGTTTCTGATTCAAAGCTTGAAAGGCGAACAAAGTCTTCAAAGAAAAAAAAAAATATGTGAGAGGAAAGAATACCTTTTAGTTCTTCATTCTTCTTGCGAAGATTATCGCGATCCAGCGAAATATTATGAAGGCTATTCTTCAAGGTCTTAATTTCTTGTTCCAGGGATGTTCGCGACATGGTATCGGAACCAAAATGCTTACTCAAGGATTCATAAACACTAGATCTGATAGGATCAGTGGAGATTTTCTTAACATCATCCATGGTAGCTGATAAAACCTTAAAAGCTATATCTATCCCTTCTAAGTTTTCTTTAGTAAGAGAGATAGATTCAGAGGAAGAGGAAGTGATGGAGGAAGAGGCAAAAGTTGAGTCATCCTTAGTCATAAGAATGTCGGTTGCAGGAACTTGACCAACAAGGGGAGACGAGATAGAGGTATTAAGAGTAAAAGTGGAGAGGGGTACATTTTGAAGAATCTCATTAACGGAAAATTCAGGACTAGTTTATCATGCGAGATCATCGCGAAGAAGGAGATTTGTCATGAGAAGAAGGAATTGGTTTATCTTGCGAAGACGTCGCTAGAAAACACGAATTGCCCTGCGAAGATGCTGCGGGGAGAAGTAGTAAGTTTGAACCCGGGAAAAGAAATAGCAGTGCGACGGGTTTAAAATGGCGAGGTTTCTTGGGAGATATATCGGTATCTTTGTCATCCTGCGAATTAAATGAACAAATGAGAAACGAGGGCAACAATATTGTTATTAAAAGGGTAAATGTTTCTTAAATACCTTGTCATTCACAGTCTTTCTCTTAGAAGCAAAGGATTTCGGCTGTGAGCCCTTGGGAATATTAGGGTTTGTAACGGTGAATTTGATGCTAGACTTGTCCTTGCTAAAATAAAAATGGCAGGAAAGTCATTAAAAAGAGAACAGTATCAGAACAAAACTACTTTGTTAGGAAAGATCAATCACAAAATGATTAAATTTAGCAAAATTCACAAACCTTGATGCCATAGAAACAAGAGCGAAGAAAAAGTGCGGAAAAGACGATGAAGGGAAATCGGCGAGAGAAAAATTGCAGAGAAAATTGCAGACAATAAAGAAGATGAAGTAAAAGAAAAGGAAAATTTCTCATAGGGAACTCTCCTTTAAATAGATGGGAAAGAGTAACCGGATAACATTAAATGTGCCGGTAAAAAGTGAAATTTAAGATACGTGTAAACAGTCATCCCTTAATTCATGGAATCTTGCTGGTAAAAGAATGGATATAAAACAAATGGTTGCGACATTTCAAAATATTAATTTTCATGACATAATTATGACTAATAAGACTTCGCAGAGCACTAAAAGAATGACGTAGCAGATGATATCAGCATAATTCACGAGGAAAGTATGAGCAACTTGCGAAATTATAGAGTGAACCTGCGAGAAGGAGACAAGAGATTGCGAGAATATGAGCTCATAGCATGAGGCAAAGAACATGGAACGAAAGTTTCGCATGATGGATTTGCAATACTTCTTACATTTAGAAGATCAAGTACTTCTCATATTTCTTCAAGAATACTTCATACTTCGTATACTTCGGGATGATACTTTCAAAATTACTTTTCAAAGCTTCCTTATCGAACTTCGCAAAAGAATAGAGGCAAGTACGTACTTTTCAAGTCCAATATTCTTTCGCTCGTTCCTTCATCAACAAAAATCAAAGACTATCGCAACAACGATTTTTTTCTTAAAGATCGCTCTTCAAGCAATATTCAAGAAAAAAGAGGCAAGATGTAGGATTAGAATATCGCAACATCAATACTTCGCGAGAATAATAAACGACAACACCGCGAAGGAGTCACAAGGAAGCAAAATAAATGACGCAATGGATGACGATAGCTAGAACACGAGGAAGATGTGAAAATCTGGCGAAGATTGAGAGTGTCGCGAGGACGAACACTTACACACTTGCGACACTTCGCGAGTTATTCCCGAAAATAAAGGACAGCTTAGTTTGTCATCCACTATATATTACCCTATATAAAGGGACGAGTTAGTTTGTTGCGGGGAGAGTTGTTTTTGGATTGTTAAGCAAGTCATTAGGAGAGAGAAAGTTAAGAGTGATTGTAATTTCTTTAGCTCTGTTCTATCTTTCTTTGTAAACATTTCAAGAAAATAATCAATAAAATCTATTGTTACTCATCTTCAAATGGATTAGTTGAGTGAATTATAGTAAGGGGTGTAGTGTGGGATTTCCTGCAACTACATATCCAATTGTGGCGTGCATCCTAGTTCGCACTTTTGCAAGAGGCAATATAAATAAGCCCTAATGTGCGTCATAGTTGGGAAAAACCTGGTAATGCATGGCTCGGGCCAAAGCCATACCATTCCTGGGACCCGAGTCATGGATAGTGGGGGTGAAATAAAAGCATATCCGATGGAGACTCCTTAGTTGAAAAACTAAGGTACTAAGTTCTCTATCATGGAGTGTAGAAACTTGATAGACGCATTTATGTGTCTATTTTGATCTCAACTTTCTATATTGTTAGTACCCATTTTTTTACTTATTTTGGTATTTTATCTTTTTGTAGGTGTTTTTGGAGAAATAAGCTTTTGCGGGAAAATTGGCTCGAAAAGTGGTATTTGCGCCCGTGGGAGAAAATTATTATTCGGACTCTCAATTTGGATAAGGGGCACTTAATTACTAAGGGGCACCTCACTTCTGTTTGTACCCTAGATGTGCTATTTACACCCCACTGCTATGGGCACCCCAACAGAGGATATGGGGCTTTCCTTCTCCACCTTTCCAAAACAAATTTGGCGGGAAGATTATTTTGTCAGCTGCGTGTTTTGTTGGATCGATTCAGGACGAGATTTATGCGGAATTATTATTGGATATGAATGGTATTTTTCCGATACATCAAAACAGGGAAGTTAGTTGATCCGGTACTCGTAAAAATAGGAACGAATTCTCGAAACAGGGGAGAAATAATATCGGGTTCTTTTGAGAGAAATTTTCATGGAGTTATTCACGGTTTTGCTGAGTTTAAAACAGGGATTTTCTCGTGAAGATACTCATCCTGTGGTGTATATATAGAGTTATGGGAGTTCAGGGAAGGGGTATCGAGACTTAGGGTAGAGTTTGGGTACGCTGCTGGGAAGAAGAAAAGGTTGCAGAGGAGTTGTAGCAGCAGCAGGAAGAAGAAGAAGAGAAGGAGTTGCAGAGGACACTAGAGAAGTGTCGTTCTCAAGAACCCTAAACTGAAGAACTTTAAGATGCACAGAACAGTCGCATTCATGGTCTTATATTCAAACAGTTCTGTAATAGTCCGTTAGTAACTATTATCTTCAGTTTTGCAACAATTATCGTAATAAAGGTGCCTTCAAGACGCCTATACTGACGTTACAAATCTACTGTGTTATTATTTCTTCATAAAAACACCTTTTGAGCTATGAATTATTATTTTGGGTGTGTTTTGAGCATGAGGAGCTAAGCCCCATCACTGGGACGGCGGAGGAAGCTTTATGTCACAATGGTTTGGTAACTATATTTGATTCTTTATAACTTTTTGCACTTGATTCAATTGATTTATGATTTTTACTAATTATTTGTGATTTCGTTTGATGGCGTATGCTTAGAATTAGAGCTTTTGATGCGCCATTCTTGTTATTTACAATTAATGTTGTACAAAATCTACTTTTGGCAAAGAAATAGAGTCCAGAAAAGAGCTATAATTGTTAAGAATCAATATATGCATCACTCGATTTTGATTAATGGTGGAATCTTGAGTCTCAGTACCTCTCGATATTGTGACAACCTCTTGTATATATTTTCTTTGTTTTTATTATTAAGTCTGAAAACCAATCTTTACAAATCCGAGTGAACGACAACTTACTTACAACTTTTCTACAACAATTAAAAAATCACATCAATTTTTGGCGCCGCCGACGCGGACTTGTATTTAGATTTGTTTTAGGTTTATTTTTATTTATTTATTTTTGTTCTCTTTTACGCCTTTGGTATTTTCGGTTCTTTTCAGATTTGGAGCGAAGCTACAAGGAAAGAAAAAGTGCTATAAAAGGAAAGCATCTTCCAAAGAAGGAAAGAAAAGAGGAATTCAAAAGGAGTGAAGAAGAAGATTTTGTATATAGCTATTTTGTTTTATTTTTAGAAACTGTAAATAGGGTTGTATCTGTGTAATTTTTCTTTTTCTTTTTGGACACTTTTTGGACTAGACATTATTTTTGAAACAAAAAGGAAGGGTTAAATATAAACTGTTTGCAGGGAAGGACGACAATTACGATACTGTCTCGGCCCCTCGGGTTCGTACACTGACATAGGAGTCGGTGGCCTGAGTCGACTTCAACGGTTCATCGCCCGTCTGGTACGGGAGGTAAGACTCTATCCACCCACGAATCTCCTGTCAGTAGGTTTTATATTGTGTGACAACTCACACCCCTGCAATAGAATGTCGAACTAGTATTACAATAGCCAATACAACGAATATCCGACCGAGTTTCAAAATGGATGTTACTACTTTGACCATAATATGAATACTGGTTGGGAACATCAGCCTTTTGAAGGTTATGGTCCATACCATGGTGAGCCCAATTACTATCCATACGCCCACCGGTCATACAAGCAAAATTCCTCTCTACTAGAGTCCGCACGTAAGTTAGCTGAGTCAGCACATAAGTTACTTGAGTCGACACGTAGTTCAGCTGAGATGAATGGCTTAGTTATGGACGAAAGCAATGCAACATGTGAACATTCATTCCTAGATAAAATCAGGAAGTCATGTGAGTCGACTCAGAAAATGTTGTTAGAGGCCCGACAAAAAACTGCTCAAGATAGTCTTAATTTCCAATATAGTGTTTCCATAAGTACCTTTGAAAATGAAGATAGTTATTTGCATAATCAAGATGACAAGGATAGAATTGGTAACACTACTTTAGATGAGGTTCAACCATTTTTCATGTTATTATAATGATGATTATGATGAGGATAGTGTTGATGAAGAATTTGAAATAAGTAGGCATAGTGATCAGGATTTTGTTACTCCAATTGAGCTTAACAACGATAATATTATTTCTAGTTCGAATTCAAATAATTTTAATAATTATTCACCTATTCTAAAGGAGGAGGATTTGACTAGAGATACCCCCGTTTTAGACGATGTAGTATTTCCTTATGATTACGAAGCTGATGATAGTTTTGAGAAACGAGTTTATTCTGAGAATACTGTTTTAAAGTCTAGCGATTTAGAAACATTAGTCTTAGGCAAAGAAAATTAACTCGTAGAGATGAGTGAGGATGAAACTGACTTAGAAGAATTAATTGACCATTTTCAGGAATCTGATGACCTTGAAATTAGGGAAGTTGTGACTAGTCTTTCTAGAGACATTGAAAACTCTAAGTTTGGGGGTGATTATCATTCTCCATGTGCTTTAACTCTTAAAAAGGTCTCTCACTTGGGACTTGACATATGTGCCTCAACCATTTTAAAAGATTATATTGATACACGTTCTCCAGAACCCAATAATGTCCAGGAAGAAGTTCAGTTGTTAGAAACCCATCCTCTGGTTGATGTGGTTTACCCAGGCTATGATACCAAGATTGATTTTGTTTTCCCACCAAATATTTTTCAACCAATTGTGGGAACGTATATGTTTCAGATGTGTCAATTATTGAGTTTTGAGACTAAACCTAAGTACTTTAGGAAATTAGTATCGACACATTTTCTTATGATTGACCGCCATTTCATCGTGGTCAATCGTGTGAGTCAAAACCGATTGACTTTAAGGATCCGCAATTATTCAAAGTTATTATTATGTGCTTCTAAGTTTTTATTTGAGTTTTTCCGGACTCTAATACCTAATCGGATCTTAGCTTTGAGGAATTCCAACACATGAAAATATTTTATCTCGACCCGATTATAAATCCCGAACCCGAACCACAGCTAGATGTAATTGTCTTAAACAGGAAACTAGACAAAGGTGTGCATTATTTGTTAATTTTCTTGGCATGTTGCAGATTCCTTTTATTTGTGGTAGCTTTATTTGGTTTTGATGACCCACAGAAATTCCGGCTATTACTTTATGATTAATTTTATAAGGTGAGTAATCCTTTCTTAGTCTGGATGAAGACGTTAAATTTAGCACTTCTTGGGAGGTAACCCATGCTCATGCAACACGGTAATATCTTTTCTTAACTCTTTTTTCTTCAAATGGTAACAGTTTCTCCTTGTTCATGATTTTAATTTTATCTTTAGAACATTGAGAACAATGTTAGATTTAAGTTTGGGGGTATGAGAGAAACATTTTAGTTGCATTGTTAAACTCCAGATCCTAGAAATTTATGCTTATTAAGGATGGCACTAACCAATCTAAGTGGATGGAAGCATTTTGGTTGTGGGAGTTGAGGAACCAATCTGATTAGATGGAAACATCTAAAGAGTCTATTCATAAAAGCACAGAGCTCAGGTGTTAGAATTAAAGAAAAAAACATGGTAGTTTCGCCATATCTCGTTGAATCCTTTTCACTTCTATTTTTATTTTGTTTTCTTTAAATATGTTTCTCTAAGTGATTAGGTGGGTCTCACGATTCAAGTTGTTACCACTGCTAGGGTGAAATAGAGTGATTGAGATACCAAAAAAAAAAAAAAAAGTGAGACCAGACCATCAGACCAACCGGAATAAATAAATAAAGTCGACCACTGGAACCCTTGTATATGCCAGTTGTGTTGATCTAGAGTTAGGATTATCGACCACTGGTACCCTTGTACATGCCAGTGTGTTGATATTATTCCAGACTAGTATCTCAGTCCATTAGGATAGGTTCGTTTTGGCGGTGGCCTTCAGACAGATATAAGAAACACCGTTCACCTTAGTCAACATCAAAACCATCTACGTTTTTCTCTATATATTTATCCATGTGATTGGTTGACTCCGGTTATCATGTCCAGAAACTATCTGAGTAGAGCTCTGTGACTTATATATGAATTTTAGTATGCTTGAGTGCAAACTCGTGTACAACAATTTAATTTCGCATCGTGGTACTTCCCTATCGTAGTCAATAAGTATGCCAACCAAGGAGATTCTTTAGTGCCTTCCAAGGTTTTGCGTAGATAGTTAGGGTCTGGAGTAAAGGTTTTGTGGGTATATCTCTTGTATGCCCTCCCGAGACTATAACTCGACCACCTAGGGGTTTAAAGGCTTGTTGCATACGCTAAATGCAACCGACGATGCCTGCGACAGTGAGTTAGGATTTTATTTTGTACATATTTTCTAGATTTGATTTGCTCGGGACTACCAAATAATATGTTTGGGGGTATTTGATAGACGCATTTATGTGTCTATTTTGATCTCAATTTTCTATATTGTTAGTACCCATTTTTGTACTTATTTTGGTATTTTATGTTTTTGTAGGTGTTTTTGGAGAAATTGCGGGAAAATTGGCTCGAAAAGTGGTATTTGCGCCCGTGGGAGAA
This sequence comes from Papaver armeniacum, assembly GCA_023531295.1. Lineage (NCBI taxonomy): Eukaryota > Viridiplantae > Streptophyta > Magnoliopsida > Ranunculales > Papaveraceae > Papaver > Papaver armeniacum. Next base: position 123,251 of record JAJJWW010005451.1, on the reverse strand, counting down.
AATTACTATTCGGACTCTCAATTTGGATAAGGGGCACTTAATTACTAAGGGGCACCTCACTGCTATTTGTACCCTAGATGTGCTATTTACACCCACTGCTATGCTTTCCTTCTTCACCTTTCCAAAACAAATTTGGCGGGAAGATTATTTTGTCAGCTGCGTGTTTTGTTGGATCGATTCAGGACGAGAGTTATGCGGAATTATTATAGGATATGAATGGTATTTGTCCGGTACATCAAAACAGGGAAGTTAGTTGATCCGGTACTCGTTAAAATAGGAAAGAATTCTCGAAACAGGGGAGAAATAATATCGGGTTCTTTTACGAGAAATTTTCATGGAGTTATTCACGGGATTTTGCTGAGTTTAAAACAGGGATGATAATCGATTCTGTTTTGGTAAGAAAGAAGATTTCTTCATACATCTCGTCAAAATAGGAAATGAAGGATATCTCGGGTTCATGGTAAGATATGTGGAAGGTACATGCGAGGTAAGGAAAGAATATCTTTTGCTCAATTTTATACCATCCTTGAGAGAGTTTAGGGAATTTGGATGAACCCGAGACACCGCGTAAGAAGAAGAAGAAAAGGAAATATTTTTCCGTAGCTTTAGATGAAAGAAAAGAGATTTTCTCGTGAAGATACTCGGCCCTGTAGTGTATATATAGAGTTATGGGAGTTCGGGGAAGGGTATCGAGACTTAGGGTATAGTTTGGGTACGCTCACTGGAAGAAGAAAAGGTCACAGAGGAGTTGTAGCAAGAAAGCAGGAAGAAGAAGAAGAGAAGGAGTTGCAGAGGACACTAGAGAAGTGTCGTTCTCAAGAACCCTAAACTGAAGAACTTTAAGCTGCACAGAACAGTCGCATTCAGGGTCTTATATTCAAGCAGTTCTGTAATAGTCCGTTAGTAACTATTATCTTCAGTTTTGCAATAATTATCGTAATAAAGGTTTTCGTGACGCCTATACAATGTTACAAATCTCTGTGTTATTATTTCTTCATAAAAATACCTTTTGAGCTATGAATTATTATTTTGGGTGTGTTTTGAGCATGAGGAGCTAAGCCCATCACTGGGACGACGGAGGAAGCTTTATGTCACAATGGTTTGGTAACTATATTTGATTCTTATAACTTTTTGCACTTGATTCAATTGATTTATGATTTTCACTAATTATTTGTGATTTCGTTTGATGGCGTATGCTTAGACTTAGAGATTTTGATGCGCCATTCTTGTGATTTACAATTAATGTTTTATAAAATCTACTTTTGGCAAAGAAATAAAGTCCAGAAAAGAGCTATAATTGTTAAGAATCAATATATGCATCTCAGTACCTCTCGATATTGTGACAACCTCTTGTATATATTTTCTTTGTTTTTATTATTAAGTCTGAAAACCAATCTTAACAAATCCGAGTGAACGACAACTTACTTACCACTTTTCTACAACAATTAAAAAATCACATCAAAACTCGACCTGGGCGCCGCTGTACACGGTTGAGCCAAGGGTGCGGGGGGCGTCTGGAGCGTACCTCGCCGCTCTTGGCAAGTCCTGGCTGTGATACACTCGGTCCTCAAGATACCCCACTTAGGGTGCGGTCTTCTAACCATAAGCCAAATAGGCTGAGGGATAAAAGGCCGCGAAAACAACTGATTGTTGCATCAATGTCACAAGGCTTTTACTCACGGGAGTAATTAGGCTTGTCATATTGATGCGCAATTATATATCCTGCAGGGGCAATAATACGAAAGATGATAAGGTAGGGTCAAGGGGTCAATACGCGAGAACGTAAAGACGTCTTGCGACTCTATCGCACAACCAAAAGAATATCCTGAGGCAAAGATAAGTCATATTAACAGGGAGGCTAATTGAGACCTCTACTTAGGGAGGCTCAATAAGACCTCATTATCAAACACTAAAATACCTAAGTAAACGCGCATATGATTTTATCTTTTGGAGGTCATATTCACATGAAAACCTTTTCTTTCTTAAGTGAGATGTATTCGCATACACCCTGTTTTATATATTCGCATAAACCCTGTTTTTGTTTCCGCATACAACCTATCTTGAATGGGATTTTCTTTCTTTTAGCAAATATTTCATGAGAACGTTATTATCTAACATGCGAATAACATATGCAAGTATGGGAATTACAAAAAGAAGGTATTATTCGCATCCTTAGAAAATAACTTTGCATAGAAACAAACTTGTTCTTCTTTAAATGTGCAGTAAAAGCAGGTAAAAGGGAATCCAAACATACGAAAAGAAAGGAAACTAAAGATCATTCTTAGGCACTTCCTCAAGTGAGTCAACAAATTCAGCCTCAGTAGCAGGAGAGGTACTTGGAATAGAAGTTTTTGCAGGAACTTCAACGTGAGGAATAGCTTGAGATTCAACAAAGGGAATAGATTCATGATTCGACGCATCTAGAAGATCGTTGCCAGCTTCATCATTCTTAGGCTGATCTTCGGGTAGAGAGATTTCCTCATCACAACTATCATAACCATAATCACTATCAGGCTAAGGAATAGCCTCATTATCAGAAATATCAAGTGGGAACACTTCTTCTAGAGGAAGCGAATTGGAAATGCATATTTTATCTGCGTAAGCTTTAGCCTTGAGATGAGCTTCGCGTGCGACATCCTTCTGAGCGTTCTTGACATAAATCTTCATCAATTGCTCAAGGTATATGAATCTCCTCTATGCCCTATCACGCGAAGCTGAAAGTGTGGAGGAAAGGTCCTTAATATTCTTGTGAGCCTTAGCCAAGTCAGACCTTAAGTTTTGAACAAGGATCTGGTGATCACTGTCGTAGGCGTCAAAAATAAATTACACTTTCTTACTACTCAAAATATATAATGAAGCAAGGGCAAGAAAGGATCGTTCCCACAGAGAGGACTAGGTTGTCAATATGTTTCGGTTTCCTATGTAAAACAAGGGGGGATTTCTGATTTCTATAAAAGCAAATTAAATAAAATAAAAGCAAACAATAAAAAATAAACATGCAAATCAAGGATGTGAAATATTGGGTAAAGGTTTCAATTGTAAACAAGTTTTTGAATATATGAATAGAATTCGTATCTAATCTCGCTATTATCAAAAGCCCTAGAATACCTTATTGCAAGAATACTCCGTAAATTTCCTAAGTTCATCAACACACACATTAGAGCTGCGTATATGAAATCTACCTAAAGAATAACCTAACGCCTTGCGCTAATCAAGTTCAATTCCTAGGAGCATTAAGTTTCAGAAATAGGCTAATCAATGCAATTGTCATACATTGCGCTTGACAATTCGGATAACGGTCAATTTTTACATATGACTACAAGGATGTATCACTACAAACCGTAATCATATCATGATACTCGTATTCAAGGTTATCGCTCGATGATGAACCCTAAAATAGCTATAGATATGGATGTAAGTTCAATCAATTCTAGACTTAACTAAACAAACATTCAATCATATTACAATACATCAATCATGCAATTATTATAAGCAGTAGAAATCAAACGATAATATTGAGAGAAAACTAATTCATAAAAATCATAACTTGTTTTCCAAAATCCAACTACATCTTTAACAAATAAAAATAAATCAATTACTTGGGTTTTTGGAAATCATCACAAAGAGTTTAGAAGAATCTATCATGTGAAACCCTAGAAAACAAAAAGTAGAAGAATCCTCCCTAATGGAGATATCTAGGTTTAGAGAAAGACTTTTCTATTTATATGCTTCTCACATTCCAAAAGGATACTCTTTCCAAATTTAGGTCTTCTCAAAACCCATCTCCAAGTGGACCACCTAGCCCATGTATGAAAAATACCCATATGAGAATTTCTGTAAAATTGGCAGTCGGAATTGCTGACGTCATCGCCGGAAGTAGGTCGGGAAGATCATCTCAGGTGGCTGGTCAAAGTTTGTCAATCGATCGGGTCAAGTGAGTTAGCTCGGGTGAAACAGACCGAGTCAGTCTCACTCAGTCAGAAGTCTAACTGGTTAGCTGACTGGTCTTATTTGCCAAGGCCTAGGCCAGTGCACAGGCTTTGACAGTGCGTTGCAAAATCATTGTGCTTCACTGCTTCAGTCCAGCCAAGACAGCTCTATATCACTTCTATCATCTGCAGCTTCAATAACTGTTGTTGTCCATTGCTCATCCGCAACTTCTAAATTGAGCCATAAATATGCAGCCACGACCGAGAGAAGCACTTGTAAAGCATTAGCTTCATAATCTTATTAACCTCAAGCATCACCACTTGTAGTTTCATATTACTGTATCTCATGTTCACCACTGCGGCTAGCCAATTATCGCACAACTCGCTAGTGCCTCAGTCCATTGCAGGTGCAAGACTGAGCATAACCTCGAATGCCTCGAACCCATTAGATTAACTCCTAAGTCCACCAGTTACGCGAGCAATCCCTTCTCATCACAAATCAACTGTAGCTGCGTCGCTTCAACCATTCTGTACACCACCAGCTTTAGTTGTGAACCAGCTCTCATCTCCTGCACACTAATCATGAACTGCAGCTGCACATCACCCAGACCCAGATTTTCATTTCATTACTTCTCACAAACACCATCATTTCACTTCAATGGAAAATAGCATCCACCTGAACCATTTGAACCCTTGTAATCACCTGACTCAACCTGCAATATCAAATTCTCAACGGCAACAGTTGCAACACCTTCACTGCCTCCATCCAGCATCACATGTGCCTTATTGCAGCTGCAACTCAGCCAACAAACCACGTTCATCCATTTCAACCAGTTGCACCATCAGTTCATTCTGCAACTTCAACCTCTTTCAGCTTCATTCTAGATACAATAGCTCAGACAAAATCACTACCAGAAACCCATTACAGCTTCCCTGTAAACAAATTTAAGAGCTTCATTCTTCCATTGCGGTAACAAAACACACTATATCTCGCCATTTCTCCGTAATTCATATATTCATTTAACTCCAGCTATTGCCGCTCTTTTCGGTCTCTGCAGCTCCATTTCTCTCTTCCATACTCAGATTATATTCGCATGGCTGGTACCATCAGTTATAACCACCATCACCTGGAATTTGAGACTATCAGCATCAACACACCTTTCCATTTCAGGCACTCAACACCACAAAATCATCTTCTCCCGTCTTTGAATCAACAGCAGCCACCCATGAATATCTCCTCCATTCTGCCATTTCATTTCCCTGCAAGCCTCCGCCTGCAATGCCCATTTGAGTTCTCACTGAAATATCATCTTCAGCCTCTTGCAGTGCTCCATCTCAGTTGAACTGAAATAACACCACCAGTAAATTCAGTTGAAACCCATCTTAATTCCACCAGTACCAGAACCCATATGCTTCATTCATATGTTGCTTCATTTCAGCTACACAGGCCCACTCATTCACTCATTGTTTCCCAGCTGCTCAAATCCCAGTTGTAACCACCATATCAGGCCAAGTTCACAGCAGCCAACACAAAACTGCACATTATTTCGCCATCTACTCCACTGCAGCTTCCCTGCAACTTCAACCACTAAGCAGCAATAGCAACACTGCATCCATTAATAGCAACTGAACTTGACTTATAAACCTTGCACAGCTGCAACATCATCTCTGTCATCGATCACAACAACAGCAGCATCAACAACTCTGGCTCAAACCCTTAAATTATCTTTCTAGCACCAAATTTTGGGTTTCTTCAAAGCAAACTTAAATTCAACCCAAACCCACTTCTGATTCTTCATGAATTCTCAAATTCTTGCTCTTTCTCCTCCATTTTCCGGCTTCTGCAACTTCAACAGCCAACAACTCAACCCAAATTGTTGCTCAAATCTTCTTCTTCCCTTGATTTCTTAGTTCAACACGCTGTCACAGATCCAATCCAACTCAACCCATCTTCTCTGTGTCCTCTATTATTATCATCCACTTCCTCCTCATCGATTCCCATTTGAGAAACATCAGATCTTAGGTTGCCACTGTGAACCACTCTCTGAAACGACTAGAAATCAAGACTGAAGTTTATGTCTTCAGTGTAATCTCGACCTAGTTAGTGAATCGGGTTATTATTGGCACCCGGTGTTAGGATAGGGGCTGCCCTTCACGATTCCAAAGCCTACCAGTTTCAGGGAACCGACGGGCTTAATCATTTATTTTGATCGTAACCTTCTCATACAACGTCGGAATGACCTCATTCTTTCGCCGCTGGTTTTTTCCTTTCGTTCTGTTCAACATGATGAGAAGAAATCCAATATTTGAGCGAGTTCCACTTCTTTTTGCTCCAATGACTCTAAAACACCTATAAGACTTAAAATCAAACATAAGATATATAATTTACAAGAAAACTCACAAAGAAAGCATAAACAATAGATAAATATCAAGGTGTTTTAGATACCTATCATCTGGTTGGACTTCTCAGAAACTGCAAACACAAAGAATACCAAAGTCGGCTCAGAAATAACAAAATCACATGAAAGAACAGTATTCAAGGGAAGCTAAAAATTTAATTAAAGTAGTCAACTTGGTGTGACTACCTTCCATATGAGAAAGGAAATATTGAGAAAAGGCAAGACCACTACTTCTCACACTCTCCAAATATTTATCGAAGTCATCACCTATCAAGCCTTTAAGATGGGAGCGAATTTTATTCTCATCTTTAGCAAGAGAGGCATGTTTCTTCTTTAAGATGTCATGCGAGCTTCCCAAACGAGTGTGATGTTCGTGAAGCTTATTCATTTCAACGGTCATCTTTACCTTGCTATTGATAATCTTCTCATTTTCCAAGGACACCCTTTTCATATATCTGTCATATTGGTTTCTTAGCGCACGAAGGGAATCCTCTTGCTCAGTACAAGTTCGCCGAAGGGCGTGGTATTGCTGGGTAAAATTCGCCTTCTTACCCAAAAAGATTGTTTCTCGTCCGAAAGGGTGCGATTTTCCTCTGATATGGTTTGATTCTTTAAGTTAGCAGCATATAACAACCCAGAAAGCTTGGACACTTGGGAATTTAGGAAGTCATTCTGGGTGCTAAGGCCATAATTCTCATTTTTCAAATTATTAATTTGATCAAGCAAGTATGAGTGATAACTAATCAGTTGATTTAACTGACGACGCAACTCTTTATTCTCCACACAAGCATCCTCAACAAAATGTTGGTACTCAAATATTTCCATAACTCGCTTTTGGTTTATATTCGCACGAGCAGAGGTAAAGAAGGGAAAAAATACATGCAATAAAACTTAAAGAAATAGCGAGATATGGTAAAATCCCAAAACAAATAAGAGATAGAAGGGCATACCTCGAAGCTTTTGGTTCTTGTTGCGAAGTTTCTCGGCTAAGATCTCTCCAGCATGGACATCAGCTTTCAATTTGGCGTTCTGACGAGTAAGTTCTCGAATAGTGGAGCAAGACTCTGAAAAACCTTCAGCTTGAATAAAACGGCGTCGATAGTCCAGACAGTCAAAAGAAACATTAACTGATGAGTCCAGTTGAACGAAGATCTCTCTCCTAACTAATTTATCCGGAGAAGAATCGCCCAATAGTTTGATGAGAGACTCACAAAGGCAATCGAGATGGATCATTGGAAGATGAGCGTGCAAGTTGAATAATGTCAAGAACAAGTTTCGCTCCTAAACCATACACACCAGGGGAACATGCCTCAGAAGTGATGAACCTCGCTTGAGATGAAGTAGCTGTGCGAAGAGGAGAAGTAGTTAATACTGTACTCATGGAAGAAATAGCCGTGACAACTCCCAAAGGAGAAGAGATGGAGTAGTCCACAGATGTGGGAATAATGGAAGAAACACAAAGGGGCATGTCTTGCAAGGATGCAATAACTTCCTCACTAGAAAAAGTGATGGCCTGAGTCGTAGCGCTCAACTCTTGGGAAGTGGAAATCATACTTGAAAAGGAAGAAGAGTTCGGAGAAGTTAAAAAGATAAGGTCCTTATAAGGATTTTGAGCGAAGCTATCAGTAGGAATAGAGATCAAGAACATGCGATAGTATTCGCTTGAGATGAGGTAATAAATGGAAAAAAGATGGTGGTATTCGCTTGACTAGGAGCAACAGTGTTCGCTTCAGTGACAGAGGCAATCTTACCAGAAGGAACCTGTTTTGTAAAACTAGGCTTATTTTTGAAACTAGGAAGAGCCATTTGAGTATCAATAGTATGAGGTTGTTTGCTTCTTCTAGACTTCTTTTCTTTCTCTCTCGCGTCATCCTGCGAATAACAATGTAGATAAGAAACAGAGGCAACAATATTGTTTAGAAGGAAAAGGGTATTTCTTACTACCTTGTTATGTGAATGCTTATTCTTGAGAGACATATCATCTTTGGACCTTAAAGAAGAATTAGGGTTTGGAACTGTAAAACGAGATCCAGAGGAAGGAGCCTTGCTGCAACAATACCAGTATGGGAAAAGTAGAAAAGCACTACCAGTATGGCGATACATGAAGAACAGTAGAAAAACAATAATGGTGGCGTTAAAATTACGAACAATATCAAAGAGAAACAGAGAACATAACAAAACAGATAAAACAAACCTTTGAGAAGAATCCATGAAGTACCAGCACTAGCAGGAGAAGAGAGGATGACGATTCAAAGAAGACGAAAATTTAAAAAGATTTTGTGAAGAAGAAAGAATAAACAAAATAAAATCTTTCACTCTCAAAAATATTAAATAAGAAAGAATATGATTGGTCGTACCAGGTGGGAAAGGAGACGTGTCGGTAAAAGGTAAAAAGGTGGGAAGGTGTGAACGGTTACTGAAAAAGTGGGGGTCTAACAACCACACCCAATATTTCGCATAGCAATCTGTATGGACAAACTCCAATATACTTTCTAGAGAATCAACTAGACAGTCAGAATCAATCAAGATAAAAAGTACATCAACGAGTTTATATCTCAATCTCTCGATTTGATCTTTACTCAAGCAAATAGAAATCTGCAAGTCTTTATCAAAGAGAGATAACTTGGATGGTACCAAAGACCAATATCCAAGTGTCAATCAATTTAAATCAACAACCCACAAGGTAGGATATTCTAATTGATTGAACAACGCACATCCTGTGATATTTCAATTATATAAACAAATATATTGCGGAATAGAAATAACACAGACACTAGAATTTTGTTAGCGAGGAAACCGCAAATGCAGAAAAACCCCGGGACCTAGTCCAGATTGAACACACACTGTATTAAGCCACTACAGACTCTACAGATTGAACATGCAAGAAAAGAAGGATTTCTTTGGACATAACAAATCACATACAAGTATGAATTTGAATCCAAAATACTCAATTAAATTAACCACAAGAGAACCCATGATTAATTTAATCGAAATACAAAATTAAACTAATCACAAAGAGTAATCAATTTAATTGGCCATACCCACATAAGAGAATCTATGGATAAATGACTAAGTTAATCATGAAAATAACCAACCCAATCAAAAGTGCTCAAACATAAGAAAACTTATAGAGTCATAACTAAATAACCGAACAAGATGATTAATTTAGTTCATTATGCTAGTCATAAAGTACCTTATGGAACAATAACAAAGCTAACCATGAAAATAATCAACTTTGATTGTTTTAGTGCTCAACATAAGACACATTACGGAGCCTCACGGTAATACACAAAAAATATGGGTCAGGGAAGATCAATTACTGCGGAATACACAAGGATTCATTCTATTTTCCATCACAATTTGCACCATGACATACAATATACATAATCCTTGAAAAACAAAAGATTTTAACCTATCTTCCATCAATAATTGACAATATAGGCTTAACTTTTGTATTTGTCAAAAGTACATTCATTTCTTTATCAATATAAGAATATCGACTTACGAAAGACTTCACTTTTGACAAGATATGGGACAATCATAGTTCACGGACGCAAACACACATATCCCATAAACAATAGAAATATATAAAACCATAAAGATTAATACTGCAAAAATCATCTTCCAAACAAGTTTAGATTTTAAACGAATAATCTAAACACATGAAGATGAGAACGTTGGACATAGCTATGTGTAATCACAATAATGGCTATTCCAAACTCTAGTTATTCTTCTAAAAAATAGAAAAATAGAAGATTTAGTAGATGTTAAGACCTTTGAAGAATTCTTTATCATTCCCGAACTCCTTGTCGTCAACAACCATTGGGATATAAGGTTCATTAAGGTAGGAGTTTATATCAATAAACCTTCTTGGGTGATGATGTCGAACCAGGGCCTTCTGAATATCATGAGTCTTAAACACAAAAGCCTTTATTTGTTGAATCTCCTTTCCCTGGTTCAAGATTTTCTAAGTAAACTTCAAGAACATCAGAAAACTTCTGAGAGTTTGAAGGAACGGCTCTTGGCTACCTCACATTCATTCTTTTTCTTTTCAATGTTGGAGCTAACAGAGATTTTTTATTTTCCTTCATGATTGATGGCTTGACAATCATATTAACATCCTTTCTATCAGAAGACAGAGCACTTGGAGCATCCATAGGTGTATGGGTTTGTGAGAGGAAATCACATACTCGACAAGTATTCTTGGGATAAAAAGGAGTTTCAAAGAAGGAAAAGGAATGTAGGGTTTCGAGACCTTTAACAAGTTCGTACACAACCACTCTCAACCCTATGAAGAGTAGAATTGTCGATAGTACCCTTTCTTTTTGTTTGACATACACAAAATCAAAACTAAGAAAAAGAAAAGAGAAAAAAAAACTTTTCCTAAAGCATGTGAGGTACAAAATCATTGTCTCTTTGATCAGTCACATGAGACAAGATTTTCATCAACCAACACAATTAAATTGCGTTGCGGTGAACAACAATTTGTCTACCATTTTCCTCATGAGAGGAATCCTCAGACTTTTGTCTATCAAACCGACTCGACCATACTTTCTTCTCTAATGGTCTTGGTTTGTCCTTGGAAACTAACTTCTTAGATGAAGATAAAATCCTACATACCTCAAATGTCTTCCGAGCAAGTTTAAGCTTCCTTGTTAAATGATTTGCTCTTCGTTGAAGTTTGTTGACGTGCCTTAGTTGGTGTTTGTACTTGTAACACCTTGAAAGTTCATGACCCCTTTGAGACCAATATGAACACGTCAATCTAGGATAAAAGTTAGGCTTTTGAGATGTGTATGCACCTAGGCACATAGTGGAACCTGAAACATTATAAACAGAGTTTCCAAAGTATGGATCAACTTTATCTTCCAGAATAGTTGGATTATCTTCTAAAAGAATATCAAGATTGATGTATGTATTACTACAATTATCAAAATCAATACTTTCACCAAAAAGTGCAACACTTGATTTCTCGTCTTCATTAGAATCATAGTTGTCAGACATTTCATCAAGAGTTGCAGCAAGACCTTTGTTCCCAGTGTATTTTCTACGGTTTGGGCACTCGTTTGCAAAATGACCAAATCCTTTACACTTAAAGCACCGAGGCATATCCTCATCACCAGTTTCATCAATATCCTTATTTTTAGGAGGAACACAATTATGAGGTTTGACTGATGCCTTAGGCTTATCTCTAGAGAACCGTTTACTTCTCTTCAGCAGAAGATCCCTAAACTGTCTTGTGATCATCGAGACTGATTTGTCAAGATCTTCATCTGATGAATCTGTCTCAGAGTGATCATCTTCAGAGATATACACTTTTTTTTACTTTTATAAAGTAATTTAGTGTCCTTTAGTGCTTCGAACGCAACATCCTTAGTCTTGGATGAATGTTCATGATCAAAGATCTTAAGCTTCCCAACCAGCGTATTTATGGAGAGATTATCAAGGTTATTTTCCTCAACGATAGCATTCTTCTTAGAATCGTATCTGGATGGCAGCGATCTGAGAATTTTCATCACAATGTCCTTTTCAGGAATAGTCTTACCCAATGCAAAAGATGCATTAACAATTTCAGACACTTTGTGATTAAATTCATGAAACGTTTCTTCATCTGACATACGAAGGTTTTCCAAATCGGAATTAAGGTTTTGAAGCCTAGCTTCCTTTTCACTGGTATTACCTTCGAAAACGGTTTCTAAGACATCCCAAGCTTCTTGCGACTTAGTGCAGTTTGTCACATTGATAGACGTATTTTTATGTCTGATTTGTCCTCAGTGTCTCTATTGTTAGTCTCGATTTTTGTACTAATTTTGGTGTTTTTATGTTTGTTTAGGTGTTTTTGGAGATATACTCTTGTGTGGAAAAATTTGCTCGAAAAGTGCTATTTGGACCCCCCCCGAGAAAATTACTAAAGGCACCCTCGCTTTGGATAAGGGACACCTCAGTTGGGCACCTGCTATTCGCACCCCCGGTTTGGTTAGGGGGAGGTCATCTCCAAACTTTCAAATTTTAGTTTTGGCGGGAAATCTGGCAGCAAAGAACCAGAATTAGGTTTGGATTTTTGGTCGTGATTTAAGGAGATTCAATCACTAGAATCGATTGTAATGGACCTGTTTTGGCTGAACATACTTGCTATGCTCGATGGATTTGCTCCATTTGGGCTGAATAAGCCAGGACAAGAAAAAAATATGATGATTTTCACGGGTTGCATTGAAACAGGGGAAAGCTCAACTGCCGATATTCTGGTTCGATATTGGAAGAGATTTGGCTGGATTCTTCTCATGCTATGGATTGGTATAACCCTATTCCGTCTAAACAGGGAAGGTTTGTGACTTGGATTGACTTAAAAGGGAGATATTCACGTAAAACAGGGAATGCAATATTATCCGATATTCTGTTTTAGTTTTGGGAGATTTTTGTGTGATTACAGCGTGACCCACTTCTGCTGAGACGTTTTGGAGTGTGTTGGGTACTAGCAGACGCTTGAGAGGTGAAGAAATGAAGAGTTATTCACATGCTGCTACAAAAAGAGAAAGAAAATATTACCGGAGTAATGAAGAATATTTTGGAGTTTAATGCGAGATATGGACGGGCTGTTGGATATAAAAGAGGTGTTGGGATGTCTTAGAGGGGGATGGAGAGGTGAGGGAGAATTTAGAACATCACAGAGTCAAGTAAATTAAGTGGCAGGATACACCATTTTCTGCTGCTGCTGAAGAACAAAAGACTACCAGAGGCAGTCGTTCATTGCTGAAGAACATAAGACGCACAAAGAGCAGTCGTATTTGCTACAATGACAACGACAATTACTGTTTATCGTTCTATCGTCAGAACAGTTCGGTTTGTAACAAAAATAATTGTTACAAACCCGATTTTTCATTATTTCTCCCTTATTCATCATTTGTAAACCATTTTTGAGCATAAATAAATTCTTTGAGAGGGTTTCCAACATGATGAGCTAGAACTTATCACTGGGACGACGGAGGAAGCAACTTTTCATGATTGTGGTAAATGAATTAATTCTTTATATGACTTTTTGCATAGATTTAATTGTTTCATGATTTTTGTTATTTTGTCTGATGTCGCATGCTTAGTTTAAATTACTTTTGATGCGTCATGCTTACGACTTACATATAATGTTTTATGAAATCTATTTTTGGCAAGGAATTAGAGTCACAACTTCTTTTGTTTGAGCTATATTGTCTAGAGTTAATGACTGAACCACAAGAATATGAAAAGTAGTGAAATCCTGTGTCCTAGTGACTCTTCATCCTGTGACAATATTTGTATATATTTTTCTTTTATTTTCTTTTATTAATTCTTAAAATCAATCTCATCAAGTCCGAGTGAACGATAACCCTTCTTACTACAACATCATTGAAAATTTCCATCAATTTTTGGCGCCGTCGACGCGGACTTGTGTATATATTTGTTTTTAGGTTTTATTTTTATTTTTATTATTTTTGTTCTTTTTTATGCCTTTTGGTATTTCTTGTTTGTTTTCAGATTTGGAACTGAGCTAAAGAAAAAGGGAGAAAGCGCTGAAAACAAAAACAAAGCCAAAGAAAGAAAGAAAAGAGGAATCCAAAAGGAGTGAAGAAGAAGATTTTGTATATTATTATTATTATTTTTAGAACTGTAATTAGGTAAATATTTTTGTAATCTTTTATTTTTGGACATTTTTATTTTTGGACATTGAACATTGGACAACCCTAAGGAAGGGTTAGTTTATATATAAACTGCACAGGAAAGGACGACAGTTACGATACTGTCTCAGCCCCTCGGGTTCGTACACAACATAGGAGTCGTGGCCCGAGTCGACTTCAACGGTTCATCCTCGTCCTGGAAAGGGAGGTAAGAATTCTAAACACCCGCGAATCCCACATCGGCGGGTTTCTTGGATGATTTTGTATGCATATATGTTGAGGTATTGAAAAAGGCTTCTTTAATTTCCTAGTAAAGGGCAAGGCCTGGCCATACAAGATAAGAGTTCGGATTTCATCACCGTTCTCTTCTTACCCGCCTTAGGAAAACGAAACCAAACACGAACCTAAGCCTAAAATTTTGACTAGAACGAGACCTATAGGGTAACGAGCTTAATAGGAAAGTCGTTCGAAAAATATTGGTTACTCTTTTAAGCATACTTCGAAGTTCATGATAGTTTCTGTGAGTTGAATGCGTGATTGTGCCGCCTTGTAATGCGGTGAGGCCTTGGGTATCAAAGCTCCATGCAGCTTCCCTCGCCTCTATTCAGCTTACTTAAACTCGGATTGATTCCATAGGGGTTTTCTCAGATTGTAACGAATTCCCTTTCGTAGGATTTGAAGATGGTCTAGAAAACAATCTAAGTGGAGCCATCATGCTTTTTGTTTGCTAGAAATCAATAGGTTTGTTGTGGTCGAGTCAGCCTTGTTTGTGTTTGTGTAGAATTCCATTGCAGGTAGGATGTCAAACTGGTATTATAACAGCCAATACAATGATTATCCAACTGAACAATATGGACATTACTCTTTTTATGACCATAGTGTGAATAGTGGTTGGGAACGCCAATATTTTGAAGGTTATGGGTCATACCATGGTGAGCCCAATTACTATCCACACGAGCATCAGTCATTCGAGCAAGAAGATTATAGTACTAGTTCTTCGTCTCTAGAGGATACAATCAAATTATTGAAAAGTAGTCCTTTTTATGACCCCTTTGTTCCTATTCCTCCTTTAGAAGAGTCCCTCAGGAAGTTAGCTGAGTCGACATGTAAGTTAGCTGAGATGAATGGTATATTTATGGACGAAAGAACTACAATAATGAGTGAACCTTCTTTAGAAGATACCCTCAAGCGGATAGCTGAGACGAACGAAAGAATTGCTCGAAATAACTTGAATTTCCAATATAGTGTATCCAATAATACCTTTGAGAATGAAGATAGTTATTCACATAATCAAGATGATGAGGTTAGAATTGGTAACACTACTTGTTTAGAAGAGGTTCAACCATTTTCATGTTATTATAGTGATGATTATGATGAGGATAGTGTTGATGAAGAATTTGAAATAAATAGGCATAGTGATCAGGAAATTGTTACCCCAATTGAGCTTTATAACGATAATATTATTTCTAGTTCAAATACAAATAATTTTAATAATTATTCACCTATTCAAAAGGATGAGGATTTGACTAGAGGTACCCCCGTTTTAGACGATGTAGTATTTCCTTTTGATTACGAAGCCGATAATAGTTTAGAGGAGCGGGTTTATCCTGAGAATATTGTTTTCGAGTTTAGCGATTTAGAAACACTAGTCTTAGAAAATGATAAACTCGTAGAGATGAGTAAGGATGCATTACCTGATAATAACTTAGAAGAATCAATTGACCATTTTCAGGATTTTGATGTTCTAGAAATTAGGGAAATTGTGACTAGTCTATCTAGAGACACTGAAAACTCTAAGTTTGGGGGTGATTATCACTCTCCTAGTGCCTTACCTTTAACTCTCAGAAAGTCCCCTCACTTAGGACTGGGACATCCGTGCCTCAACCATTTTACAAAATTATCTTCATACACTTTTTCCTGAACCTAGTTGTGTCCATAAAGAAGTTCAGTTGTTAGAAACCCATCCTCTGGTTGATGTGGTTAACCCAGGCTATGATACCACGATTGAATTTGTTTTCCCACCAAAAACCTTCCTTCCAATTGTGGGAACGTACAAGTTTCAGATGTGTCAATTATTAAGTTTTGAGACTAAACCTAATTACTTTAGGATATTAGGGTCGACACATTTGCTTAAGAATGACCACCACCGTGGTCAACCGTGTGAGTCAAATATGATTGACTTAGAGGATCCACAGTTATTCAGGTTATTTTTATGTGCTTCTAAGTTCTTAGTTGAGTATTTCAAGACTCTAGAACCTGATCTTCAGTATCCTTTCTTTGAGGAAATCCAGCCGATGATAACTTTGTATCTAGACCCTTTTATAGAGCCTGAACCCGAACCACAACTAGATGTAGTTGTCTTAAACAAAAAAATAGATAAGGCTGTGTTGGATATCTTCCCCGGTATGTTGCGCTTTCCTCTTCTTATGGTCGGCACTTTTGATCCGTATGACCCGCAGTTATTCGGCTATTGCTATATGATTCTTCGAGGTGACTAATCCTTTCCAATGTCTGAATGAAGACTTTAAACTTAGCACTTCTTGGGAGGTAACCCATGCTCTTGCAACACGGTAATATTTTTTCCTTAACTCTTTTCTTCAAGCGGTAATGATTTCTCATTGTTCATGCTTTTAATTTCATCTTTAGAACATTGAGGACAATGTAAGATTTAAGTTTGGGGGTATGGGAGAAACTTTTTAGTTGCAATAAATAAACTCCAGAGCCTAGAAATTTATGTTTATTAAGGATGGCACTAACCAATCTAAGTGGATGGAAGCATTTTGGTTGCAGGAGTTGATGAACCAATCTGATTAGATGGAAACATCTAAAGAGTCTATTCATAAAAGCACAGAGCTCAGGTGTTAGAAAAAGAAAACATGGTAGTTTTGCCATATCCTCGTGATGGAAACATCAAAAGAATCCTGATCACTTCTTTTATTTTTCTATTTACCATTGCTAGGGTGGAATAGAGTGACTTAGATACAAAAAATAAATAAAAAATAAAAATAAAAGAGACCAGACCACTAGACCAACCAGAATAAATACAATAAAGTCGACCACTGGTACCCTTGTGTATATGCCACCGAGTTGACCTAGAGTTAGGATTATCGACCACCGGTTCCCTTGTATATGCCAAAGTGTGTTGATATTAGTCCGACCAGTATCTCACCATTAGGATAGGTTCACCTTAGTCAACATCATCCACGTTTTTCTCTACATCCATCTTCTTGATCTATCCATGTGATTGGTTGACTCCGGTTTATGATGTCCAGAAACTATCTGAGTAGAGCTCTGTCACTTTATAAAAATTTTAGTATGCTTGAGTGCAAACTCGTGTACAACAATTGGAATTTCGCATCAGGGTACTTCCTCTTGTAGTCAATAAGTATGCCAACCAAGGAGATTCTTTAGTGCCTTCCAAGGTTACTCGCGTAGAAAGCTAGGGTCCTGAGTAATGGTTATGTGGGTACACCTCTGGTAAACCCTCCCGAGATTAACTGGGTCACTGTGCCACCTAGTGAGTTAGAATTTTTTTTTTTATTTTTGCTCGAGGACTAGCAAATAATAAGTTTGGGGGTATTTGATAGACGCATTTTTGTGTCTGATTTGTCCTCGGTGTCTCTATTGTTAGTCTCGATTTTTGTACTAATTTTTGTGTTTTTATGTTTATTTAGGTGTTTTTGGAGAAATACACTTGTGTGGAAAAAGTTGCTCGAAAAGTGCTATTTGGACCCCCGGAGAAAATTACTAAACGCACCCTCGCTTTGGATAAGGGACACCTCAGTTGGGCACCTGCTATTCGCACCCCTGGTTTGGTTAGGGGGAGGTCATCTCCAAACTTTCAAATTTTAGTTTTGGCGGGAAATCTGGCAGCAAAGAACCAGAATTAGGTTTGGATTTTTGGTCGTGATTTATGGAGATTCAATCACTAGAATCGATTGTAATGGACCTGTTTTGGCTGAACATACTTGCTATGCTCGATGGATTTGATCCATTTGGGCTGAATAAGCTAGGACAAGAAAAAATATGATGATTTTCACGGGTTGCATTGAAACAGGGGAAAGCTCAACTGCCGATATTCTGGTTCGATATTGGAAGAGATTTGGCTAGATTCTTCTCATGCTATGGATTGGTATAACCCTGTTCCGTCTAAACAGGGAAGGTTTGTGACTTGGATTGACTTAAAAGGGAGATATTCACGTAAAACAGGGAATGAAATATTATCCGATATTCTGTTTTAGTTTGGGAAGATTTTTGTGTGTTTACAGTGTGACCCACTTCTGCTGAGACGTTTTGGAGTGTGTTGGGTACTAGCAGACGCTTGAGAGGTGAAGAAACGAAGAGTTATTCCCGTGCTGCTACAAAAAGAGAAAGAAAATATTACCGGAGTAATGAAGAATGTTTTGGAGTTTAATGCGAGATATGGACGGGCTGTTGGATATAAAAGAGGTGTTGGGATGTCTTAGAGGGGGATGGAGAGGTTAGGGAGAATTTAGAACATCACAGAGTCGAGTAAATTAAGTGGCAGGATACACCATTTTTTGCTGCTGTTGAAGAACAAAAGACTACCAGAGGCAGTCGTTCATTGCTGAAGAACATAAGACGCACAAAGAGCAGTCGTATTTGCTACAGTGACAACGACAGTTACTATTTATCGTTCTCAGTAACAGTTCGGTTTGTAACAAAAATAATTGTTACAAACCCGATTTTTCATTATTTCTCCCTTATTCATCATTTGTAAACCATTTTTGAGCATAAATAAATTCTTTGAGAGGGTTTCCAACATGATGAGCTAGAACTTATCACTGGAACGACGGAGGAAGCAACTTTTCATGATTGTGGTAAATGAATTAAGTCTTTATATGACTTTTTGCATAGATTTAATTGTTTTATGATTTCTATTAATTATTTATTATTTTGTCTGATGTCGCATGCTTAGTTTAAATTACTTTTGATGCGTCATGCTTACGACTTACATATAATGTTTTATGAAATCTATTTTTGGCAAGGAATTAGAGTCACAACTTCTTTTGTTTGAGCTATATTGTATAGAGTTAATGACTGAACCACAAGAATATGAAAAGTAGTGAAATCCTGCGTCCTAGTGACTCTTCATCCTGTGACAACATTTGTATATATTTTTCTTTTATTTTCTTTTATTAATTCTTAAAATCAATCTCATAAAGTCCGAGTGAACGATAACCCTTCTTATTACAACATCATTGAAAATTTCCATCACACATGGTGCTGAAGATTTGGGGTAATGGCATGTATGATGAAATTTAAACCGTCGGAATTTTGCTTTACAGCAAGTACCTCAGCAGGGGTGTATTCACCAATATTCTTGGGAACGTTTATATCACCAACTTCCACGACGGGTGGATCATAGCCATTAACAACATATACCCATGATTGAAATTCACGCGCTTGAAGAAAAGCTCGCATAGAAATTTTCCACCACAAGTAATTAGAGCCATCGAAGACTGGTGGTACGTTTATAGAGATAACACCTCTGTCCATAGAGTCAGATTGCTACAAACAAAGACTTATTAGGTCTTAAACGTGTTTGTCTGCTCTGATACCAATTGAAAAAGCGGGGCTCTAACAACCACACCCAATATTTCGCTTAGCAATCTATAAGGACAAACTCCAATATTCTTTCTAGAGAATCAACTAGACAGTCAGACTCTAGATAAAAAGTATATCAATGAGTTTATATCTCAATCTCTCGATTTGATCTTTACTCAAGCAAATAGAAATCTGCGAGTCTTTATCAAAGAGAGATAACTTGGATGGTACCAAAGACCAATATCCAAGTGTCAATCAATTTAAATCAACAACCCAAAAGGTCGAATAATCTAATTGATTGAACAACGCACAGCCTGTGATATTTCAATTATATAAAAAAAATATAATGAGGAATATAAATAACACAGACACCAGAATTTTGTTAACGAGGAAACCGCAAATGCAGAAAAATCCCGGGACCTAGTCCAGATTGAACATACACTGTATTAAGCCGCTACAGACTCTAGCCTACTCCAAATTAACTTCGGTCTGGATTGTAGTTGAACCCCAATCAATCTCACATTGATTCAAGGTACAGTTATGCTCCTACGTCTCTGATCCAAGCAGGATGCTACGTACTCGATTCCCTTAGTTGATCTCACCCATAACTAAGAGTTGCTACGACCCAAAGTCGAAGACTTTAATAAACAAATTTGTATCTCACAGAAAAGTCTATAGTAATAGATAAATCCATCTCCCACGAATAAACCTATGAGTTTTGTTCCGTAGTTTGATAAATCAAGGTGAACATGAATCAATCAATAACCCGGA
This sequence comes from Papaver armeniacum, assembly GCA_023531295.1. Classification (NCBI taxonomy): domain Eukaryota; kingdom Viridiplantae; phylum Streptophyta; class Magnoliopsida; order Ranunculales; family Papaveraceae; genus Papaver; species Papaver armeniacum. The sequence goes on along the minus strand of JAJJWW010005451.1, from coordinate 102,938 downwards.
CTTATAATCCCGAAGAACAAACTAGTATTATTGATCACCTCACAATAATATTAATCGACGCGGCGAAAAAAGATATTGTGGAATCACAAACGATGAGACGAAGTGTTTGTGATTTCTTTTCTATCTTGCCTATCGGAGATATAAATCTCAAGCTAATTATTTCAATTGTACTCGTACGACAGGAATTGCAAGATCAGATCACACAACTACAAGAAAAGTAGTATCGGTCTGGCTTCACAATCCCAATGAAGTCTTTAAGTTGTTAACCTGGTTTTAGAAGAAGAAAACCAAAGGTTAAAGGAGAATCGACTCTAGCTTAGCAAACTATATCACATGTAAAGTGTGGGGATTAGGGTTTGCAATAAATGTTAGCTTAGTAACAAAATATTCAATATTCACCGTTAGATGAAAACCTGATTAGATTCAAGCTAATATTTCTCAACTGTTGGATCGGAAACTTAGCTTGTTACACACAAATGAAATGTTCAATTTTGGGTTTATGAACCGTACCCAAACATTAACATTTGTTGGTTCAACAATAGTCAACCAAATGGTTAGCCATATGATCACTCTCATATCAACCATATTCTTCTTCACCATAACTAGTTCAAATGACTCAAATGAACTAGTTAGAGAGTTGTTCAATTTCTTAGATCTTATGTAACTACACAAGACACAATCGAAGCAAAAACGGTTTGATTCACTCGAATCGGTTCATGAACTTTATAGCCACGGTTTGCAAAAGCATTCCTTAGTTTATATAAATATTAGTTCGAGAACAACCGATTTTAGATATAACCTACTCAAGTTCGTGGACTGGGTTCAACGACAAGACTAAAACTTATCTGTCACTCAGAAGTCTATTCAATTCTATCTTCAAATGATTAGTCGTATAGCTATATAGACTTTGTGTTATACACATTTGAGATTTCGAGCCGAGTTTATCTCGTTTATATATTTCTCGAAATACAAGTTTAAATCTTAGAAAGCTTCATCATCTACTTGAAAATTTTAGTAGTAAACAATTCGTTGTTGGAAACTAAATATTAATTCAAGATGATCATGTAAAATTACCTTGAACATCTTACATGATTTGTGTGAGACAGTCATTTAATGCTAACTCGATATGTTTCGTATTGATCAAATAATAATTTGAAAATTACTTAAAGCTAGTGGTATGTGTAAGATTACCAGTGTGAGTTTTAGAACTATTACCATTGTCTGGATACAACATAGTATGTGTACTCAGTATGCGAACTGTGAAATACTAGTTCAGATCCGGAACTCTTGTTTGCGAACAAGTTTATCTGTGATAGGTCCGGAACTGTGGTTTGCGAATAGTGTCTACGAACGACAAGACTTGGTAAGGTCCGAAATAGTATCTCGCGAACTCAGTGGTTAGGTTCTAAAATCAGTAAGTATGACAACTCGCTCATTCACATACTTCGTATGCTAACTATTGTTTATACTCATGGAATCAGGTTCGTTTGTGAACTAAAGTCCCTGGATTTTTAATATATTAAGGTATACGAACTCCGTTTACAAACTATGGCATTATATTCATGAATTGGTTCTTGTATAAGTACTTTGTACAATTAAAAATCAAGCCGAATATGTGAATATTTCTATGAGATGGTGAACATTTGAACAACTCTCTTTAAACACATTTAGATTCATTTGATTATCTATCATGATTTATTGATTATCATATTTGGTCTAGATGTGTTAGATGAATATGGCTAAGCTAAAAGTGTTCATATGGCTAACTTCGGTTAACTGTTACTGAGCCAACTTGTTATACACGTTTAGGCACGATTCATCCATATCTAAATATAGGTATATTTCATTTGTGTGTATCAAGCTAAACCATCTAATAGTGGCGAATTGATTGCTTATTTTATAAGTAAACTTAGCTTGAATCTTAAATTAGGAGTTCATCTAACGGTGGATATTAATTGCTTTGTTACTAAGCTATCTTAGCTTTGGTTGTAAGCAACCCTGATTTGAAAGACTATATAAGAAGGAACTCTAGAATCTGGGAAACCTAATCTCGGCACTCTCGTGTGTCCTAGTTGCAAACTAGAGTCGATTGTCCATTAACCTAGTTTTCCAGTTGTTCTGAAAACCATTACTAGGTTTAACGACTTAAAGACTTTATTTGGGATTCGTGAAGCCATGTCCAACTATTTTGTTTGTAGTTGCGTATCCTGATCTTAGTTTTTATATCATATTGAGTTTAATTAATCTTCTTTAAGGTTTTCTCGAGATTTATCTCTGATAGGTAAGATATAAAAAGTAATCACAACAGTTTCTTCGTCTCAGACTATCGTGATTCCGCAATAACTTTTTCTGTATATCAGTTGGGTTATTGTGAGGTGACTAATACTTGTGGGCTGATATTTAGGAGTATAAGACCGTATTATTAGTTATGTTTCTTGTTCACACCTTGATCTTTATCTTAAGACGGAAACCAAAAATAGAATAAACTTATATGTGGGAGACAAATTTTTTTATAAGTCTTCAACTTTGGGTCGTAACAACTTCTAGGTTGTAAAGGACGTCATCTAGGGGAAGCAAGTGCGCAGGGTCTTGCAAGATTCAAGAGGCGTAAGGAGTGCGATTTTACCTTAAAAGGTATGAGACTTGGTTAGGGATCAACTACATTCCAGTCTGAAGTTAACTTGTAGTAGGCTAGTGTCTGTAGATACAGTGTCGTGTTCAAGCATGAACTAGGTCTCGGGGGTTTTCTGCATTTGTAGTTTCCTCATTAACAAAATTTCTGGTGTCTATTTGTTGGATAGATCCGACCTTGTTGTTCGTGGTTCAATCATAGTTAATAAATCCAACCTTGTTTGTTGAAGAGAACTTGATTGACACTCGGACATTGGTCTTTGGTACCATCCGAGTTATTATTATAACAATCAGGTATACGAATTTCTATCTGTTTGATTTACAGATTGTGTTGAGAAAGAGACAAAAATCTTTGATATCTTTTCGATTGAGTATCATTAAGTTTGGTGCTCTCGGAAATATATTGGAGTTTAGTCCATAAAGGATTGCCGAACGAAAAAGTTGGGTGTGGTTGGTGTACCCCCGCGTTTTCAATATTTTGATTTTATTTTAGCACAAAAGCAAATATTTTCTCACATTTTTTTTTTCTCTTCAAAAGAGTATATCCAATATGCATTTTTAATGACAAACAAAGAATAAAGAAGATGATCGAATCATATGTCACTTGAGAACGATCTTATATCTTGGACGTATCACTTGTTTTTGTATTTAAGGGTGTAGTGCACCAGCAAAGCTAGAGATTGAATATATTTGGGTTATTTAACGTTTGGTACCCAACAAATGTCCAATACCTAGTTTTGGTACCCAATATTTGAAATATTAAGGGTTGGTATCTAAACCAAACAGCTGACCGCCAAAATTTTCGTTTGACCAATTTTATTTATTTTATAAACTATTTTATTTAAAAAATATTAGAACTTATCAGTTTACCCCTATTGAAAACCCGTCTTTTTCTACCTCGTCTTTTTGAACGAGCACCTCTGTGTGGGCGACTTTCTGCTGGTGAAAAAACCATCAGAGGTGGATGCTATTACCAATTATCCACTCTTACGCTTCATTCAGTAGAGTTCGTCATTGATGCAATGAATCAAATAAACAAGCTTCAAATGGTGACAGTGAGAATCCATACCCAAATTCACATCTATCTTATTTGATTTGAAAACCCCATTCATGAATTACGAATCCAATTAACAAAAAAGATTAAACCTTTCATCAAATCTCTACTCAAATATAAATAAAAACCAAAACCCAAATGGATTGAATCGAGAGGTGGTGGTTCACGAAGAAAGTGGAAATCATGTTCCAATTGGTATCTCCGACTCTACACGGCGGCTGTTGCAGATCGAGTAAGAGGGGGAAGAAGATATATTTTTGTTGTTGGGGTAATTTGGTAAAACGGAATAATATTTTACTACTCCCTCTGTCTTTTTATCTGTCCTAATTTCAACTTTGGTATGTCTCTTTTTATCTGTCCACTCTGTTTATAGACATACTTTTTCCTTAAACTATCAAATATACCCTTTATTTTTTATAATTATAAAATCATTTTTAATATAAACTTAATTCTAAATCATAAATATTATCACCATATATAAGGAAAAAATCCATTCAATATTCTTTTGTATTAATTTTCATTCCTTTTTTAAGTGAAAGCATTTATGGGTGGTTACAAATTCCTAATACTTCTATTTAGTTTTGATAATAACTCAACATTAAAAAGGCTAGTCAAGGGTTAGTCATGACTTTTTATAGGATATCCTTATTATTTTGACAAAGTCAATTAAGACTCTTATTTTGAGACGGAGGGAGTACTAATCAGGAAAGCAAAATAAAGCACAGTCAAACGTGGACTTTAACGGTCAACCGCAGGTATAGGTATCAACCCTTAATATTTTAAATGTTAGGTACCAAAGCTATGTGTTGGACATTTGTTGGGTACAAAACGTTAAATAACCCAATATATTTTTATTATTCTCATTTAAAAAAATGAACACTACCTTTCATGATGTTAATGGTTGTTTAGTTTCTCCAATGCCAATCGGGTCACGCTTATGCATGTGTGCACAAATATGCTTTAATGTGGAAAAATCCTGAGCGACGTAGATTCATGCTTGGTCTGTTTTACGTAGACAAATAGGACGCAAAAAATTCTAGCTATACGTGTTTAATATTTAATAATCGACTGATAAACAAATCAATAAATGAATGTTTATTCCCTATATTTCAAATATACCATCTATTTTAATTTTAATTAGAAAACAATACCTTGTGAGTATAGTGTGTGAAAATTGGAAAATACCAAATTTGATGCATAATTTGAAGAACTCGTGGATTTAAGAGAAAAGCTAATTTAGTACGATTTGAACTTATAAAATAATTAACCAATTTTTTTTTTATTTTTTTTTACAACTTTCATCAAAGTCTTCGTTAAATTATTTGGTCCAAAACAAATAATTGTTAAATTTTATATTCAACAATCTACAAGAATCAACAAGTTTTTTTTCCGAATTGGAGAGTCCAACTTTGTGCACCCCTCTAAAACCGGGGTGCACGTTCCGGTCGTGTTTATTGGTTTGTAAAACGGTTTGAAACCACCACTTTTCACTGTACTTTTCTATTTTTTTTACATTCCTGTCACGACTCTAATTTTCAATTGTCTCTTCCAAAACTCAAATCTCCATCCCTCTCTATGTTCGATATGATCAAACATCTATTTTTATTTTTATTTTAATCTTTTCTGTCACCATCTGTCTCTATTTGTATTCTCTAAAAAAATTGTCTGATTGCTATTAGAATATTCAGTTTAGGTTTGAGAAAGAAAACCCAATCTAATTAAGATTCAAGAGGATGAATTATCAGGATCGCAAACAATAAACCCTAAAATAAATGATCAACCTAATTTCAGAAATTTGATTAGATCGGAGACAAGACTCCTGGTTTATTTCGATTTCTGAAGTATTTTGATTAAATCATAAACATGTTTGATCAAATCGTAAGTACTAATTTGCTATTCGAATATAGGATATTTATTCCTGATATCAAAGAGACTTATGAACAGATGATTAAAGTCTATGCGAATCCATTAATCATGGTTGATTCTTTAATATCTGTTCACTTTAAATTTTGGATTAGATAGAAAAAGAAGAGAGAATCACGTGCTAGATCATCTCGCTAATGGTGAAGGTTGATGGTAAAATTTGTTGCGTAAAGAAAATGGATAAGATAAACATTTATGAATAGTTTAGAGAGAGAGTAATGATTTTTATTAGGAAGTAAAAGTGGTTTTGTGATGGAAAAATCGTCCAATAAGATAGGCCGGAACGTGCACCCCGGTTTTAGAGGGGTGCACAAAGTTGGACTCCGAATTGGAGGTAGTATAAACTCCATTAAAAATTAAATTTTTAATTATTGAAAACTAAGTTTATTATGGTATTATATAGAATTATAATCAATCAATGGAGTTGTACAAAACTTTGGTTGGGAGCCTAGCAACAAGCTGAGCACCAACCCCCTTCTGAATAGCAAAATAGTAGTCATCTCTGTCGACATAAATAAAAATCTATATAAGATAGCAAAAATCCGTACTTATTATTTATCGAATTTATCTACCTTACCTCATTTGCTATCATTAGCTAATGTGGTTTTTTATCTTGCATAATTTTGAAGGACTCATACATAATGAACAAATTAATAACGTTATTGTCAGGTTTTCCCCCCTTTAATTACCACTCTAAGTCATGCCATCTCACAATTTCAGTAGCACATGTGCAATCCTTTTATTAAGAAAATTTCAATGAGATGCCATTTTTTTAAAAGAAATATCTTCCAGTTTTGTTTTAAAATTGAACTGCCATTTTTTCAAAAAAGTAGTATAATTATAAGCATTAGAATATCACTATCCAACAAACCGTAAGTCAGAATTTAACAAATTTTATGGTTGGAAAGCGAGTAGTATATCTCTAAAGAGATTCAAGAGATTGATCACAAGAGATTCAAGTGGTGTTGTGCAGGTTTAATTGAAGATTAAAGAGGATTTGAAGACAAAGAAGATTTCTTATTGGTTTTCGCATCTTTGTGTGTGCACAAACCTTGATCGGCTGGGATCCAACTAGAATCATATTTATTCGATTTATTAGTTGCGTGAGATCGGCATCACTTTATAGTTTCTCTTGGAGATCTATATTGATTGAATCTAAACTTGACTACTTTGGTAGTTATTGGATAGATTGATCTAATGAGGCCAAGGAGTTTATTAGATTAGCCTTTGCGTATGACTTGATATATCTTTTATCTTGAAAAGAATCTAAGAGTTTTTACCAAATAGATTTGTTGTCCGTTTACTGTTTGGAATACGATCCAAAGGAATTGTACCAGTGCGTGATTCATCGAAGTTGGAAGCGCAGGATAATGAGAAAACTGAGTGAACTAGGGGTAGTTGCTTGGTTTCAACTATAAAAAGTTGGTTTAGATTTTGTATAACGGCTTAATTATGAGAGTATCCAATTCTGGACTAGGTCCCGAGGTTTTTATGCATTTGCAGTTTTCCTCGTTAACAAAATCTTGTTGTGTGAATTACTTTTGTTTTCCGCAATTATATTTATTTATATAAATTAAAGTAAATTGCACTTTAGTTAACTCTGATTTAATTGATAGTGATCCTATAGAGTTTGGTTAAGTCCGTACCTATTATCAAGTAATCACACTTTGGTTGTCGTATTGTCTCGATCTCGTATCCATAGAGAATCACACAAGTGTGAATACCGAAGTTGTTGTATTGTCTCGACTTTGTCCATAGACGATCACACTTGGTAAGAGGACTTATAGGTTGAAACAATAAGATTGTGGTGTATTTGGGTACCCTCATCTTTTCAATACTAGTGTTTCTACTTTATCAGTTGTTGTTGCTTCCACATCATCATGAGGTGCTTCTACTTATTTAGTTAATGTTGATAGTTGTTCTTATTTTGTAACTCATTGTTGAGTTTTGCTTGTAATTACAAGAGATGAAAATTTTATTTTCTGTCAAATTTATAGTCTTATTCTATGTCCGTCAGTATATGTTTGAGGGGGGTTATTAGAGTGTAAGTAGAAGTCAAGTAAGCCAAAGTAGTAGTAATCCACATCAGTATGTGTTCTGTCAGTTCGTTGGAACTGACTGGGTCTATTGTACTCCCTCAAATAGTTATCTGAAATATTAACCCTGTAACATTACACCATTATCTCATTATAATTTCTGTCTTCTTCAAATCTTCTTATCATTAATTAGGATACAGATTCGGATACAGATCTGTTTTTTTTTTATTTTGTTTTGATGGAATCAGCTGGGTTAAGGAGAACTGAATACACAAGAAAACAAAACAAAACTTGGCCCCAGGACCATCTCAAATACACCTCCCCACATTTATCTTCCTGCAAAATTTGGATACAAAGTTGCAAATATCTACAGCAGCTTAACTTTTTCTATTTCTTTCCCATTTTTTATGTTTAAAAATTCTAAATCTTATAGATTCCATCTTAATTTGTTTTAGTTTTCACAATTATTACTTATGTACGGGTAATCTAGAGATAGCCTCAAGAATATTTGGTGTAATTCATCTTGTTCGCTTAGTCCTTTTCAGCTTTCTGTTAGTGTTGAGTGGTATTGGACCAGCTTATCATTTGAGATTCCTCACCACTACGGTCAGGGCCGGAACTACATATTGACTTGGGATGGATTTGGCCAGGCCAAAGTCCAGAAAAACTCAAAAATCGACGGTGGTTGTACATTGGCTAAAAAATGCATGCCTAAATTTTTAGGGATGTGGTTGATCAACCTATTTTTGGTCAATGGATGTCTAACAATCCTCTGAATGCCATTTCCATTCCTTCCCATGCACTAGTTGAGGTTTCACTCGTACAAGCCGTGGGTATTACACTATCATTCTGATTACCATTTTTCTCCTCTGACTTCTTCTTCTTTAGTGGTGGCTCTTCTCGGGAGGATATGCTGGCCTCCTGCTTAGCCTCAAACTCTTGCACACTGCCATCAACTAACTCGACATGTTCTTCAAATTCGGAAATATAATGTATCAAGGACAAGAAAAATAAACGAAAAGCAAAACTACGTAAAGGTCATAGGTGAGATGAATAAGTGAATTGGATAGTAATAGAAACGAAAATTCTTTTTAAACCGTCATTTTAAACTCCTTAAAAACCGTAGAGTCACACCAACACATTAAACTGGGACCCCTGTTTATCCCCGGGGGCAGTCCCCACACAAATTTAAGTTTATACGGTTTTTAGGTGGTTCAAAAGGGGTATATTAATTAAATAGAGGAAAAAAGGGACCACATAAATCGCGATAAATCTGCTGATAATATTGGCGGACATGACGAACGTGTTGGTACTGGTCGTGGAGGCGGCTATAGAGATTGTGGTGGTGGTGGAAGTGGAAGTAAGAAACAGTAAATGGAGGAAGGGTAGACATGGAGAGAAAAGAAAATTAGTGGACTCAACTAGGCTTATAAATGGATAAGAGTATATTTATTGTATGATAAGGATATTTGTGAAACCCATCAATATAAGAAATATTTATATAATTACCACTTCAAAAGGATGGTCTGTCCAGAACCACCGAAATAGAAAACACAAAAAAGTTTGACAATTTATTCCACCAAATTAGTGTCATTTGACTGATTAAATAAACTGATAATAGTACCATATTATGATTTAAAAACCCACATGGAAAACTATAAATCCCCAGAAATAGCAAAGAAATTTAAGTTCATAAACTGGCATTCAAAACACGACATGGATATGGCAATGTGTAAAACAAAAAAAGGAATTCGAGAAAGGCGTTTAGCCGAGGGCCAAATTGAGCTAGCTGACCACAGGCCCTAGTGTTTTCCCAAAAAAGAAAAAAAGACCACAGGCCCTAGCTAGCTAAAGGCCATTGTCAGAGAACATGTAGCACGAGATGTCTTGTGTCAATTGTGACATGTATGTCTATGTCGTGGGTTTCCGCAAGCTGTATTTATAATCACATTAAAAAGTATGCAAAAGGTTTACGAAGTTTTCCTGGTTCTTTTAATTCTAACTGTACTCCACCAATATCCTGCCCATAACGTTTGGCCCTGCAAATTTAACGACATAATAGAGCAAGAACCACATGATGAGAAAGAAGACCTGAAGCAGGGAGTTACCAAAAGAACTTCTATTGTATCTTTAACAAGAGTTGACAGTCGATAAAAGTGCTTAGTTTTGCTGCTCTCAACAAATCAATCACATGAAGAAGAAAAAAAAAAAGACTCCTATCAAAGAAAATAAAAATGAAAATGAAATGTACTACCTAAACTCTCTCAAACCACCAGACATAGGTTATTTTACTCTGAATCCTTCCTTGGCCTCATCATTCCGATAACCATTTTTATCCTCTTGACTTCTTTTTCTTTAGTGGCGACTCTTCTCGGGAGTTTCTGCTGGCCTCCTGCTTAACCTTACTCTTTCCCACCACGATCAACTAATTCTGCATATCCCAAAATAGAACATTATCAGGACAAGAATGAAAAGTAAAGTTGTATATAGGTGAGCTGGATAAAATAAAAAACAAAAAGTGTCTCTATTTATTCCACCAAATTAGTGTCATCTGATTAAAATTTATGAACCCACATGGAAAACTTCAAATCCCCAGAATTGTCAAAGAAATTTCATGTAAATGACTGTGTAAAATAGAAGAAATACTTTCGGAATCACATGAGAAACAAAGAAAGCATATCATTTCCCATGTGAAACGGCAATCAGATCCTAACAATCACCAAATTCAAGAAAGGTGTCTAACTGAGAGCAAAAATTTATAGGGGTGTAGATCAATCTAGATATTTGATCCCTTTTTAACATTCATGAGAATTACTCTCCAAGCAGTTCTGGAAATAGAGTTCTTAAGAGTGCTTTTTTAGAAGATTGCAATTTGCAAACATAGTGTAGATTATTTTCTTAGAATGACTAGTACTGATGTAGGCCTAATTGTTAGCACTGTAATTATTCTTGTTTAGCTATTGTTTATATCTATCATGTTGGGGCCTCGAATTGATCAGTATCTATTGACCTTGACAGATCAAACTCTGCAAAGGCCACTAAAGAAAAGACGTCAGAAGTTAGGCTTGGCTACAAACCTTAATACTAGGCGTCTATTTAGCATTCAGAAACAACAACTCCCATAACAATTCATTCAAATGAAAGAAGAAAAGAAACTTCAACTGAAGGCAACTGTACTTACTGCTTACCAGTCTCTTTGCTTCTATCAACTTTATCCTTATCCACTTTCAAGCCATCATTTTCGTCTATCACCTTAGCTTTGGTTTCAACATTCTGCTTACTCTTATCCTCCTCTACAATCTTCAGTAGTTCCTCTTTCAGGGATTTTCTGCGAGCGTACAATGCTGGTTTTATCATCACAAGGAAACAAATTAAGCATGGGAAGAAATCTGAATATAGGCGAGCTGAGCAAAGAATTGAATAAAAGAGCCTCTCTATTCATTAATCACAAAACAACATGGAAAACTTAAAATTCCCAGAATTAACAGACAGTGGTCCATTCATAATGACGATGTGTAGAACAGATGCAATTTTTTGTGAACCACTAAAGCTGCAAAGAAAGCATAATTTCTCAAGTGAAATGATAATCACTTGAGAAATATACCATGGGCAAAAAAATGAAACCGCCTTGATAATTATTGGGTTGTAATCGCCCATACGGGTATCCGCGGGTTATGCAAGAGTCACACATGATCATAGTCCACACTAGGCAAATCTATAATATAACACAAAATGATTTGTTTGGTGTAACCAAACTTTTGGTTCAACGATGAACTGTCGAAACTGCCCTTCCGTGTTTTATTTCTTCACTGAAACTGCCGTAAATGTTTACATATATAGGGGCAAAAACGACTAATGTGCTTAACAAATGACGCGATTACCCCTCCGTTTTTTTGAGTTTCCTACCTGGGCCATTGTAATAACACAAAAAACACAAGGCTAAGTTTGTAAAATGACAGATAATAGATCTGAGAAAGAAACTCCAATTTCATTCTTCTCATTTTGAATCTCGATCTTCCCTTCACCTCCTTCAACCTTCCACACCACCATCACCAGCACCCCCACCACCAACCACCAGCACAAAAACTAACAATTCAATTAGCGCTATCGTCGTTGTTTCTTCCTCTACCTTAACCAGCGAAACACCATTACCGCCATTACACACCAGATCTCCTTCAGTTCTATCTTCTCCCACAGAAACCACCACCAGCAACACCACAACCGCCATTACAGAAAAACATCATCATTAGCAACAACACTTCCCCACCTTCTCAATTTGATATATTTTCAATTTCATGCCCTAAATTGATATAACCATCTATTTTTCTTTCTTCTGTTGCCTTCTCCCATCGTCGACACCACCACCACCGCCCTCCTCCTCCACCACTAACAAGCAACATCGTTATATAGACGACTAGAATCGAAATAAAAAAAAGTTGGTATGGAATTGAAATTGGATTTGTCAAAATTGGTCTTCATAACAACCTCGATTTCAATTCATACTAATTTCTTTTTCGATTATACAGCAGATACAAATTAAGAAATGGGTGAAAAAACGGAAGGAGATCGAGAGACAAAAAACGGAAGGAGATCGAGAGACGATAGGATAAAGCTGTAGAATTAGGTTCTGCATAATGCACATGAAAGCCAAAAAATTACCCCACCTGCCCTTACACAGTACACACACTTGCCAGGCATGCGTTTGTTGTGGTGTCGCTAGGCTGTGGAAGCGTCAGTTGGACATGTACAAATGGGATCCCGACTCTTTTTTGAATAAAAAAATTGTACAATGTGGGATTGCACTGCAGCTTTAGCGGGTGGAAGTGGCTCTAAACCTCCCATGAAATTAGTTTAGCGACCACAATCCTCAAGTTACCCACTAGGCAACTGAACTCTAGCCACGTTAATAACATTTTTAAACCAGTTGGCTGTCGGTTTGTGACCATGTGATTGTACATATTATGTACTTCGAATTTAAAAACCCAAATAACACATGCAAATGGTGTTGAATTTTAAATTGCACAATCTTTGGTTCATACGGCATGCACATTATATAGATGTCTCACTGGGATGATTTTAACCACCACGCGGCCACAAATATAGTATGAGATATGACGCAGTCATGCAGAAGATTAAAGACCCAGAGACATGTTAAGAGACACGAAAACAGTCCAATGCCGTGCCATTACGGTATGTACCTTGATGAAGATATTCATTACAAATTACAAATTGGTCCCATTAAAAATGTTTTTGGTGAATACACCGACAAAAGCATTAGACACGGCACCCCTTTCGCCCCGTGCCATTATGGCACGGGCAATCCACTAGTTCTATGAAATTGGGATAGGTCTTTTTCTTTTACAGGAAAACCCAATCGGTGACAGTGGTGTTTTTAAGTTAAAGATGGTGATAGCGATCGATGCCTCAGATATTTATATTTATAGAACCCAAGAGTATGATATATAGGGGGCTTTTGTAAAGCTCTGGAAACGTAAGACCCAAGTCCTGGGTATCAAGAATAACAAGGAATTGGAGCAAGCATAATAATCCACCCTAGTGAAATTGGAAGTCAGACCCTAACAATCACCACATTCAAGAAAGGCATCTAAGGGAGAGCTAAAGTTTAGGCCTGGCTACAAACCTAATGCTGGGTACACAATACAATTTGGCATACGATGCGTCCATGTAGTAAACAAAAAAGCATGGATGATAATGCAAACCATTTAAAAGAAAAACTCCTATAACAATACATTCAAATTAAAAAAAAAAAAAAAAAAAAAAATAGTAGAAGGCAAGAAGCCAAGAACACTTACCAGTCTGTTCGGTACTACCACCTTTAACTTCCTTCACTGTGAACCATCATCTTTATCGATCACCTTCGGTTTGGTCTCATCATTTTGGTCACTAATTTCCTCCACTAAAATCTTCCGTAATTCCTCTTTTAGGGGTTTTCTGCTGGCCTCGTCCCCAGCATCTAATGCAGCAATAACACGAGCCTACAATGAATTGGATGAATAAATAAAAGTGCCTTTATTCATCATGTCTGACGTGTGCCCAAGAAAGAAAACCATCTAATGATATATGAATCAACATGGAAAACTTGAATCTTCAGAATTAGCCGAAATGTTCAGTTCATAATTCGATATAATTAACACGACATCTGTCAATGGCAATGTGTAGAACAGATGTAATATTTTCTGAAATATTTAGAAACAAAAGAAAAGAAGGTGGGCATGGTTAGTTACAAATTCTGAACATCTATGTGCCATGAAGAAGTCCATCATGACAAGCTGATATGGACTAAGCACCCTAATGGAGAATACTCTCCAAAAAAATTCCAGAAAATGCTAAGGACTGAACACTCCACTTCCTCAAATTCTCAAAATGAGGAGATCAACTGTACAAGATTTTGGAGTATCAAAGACATCCCTCCTAAAATCCAAATCTTTATGTGGAGCGTACTTCAAAAAGGGCTGCTTATTGCTACAAACATTGGAGACTCATCCCAGTTTCAATCAAGACCGCAGGTCGTGCAACAATGCCTTAGAAAACTTGGAGCACCGATTCATTTATTGTCCTCTGGCAAAAACAGATCTGTTTGCTTCTCCTATGAACTACAGGTCTTATCTTAAACCAAATTTCTCTATTAAAAGATGTGTTGCTGATTGGTTGGATGAAGGGAATGTGTTTAATACTTTCAAGTAGGCGGGTAGTCTATTCTGAGCCATCTGAAGTGCAAGAAAATTATTCAATATCATGAAGCCTGATGTGAGGAAAATTATTAGTATTACAGTTACTTGGCATTAATAATAAAATCAAAAGTTGAAGATTGTTTGAATTCTGAAGACTCTATTGCTATAGTTGAAAACAATCTTTGAACCAGATATGCCAGTAGGTGATGCTCTCTAGAAGAAGATGAAATAAAAATCAATGTTGATGGGGATTTTGTTTTCGGCCACACGGGTGATTCCATCAGAACTCGAGGAAAACATTAACTCCACAGAACATTAAAAGTTGAGGAAAACATTAACTCCACAGAACATTAAAAGTGTGGCAGGAATATGCCGGATGCCGCTCATTTGGTCGCCTAATAGGTCGGTGAAACAAAATGGTGATCACTGAAAGCCATGAATATATTTTCAAATTTGCGCAACCCACCACAGTTAAAGCTTGATAACTAGTTTCTTCCCAGAAATTGGAAGATGCATAGAAGTGTATTAAATAGCACGAAAAACTATTAGTTAAGACTTCAGTAAATGAAAAAATTATCAAGGCATACAGACAAACCTTCAGTTTCCGAATCAATTCTACTTAACCAGACCCATGTATGTCAAACCCATTCATTTCAAACTGACACTGACCAATGAATACAAATAAAATATCTCACACCAATTCCTATTTCACCACCAGACCAGAAATACCTAAGCAAATCAAATTATTAAAAGAACCCATTGTTACAATGACTTCCGTTTTCCTATTTCCAAATGGGTAATCCAACTTTCAATTTTGATGAAGCTGAAGCTGATGAAATTGATTTGTAATCTACAGAGTTGATGATAGGGTTCATACCTTGATCGTACTGAGACTGACAAAAGATGAGCTTAGGGTTATTGCAAATTTTGAATTGTTAAGATTAAGGTGATTCTTGATAAAATTAGGTTACATACACATCTACATGCTAAGATTGAATTAACTGGTAATCTGAGAAAAACATGTACCTGAGTCTTTTCCGGAAGTCTCCACCACAATGACATTTCTTCAAAATTCACCGGAAAGAAAGAACCAGGGAGAGAGAGAGGTTGAGAAACTGTTAAAGGGGAAATGAACAAGGCCCGGGCTTTTCATTTGATTTTATAATGCTGCGAATTATTAGTCCCACACCGCCTAGAATTTACACTTGGAATTGGTTTATAGGCAAGAACAGTGAAATGATTGACATCGATATATTCGTACAGGCTCTGTAGTTTAGACTCGAACGTGGTTAGCTGCGGCTCGCCTCACCGCCCCATCCTTACATCCTACGAATGAGGACAGATCTTTTTTTTTTCGGAAACCTCTATAATTTTTTTTTTTTTAATGGAACGAGGGGCTTAAAAAAACTCCTAAAATTATTTATCAAAATACCTCATTCAAATTGAGGTTTGGATTGTTATATAGACGAGATGGTAGAATGACACACCCTTTTGTCACATAATTTATACATGAGGTTTGGATTGTTACATAGAAGAGATGGTAGAATGACACACCCTTCTGTTACATCATTATACACTATACATTGACAAATCCAATTTACAAATGTGATTTCTTTGATTTACATGAAACTGAAAAACACGGAAGAACCTAACCGAATCCTTGAATCTCCAAGGAACCTTTTGATCATTCCCCAAAAAAGGGTTGCTCAATATCATCTGCATCTCCTTTCATTATCACATCATTGAGATTTAGATCTTTAATTAATTGAGTTTTCCATTTTATCTTAACCATTAAATATGTTGTATCAAAATCAATTATCCGGCATCCCAAAATTCTTCCAGCATTAACATGAATAACCTTCCACATAAATAATTGAATCTTTTGTAAGAAGCCTAAGATTCTCCAAAATTTCTTCCAAAGAAAATCATTGTTATTCGAAGTTGCCCAAAAGTAATTTACTAAGAGATTTCCAAAATATAATTTTGTCCAACATGAGATTGTTAAGACAATAATTGGTGAAACAATCTGATTCAACAAATCCATGTCTTTGATTCCATCATCATATTCCATCAGAACTGTCGGATGGCTATGATAAATCGCTATAACAGCATACTAAAACACCAAATGGCTTGAAGTAGCCATGGATAATATGTATTATAAGGAACCAGAAATCTAAAACCTAATATGATAATAATTTTTCTTATTTAATTTAAATCTACTAATTACAGAAACCCAAATCTACTTAGAAAATCTGATATATCAGATAATCCAAGTAGATTTAGATTTGAAGATGCAAAAATCTAGAAGAGAAGTTTTGGATAATTTAAGAAAAAAAACGGTTTTGCATAAGGAGAGAGAAGAAGAGAAGTTTTGGATGAGGAAACCTCTACAATTAAAATTTTAAGGACACCAGAAAAAACTATCAGCATGATGTAGCAACCGGTGCAAGTAAACTAAAATTTTGGGTTGTAAGCTAACTGTGGACAGAGAAACATTCTTTGATGTAAAACAAATCGAAATAATGAAGAATAAGGAAGAGCTACTAGCTTGATGATAACTATGTTGATTTTTTTTTTTTTTTTGAATAGTCACCGATCCATAAAGAAAAAAACAGACTACTAATGAAGAAGATTAGCCTGAAGGAAATCGATGAAAATGTTATGCAGAAGCAGTTTGAGCAGATCTCCCCGCTCTGATACCATGTTAGAATATGGGCATCCAACTCAAAACCAATTTGCTATGAGTGGAGTGGCCCTATAGATTATAAACCGCAAGATCTTAGATAACCCTCACAATGTGGGACTAATAATCTCAACACGCCCCCTCACGTGTAGCCTCGTTGGGTCTAACACGTGAACAACAATAAATCAGGTGACGCGGAGTAAAGGTCCGGTCAAATGACTCAACACAAATAGCCTGCTCTAATACCATGTTAGAATATGGACATCCAACTCAAAACCAATTTGCCATAAATGAGAGAAATTCACCACATTTAGCGTCCTTAAATGTAAGGAGATATTTTACGTGGTAAAGATGTAAAAATTAATTTTCCAAAATAAAGATGAAAAAATAATTTGATTTTGTTTTTTTCTCGAAAATATGGAAAATATTTTCAAGATAACCCAGAAACAAGAGATTTTTGTCCTTTTTTTATTGAAGCATGAAATTTATTAAACTAGTAAGGGGCTATTACATTAGGGTAAGAGATGCCCAAAGATTCATCAATTACATTTGGGATGGTATACCATGAATCCTTAGCATCAAGACATTGAAGAATAATGTGAACAACCGTCATTGAAGTAGAGTTGCATCGAGGGGTGGTGTTTTGGGTGTCGAAGGTCAAAATTCCTTCGCTCAATGCTTTCCACATGAAAAGTTATATTTTTTAACACGACAGTGTCCAGAGGGATTCCGATAGTGGTAGCGGGTTTCAATGCAGTTGATCCAAGGTTGTAGTCATGCAAACATATCCAGATGTCGTAGTGTATTGCCTGAACGTTACTTGCTTACCTCCTTTTGTTTCTGCTTGATCCATAGTTTCTCGCCAACGTGTGCTAGTGGTGGCAGGAATTGTTGGGAAGACCCTGGGATCCATTCTCATATCCGTGTAAGGAGTGTCGAATATTCTATGCATAGCCTAGGTTGCAGTTAATTTGACTAATACAAACCGGGATTGTCTGGTCCCAAATTAGAATTGAACATCTAATAGTCTAAGGCTAACCCCTATGGGCTAGATTGGACTGCTAGATTGGCCAAAAAGTGTTGCAAATCATGAAAAAAGAGTGGGAAAAAAGTTAAACTCAATCTGGCTACTTCTCTCTCCTAGCATTCGCTCGCAGTCCAACTATCAGCGAGATTGAAATGCTGAATAGTGAGGCGCTCAAAAAGTGGTGTAAACGCCGAACAGTTCAGCGCTGCATGTTTCCATCTTTTTCGTATTTTTTTTTTTGGTTCAGCACTCGACTACTAAACATACCCACTAGTAGTAATTAATGAAAAGGGGAGCATTGACAGAACGTAACTTGAAATAGAGTGGGTCTTTGAGGGTAAAGTGCAATGATCACGTGGAAGAACAATGATGGAGATGGCTCCACGTGGAAGAGTGTGAAGTTCTCAAGCATATTTTGTGTTGTTTTCAAAACGTTGTCATTGTTTTGTTCAAAACGGTGTACCGTTCTGCGTTGGATGTTGTACCATTCAGCGTTACACGCTGTACTATTCAGCGTTTCGCTGCTAGATTCGTCGTCCCATAAGACTTAGTAGGTTGCTCATGCTGACGTGGATGGCCAATCTAGCAGCTAGATATCTAGCCCATAAGACTTAGCCTAATACTAAAGATTCAAACTAAAAGCGAAACATTAACCTTAAAAAATGTGCTTTATAAGAGAAAACTTACAACTAGGACAATTAAAATGTACTTTATAGTATAGAAATTACAGAGTTGAGTGATACAAAGACGACCAACTAAACTAACTGTTACAGTTTCACTAAATTACAAATAGGACTTTGGCTAATAATTAACTAAAACTACAGAGTAGTAAAAATCTAAAGTAAATTCAAAAACCAGAAGTTCAAAAATAAGGTGGGAGATCCACCGGCCGAAGGAACGATGCTAGATTGTGGTTGTGGTTTTAAAGAAAAAATTCTTTAATGTGGCTTCTTAACCTTGATCATGTTTTGAATTAGAAGGTGTTACAAGTTATTGGTGTTGCTGTTCAAAAAGAATGTAAGGAGATGTTTTCGTCCTTAAATGTAAGGAGATATTTTTATTCCATAAAGATACGGTATGGTGTGCCATAATCCTAAAAATATACCACGAATATGGAATTATTTTTAGTTACGGTTTGCAGTAATCATAAAAGTATACCACGAATATGGAAATACTTTTAGTGAAAGAAAAATACTTTCGCATAATATCCAGGCAAAATATTTCGGGAAAGAAATATTGTTGGAAATACTGAAGTATATATTCTTAAAACTAAAATCAATTTCTATTATCATGTGAGAAATAAATAATAACAGTGATCTTTGATATTGAAGACAATAATCTTCCAAGGAACACATGTGATAACGTTAATGAAGTTTTCATTAAGTTGATAATCATACTCTTAACAAATCAGGAATGGAGAATTTTGTTTGGGCGATAAAGAAAACATAACAAAGTCAAACAAGAACTTTGTTAGATATATTTGATTAAAAAAATTTGATGTTCAATTCAAAATGAAATTATTATTGAACATTAAAATAGAATGTGGAAGCGATTATATCGAGAGCATCGCTGCTCTGATACCATCTTAAATTTTGATATGTTGACCAAATTCAAGATGAATATCATTAATATTATACAAATCAAATCAAATCAATGATAAAATAAAAACAATCAAGAAGAAACAAATCTACATACCAAAAAAATAACGTAGACGATGTTTAACGTGGTTCGGTCAACTCGACCTACGTCCACAAGCAACCCCGTAGGGTGAATAATAATATATACACCGCACCTTGGATTTGATATTTATAACATCCCCGATACTCATAATTTATTAGTTCAAAGAGAGGTTTTACGTATTAGACCTTGGTCCCTGTCGTTGGAGAAAAGCATTGATTCAATTACAGTACGTCAATTCATGTATGGATAAATCTTAGACAGGCTCGGATTGACCAGAATTGCAAGCATTGTTGGCACACGAATCACGACTGATATACAAACAACTTGAAGGATGTCTTATGATAGGGTTTGCATTGAGGTTGAAAATGTAGAGCCAATTGCTGAAATACCAGATTATAGGGAAGAAGAAACATCAACGGTAGAGGTTAGGGGATCTCCGTAGACAAATAACTAGGACAAGGTTTCAATTGAGACTTGTGAAGATTCTGATGATGAATAATCCTCTAAAGGTGAGGTTGTGGCTACATATTCTTTATCTTTTATCAAATCTCTTTGGCATACTACTATGTTAAACATGACAGTAACTAGATGCTATTGTAAAACTGGTATCCACATCGATTCTCTGTCAATAACACAACTCATGAAATTACTCAATCTAGGACGCCTAACTAAATGTTAACATGATCTGTTGTGACTGAAGTTTGATGTTTCGATAATCTAAAGTTCAAGAAAATAAATCTTCCCATGTTGTGGGTAATTGGTATCAAGGACTAAACATAGACACACGATTGAGTCAATAAACATAGACGTCTAATAACACTATCAAAGGCGATTAAAAATAACAGAATGGAGCTACAACCACCTTATGGGAGCCTAGAGAAAAGTCCAAAAGTAAAAATAAACATTTCTATAGTGCCAAATTCTAATTATTTTTGCATAAGAAATTGTAAGATTTCTCAAAAACATACATTAAACACACTTTTCCGCGTCTTTGGGGATAGAGTGATATAGTTCAGAAAGATACGACTCCAAATAAAATAATTAGAAAAAGCATCCTTGGTGCAAAACCTAGACTTCAAGCATCAAGTTTGTACTCCCTCAACTTGTTTCCAGCCGTTATATATAAGAATAACCACTTATATATGCGATACTTATACATGTTGCTATCCATGCAATAATCCTCTTACGCATGAAGCAAGATGGTTTACCTTGAAAGAGGGATTATATGAGTCCAGTCTCTCTCTCCCTCTCTCTAATTTGTTTTTGGAAAACTATGTGGAAACTAAACATATCACAGAGAATAAAAGTTTTTTTTTTCTTTTCTGGAAGTGCATTCAGAATGCTCTAACTACTAATACAAAGTTGTTTGGAAAAGTAAAACACATTGATCCTTTTTGTCCAATGTGTAAACAAGAACTAGAAAAAACAAAACAACTTATATTACATTGTATCTATGCGTAAACAAGAACTATAAACAACAAAACAACTTATATTACATTGTAGATATGCAAAATCAGTCTAGGAACAAGGACCTAACCCAGTTAGTATCCAATTCGACACAACAGTCAGTAATTTAGATCTCTGTAAACTAGGATTTCATACCACAAACCAAGTAATACCAATAGAACTTCTTCTTACCAAAATATGGTTCATTTGGAAGGAAAGATGCAACAAAGTTTTCGAGGAAAAATCTAAATCAGCTTACCAGTTATCAATAGAAATCCAGAAATATATCTCTTATAGGTCAAGAAATACCTCAAATCATAAGGCAAACAACAAAACTATGAGAAAGCAAAAAGTTCCATGGACTGCCCCAACAACTAATTGCCTCAAAATTAGTGTGGAGGCAACATGGATCTCATAATTAAATTATTCTACATTTGCACTAATCTTAAGAAATGAAACATGTGAAGTTGAAGGAGGAAGAGCAGAACCATCCCCAAGCTCAGACACACAAGAAACAGATGCGGTAGGCATTCTGCAGGCAGCTTACTGGGCTAAATAAAAGAACATTCATCACTTCATCATTAAAAGGGACTGTGAGAGTTTCTTCAATCATCTCGATGGTCGCATTTCAGAAGTATAATGGAGAACCAAAAACATTTTGGAGGAAGCAAATAAGATAACATCAATCCTGCAACAACTTTTTTGGTTTTCATTTTGTGCCAAGAACAAGTAATGTAGTGGCATACTCCTTAGCTAAATATGCAAGAACTTTATTTTCAGAATTGGATTGGACTTAGAATCCACCTACATGTATAACTCAAAAACTTCTAGTAGATAAATCTAATATGAGAAGGAATGTCTCTTCAATTTTAGATGGCTCTATTGCCATTGTAACACATACTCATTGAGTCTTTATTCTAATGATATCCTTATTCATACACAAAAATAAAAGTTCCCATATATGTATTGTATGCAAAAAAATTTATAGACTATTTTTAGGTGTATTTATGGATTTGTAGCTAAAACCCCTAAGGCCAAGCACTATTGTTGATGATTCGCTACGCTATCGCTTAATTGTAGCGGAATGCAACTACTATGGTTTTCAATATCACTTTAGAGCAGCGATATCCTTTAGCTACTCTACAAATTTGATCAGATCTGATGAACTTTATAGCGTAGAGAAATCACACGGAGACCGAGTATCCGTTTGCTTTTTCACTTTAGGAAAACTGAGTATCCATTTTTCAGTTGAAACTGATACTAATTATCCATGGGATTTTACACGAAACTGAGTATCCGTTTGGCACTATTTTAACGGAAACTGAGTTTCCGTGCAATATAACTAAGGGACAGCATAGCACCATAGTAAGGTTGCCCTAAAACCCCTTTTCCTTAGATTTAAATAAGTCATACTAAGGAAAAACCTTCACCATATCTCTTCCATTAAGGATGACGATCCCATATTCCTTTTTTTTTCTCCCTTAGCCATCATCCTTATCCAATTTCTTTCCCCTCCGATTTTCTTCCAACCTTGATATAGAAAACGATGGTACGGAGTAGTATGTCAGTTGAGATATTCCATTTAATTCTAAGATTTATATGCATAAAATTGAAAGTAAGATTGCGATATTTTTATATGTTATATCAAAAGTAAGATGGTTATGCAAAGTGGACATAAAACATATGATGAAAATATAGCATTGTGAGTAAAATACGCATCTACTTTTTTTTGCTAAGCATTGGATTCGAAATATAGGCATCTATTTATGTGATTTTCATTTTCTTAGCTCGAAGTCAAAAGAAATAGAATAGAAGAATCATAAAACATATTTTTGTACCATAATATTTTGGTACCAATATCGGTTTACCATGGTGTAATAAACGAAAAAGATCAATCATCCTATGCCCAATAGTCGTATATACTGGACCAAGCCTGTCGGTCCGTTTTTGACAACCCATGTCCGTTAATCCAAAAGAAGGTTCCAGATTTTTTTTTCTCGTGTTGCTTCCAAAGTTACTTGACATACAAGTCTATAGAACTATATAAATACATGGGTCTACACCCTAAGAAGAAGAGACGTACAATTTCTAAGTTATCTAACCTGAAGAAATACCATTGTATTGTATTAAGATCATCAATAAAATATTTCTGGTTCGTCTGTGGGTGTGCACAACTTGCCGAACCACGTTAAATTCTTGTCTCCTCTATTTATTTGTTTTTCAATTCGCTTTCTAGCCCTAATTTTCATCATCATCACCAATCAATCGTGTTCAGTGCTTAGAAGTAATTTTAGGTACAAACCACATCCATGTTGAAGAGATAAATTATCAATGAATTTTAAAAATGAAAACCCGATGAGCCGATAAGTCGCAAAAACATATATTTAGTTTGGGCATTATCATCAGACTCTACGAATAGCAATAATGTTGATAGTGTCGTGTACCAATATCAGTCCCCCTTCTAGTAAAACCTTGTTTTATTACCTATGGTCTTCATCTTCTTTTAGCCAAGATATCTCAGTTTGACTTTCGTTCTGTTTGCAGATGCATCTGTTTTTATAATTCAAGGTTGAAAAATCCCAATACAAACCCAAAAGTTTGGAAGTGCCACGTGAAACTGCTGAACAGTTCTCCGAGTAAAATCTACCACCTCCTCCTCTGGATGACGTGTCACCTTTGGCAGCCGTGCCAATCCCTCGTCCTATTGCTGACGTAGACTTGCCAAGTCATCCTCCTCCTACTAGCGTATACTTGCCAAGTCATCCTCCTGCTGCTGATGTACACGGGCCAAGTTATCCTCATGCTGTTGATATAGACGTGCCAAGTCACCCTCGTGTTGTTAACGTAAGCATGCCAACTCTTAAAAAGGATGCATAACTAATCATTAAGCCAAATACCTAAGTCATTCTGAATACAATCAATTTGGGTTCTCTTTCTCCTAAAGTTTTCCTTATGTTGTAAATAGGGTATGTTTCTGACTCCTAATTTAAGTTCATCATTTTTACCTCTTTGTTTCTCATAACTTCCACATCATACCAATAGTTCAGACTGTTTTGCAATCTAACAACATCAGAGTCCAAAGGATTAGTATTATTAAAAAAAAGAATATCCAATTGGGATTTTGATCTTGCTGATTTCAGTATTGATTATCCCAAAATCTAAGGATTAATGTGGTCAAAACACAAAAGAATCTTTTATATTTCATAGTTAAGGCACACCGCTTTCTTCATGACAACAAGAACTCACTGGTAAATTGGGGGAGTAGTCAGTCACGTACGATTTCTCCTCTTGTACACACTGCTTAAATAAAAATATAAATACCCTTAGATGTTTAAAAAAACACACCTTTGAAAGTGATGCCACCAAGCTGGTGAGGAAGACATCACGAGAGTTTGGTACCTATAATATTAAATAATAAAAGATATCACTGCTACACATTTTTTTCCTGCTAATTATGTTTTCAAACTAATAATAAACTTAAATTTTGTGTAAATCAGTTGCCCTGTTAGGATGAAACGTTGCCCAAATTATTTGGGACAAACTTATCAGAGAGATTTTATGCATGAAGTACATGTAGACCACGTACCCAATGGTAAAAGGTAAGTTATTATCTGTGGAAAATATACAATGGGTAACAATCATTTCATTTCATAAAAATTATATGACTAAAAGTATGTACCATTAAAGTTACTAAAATACTAGGATCTTAATGTCATAGGTATAAATCTTTCTAGCACGAGGTGTAAAATCAAGCATACCATATTGCTCACGAAAATCATTATCACCACCAAAGAAATATAGAATGCTGTGATAAATTAATTTTCTTCAAGACCTAAAACTTGATGGTAGTTTACATTGTGTAGCTCAAAGATCCACAAAAGCAACGCCCATCCCAAAACCCCAAGCATCTAATAACAAAAATTGTCCGATAATAAAGAACTAAGTGTTTGATGCCAAATCCCCAATACAAATAGCTTAAAATAATAAGAGGAAGACTACGTACAACCTCGAGAGTCGGATTTGGAAAATAAAAAATATTTCATACGCTGCCTTCATGACCTGCAAGATTTCATCAGTTTGATTAAAGAAATTTATTATCAATGTTATTAGGAATAATTTTTATCACGATGTATAATTTAATAAATGTAACTTATCTCATGGAGACACTATAGAAAAAAGTAGTGCCTTCACAGGGAATCTGTGAGAAAATTTGTGGTATTTCTTATAATATAACACAAATTTACTAAAATCATATATATAATACAACTTGCAAGGTATCAAATTATTATTAGTTTTCGTTGACAAAGTTTTGAAAAGTAATAAAGCAAGAAAGTATAAAAGTTTGTATGGCATTTTTTAGGTAAAATGCTAAAGTTGTCTAGCTGAGTCGTAATAAGCATCGAGTAGCTGTTTGAGTTAAGGACTCAAGGCAAAAACTATAGGAGGGAGGCCGAGCATTTCGAGCAAGAAGAGCAAAGCAGCAGCTGTGGAATCCAAAGGTACGTATAAATTTAACAATAGTTGGAAGCAGTTAGCTTTTTCTTCTTACATTGTTGTGTAACTAAAATAATCGGGAAAACCCCATGTAGGCTTAAACAGAGTTGGGAAATTGACAAATTAAGGACTTAAGGCAGCAGCTATAGGAGGGAGGCAGAGCATTTCGAGCAAGAAGAGCAAAGCAGCAGCTGTAAGAGGGACGCAAAGTATTTCACACCATAAGAGCAAACCAGCAGTTGGAGGGAGGCAAATCAAGAAGAGAAAATAAAGTATTTCACACCAGAAGAGCAAATCAGCAGTTGGAGGGAGGCAAAGCAAGAAGAGCAAAGCAACACCAGCAGCAGGAATGCAGAAGAGGCCTGGTCCGTATTCAGGGGGAACCGAAGGCGCTAGATTAACACACTGAAATGATACTATTATTAGGTTCTTGACTGTGATGTTTTCGTTGGAACAATGCAGCTAAATAATTTTTTTCCCTTTTTTTTAATGGAAAACAGAAATGTCATTATTCAGTTGGAACAAACACATGAAAAAATGTTCAGTGCTATTACGTTTGAACTCATCCACAGATTTAATCCACTCTACAGGAGAAGAATGTTCCTTGGTGTGACTATGCAACACAAACAATGATTTATACTCACAGTTACAACTATATAGGAACATGTGAATGTTAAAAGTTGACTTGAAGAGCTGGTGGATGTCTAAGCGGCAATTCCACTAACTCACGGATCTGAGCCATCTGCTTTCAGACTCCACCAACGTCATCATAACCTATTTCATCCAGCCTGTCTTCGTCCTCCCAGCTAACATGCTCTCCCTCACAAAAGATTTCAGTAGTTGGAGCAACCACACAGTAAACAAATCACATTTCCTTACCGGACGAGTCAGTGCCGATGACCCGATGACTTTAAATTCCGCAATTCTCATTCCATTTCTTACAAGAAATAAGTCGCATTTCCTTACTGGATGATAAGCTTCCAAGAAGTAAGCTGCAAACCATTGAGAGAAAATATTAACACACATTATAAAAAAGCACACCGCTGAATCTATAATTCACTACTACAATAGCAGGAAAAAAAAACAAGTTCATCCTTGATTGTAAAGACGCTGTCCACATAAGACAAATAAGGAAAACTGCAAGCGGGTGCTTCAAATCATGTGTATCACTTTTGATGACCGAAAGAATTTAGTAATTTCATAGACATGCTTGCTAAGTTGGAGTTGGACTGTATTTACAAAGGAAAAAAAAAAGAACTTACGTTTCAAATAAGCATCAAATAAACTTGCAGTGACACCTTCAATGGTATCATCAACATGAAGAATGTGCACGCTTCGCGTAATTGACATCAGGGCATTGGTGCAGAGAAACAACATCACCAAGTATGCCCCTCAAGGTTGACCTTTCAACTTTATTAATCAACTGGAATGCTTTCATCTTCTCTGTAACATAACAAGGGAAGAGAGTTACTGCAATGCTTATCAAACTATATTCTCATCAAGCCCTATCCGTACGTACTTTCAACAATAGACTGTGAGGATGCATATACATGCTCGTATATGGAAATCTTTTCTTTACTAGCTTTCAGGACCTTAATTAAACACACTCACCATACTTTCAGGATCAGGAAGCATGGCGTATTCCTAAAAGTACACCACGAATATGGAATTATTTTTAGTTACGGTTTGCAGTAATCATAAAAGTATACCACGAATACGGAAATACTTTTAGTGAAAGAAAAATACTTCCGCATAATATCCAGGCAAAATATTTCGGGAAAGAAATATTGTTGGAAATACTGAAGTATATATTCTTAAAACTAAAATCAATTTCCATTATCACGTGAGAAATAAATGATAACAGTGATCTTTGATATTGAAGATAATAATCTTCCAAGGAACACATGTGATAACGTTAATGAAGTTTTCATTAAGTTGATGATCATACTCTTAACAAATTAGGAATGGACAATTTTGTTTGGACGATAAAAAAACATAGCAAAGCCAAACAAGGACTTTGTTAGATATATTTGATTAAAATTTTTTGATGTTCAATTCAAGATGAAATTATTATTGAACATTAAAATAGAACACGGAAGCGATTAGATCGAGAGCATCGCTGCTCTGATACGATCTTAAATTTTGATATGTTGATCAAATTCAAGATGAATGCCATTAATATTATACAAATCAAATCAATGATAAAATAAAAATAATCAAGAAGAAACAAATCTACATACCAAAACAATAACGGAGACGATGTTTAACGTGGTTCGGTCAACTCAACCTACGTCCACAAGCAACCTCGTAGGGGAATAATAATATATACACCGCACCTTGAATTTGATCTTGATAACATCCCCGATACTCATAATTTATTAGTTCAAAGAGAGGTTTTACGTATTAGATCTTGGTCCCTCTCGTTGGAGAAAAGCATTGATTCAATTACAGTACATCAATTCATGTATGGATAAATCATAGACAGGCTCGGATTGACCAGAATTGCAAGCATTGTTGGCACACGAATCACGACTGATACACAAACAACTTGAAGGGTGTCTTATTATAGGGTTTGTATTGAGGTTGAAAATGTGGAGCCAGTTGCTGAAATACCAGATTACATGGAAGAAGAAACATTAACGGTAGAGGTTAGGGGATCTTCGTAACACTATCAAAGGAGATTAACAATAACAAACCCTATCAAACATGATGTCTAATAACACTATCAAAGGAGATTAACAATAACATAATGGAGCTACAACCACCTAATGGGAGCCTAGAGAAAAGTCCAAAAGTAAAAATAAACATTTCCATAGTGCCAAATTCTAATCATTTTTGCATAAGAAATTCAAGATTTCTCAAAACCATACATTAAACACAATTTTCTGCGTCTTTGGGGAAAGAGTGATATAGTTCAGAGAGATACGACTCCAAATAAAATAATTAGCAAAAGCATCCTTGGTGCAAAACCTAGACTTCAAGCATCAAGTTTGTACTCCCTCAACTTGTTTGGAAAAGTAAAACTCATTGATCCTTCTTGTCCAATGTGTAGACAAGAACTAGAAAAAACAAAACAACTTATATTACACCGTAGCTATGCGTAAGAGGATTATTGACCTAACCCAATTAGTATCCAATTCGACACAATAGTCAGTATTCTAAATCTCTATAAACTAGGATTTCATACCACAAACCAAGTAATATCAATAGAACTTCTTCTTACCAAAATATGGTTCCTTCAGTATTATGCAGAAAATTTTCCAGCAAAAGATAAAGACTAAATGTCCACTTTTCTTGGTTATAAAGAGTGAAATTAGCGGCAGAAAAACCATAAATGGTTATAGTAAGATAAGGGAGATCTTCTATTTTTGGGTAGTCTATAACTGCAAAGAGAATAATCGAATATTTGGCATTAAAGGGATATAAGGTTGACTCAGAGAACTTGATATACGCTTTGGTAAGTTAGTGAAGGTCAAAATTTGCATTGAATGGGTATAAGTTTTCCTGCGAAATAATCGCACAGCAGCTGTAATGCAGCCAATCAATGGTTTTCAAATTTTGAAAACTTATTGGCTCGAAAGAGATGGGAGAATTGACTCGAATCGGTAGAACTGAGTTAACAACTTGATGTTTGCAAAGATCACTTGAAATAAAAATCATATAAATGATTTCCTACAAAATACTGGTACATACTGTAGGAATCCATCATGAGAATGATTGTCTGCAAAACTACCGAAGAAGACGATGTGCATATTGCTTTTGATTGTGACACTAATGTCTAAGAAAAGAGGAGAATAAACCGGGTCCAATAATGGATGCTCCCCATGATGAAAAGGATGAGGTCCTGCAAGAAGAATTAAGTATGCATTATCAATGTTATAAACGTGTAATTATGTTAAGAATATCTAGGGTAAATCTCGTTTATTACTGGGATGCCCTTGTGTCTAGCCCTATAAATAGATGCTCTATATGTTTGTTTACACACTAATGAATACAATTTCTCCCTTCTTCTTCCCCTCTACCTTGTGTCACCTTCTCTATCTTTTCCTTTTACAATACGCTTATCATGCGTGTTGCTCTACCGCCGGCACACGTTATATTAAGCCCTAGAATCGTTGTCGGTAAAAAAGTGGAGATGGTGTTGACACATATCGGAACTTTGAAAGGAAAAAACGAACCCCAAAAATAATTTCAGTTTGTTTATTTATTTAATTTTTTTGATTTAGTCAATGTACGTTTGAACAGTCCACTAACTTTGTTTCTCGTTTTTGTACCTGTATGTACACCTCGGTTGGATGGATTTTGTACACAAATCTACAACACATACTATTGTTTTTCATCCAAGGATAGATGACCTAAAAGGCACAGCGCTGATACGATGGATGATTAAAAGTAGCGGATGTGAATCATCACTGTAAAACCTTAACGTTTAATTTTTTTTTTTGTTTGTTTTAAATTCTTAATCATCCCACATAAAACGGTATTGATATATGGATGATCAGTTTTACCATACAAACTTGATTTCCTTTCTTCTCTAATTTTTTTCATAGAGAAGAAAAAATAATTTATAGTTTCGTTTAGTGAAACTATAATCACCGAAATTGGTGTTATCGCAATTTAATTATTATCTTTATGGTAATTAATCACGTGCATGGTTGAAAAACCTACGGCCAATTGATTTTGGTATCTTTGTATTTTTTAGACAAAGATCATGTGATAACACATGGTTTCTATTTATTTTTATTTTTACAAGAAACCATCCGTCAACCTTGAAGTAGGTTTCCTATGCGATGACTAAAACGAAAATATTTTTATTTTGTCGATACTAGTTTAATTAATCGTATATACCATTTTTTGTTAATTTTCTCCCTCATTTTTATAAGATGGGACAAAATAAATTGGCATATTCTCTAAATCTTTGCCAATAAGGAGTGAATTTTTCAACCAATAATGTTTTTTTTTTCTTCCAAAATCGATAACGACAATGATATCTTCATTTTTTTTTACAGAAGAATCATATAAGCTAGTTGAATTTGGGTTTCTATATAGATCCTAGAAGGATGAGATGTCGTTATCATATTATTCACAATTGCAAACACCAACGAAACGGGAGATTGCTGCATTCCTGACGGATATTAATCGTATAGACCATTTTTTGTTAATTTTCTCCCTCATTTTTATAAGATGGAACAAAATAAATTGGCATATTCTCTAAATCTTTGCTAATAATACGGAGTGAATTTTTCAACCAATAATGGATTTTTTTTCTTTCAAAATCGATAACGACAATGATATCTTCATTTTTTTACAGAAGAATCATATATGCTAATTTAATTTGGGTTTCTATATAGATCCTAGAAGGATGAGATGTCGTTATCATATTATTCACAATTGCAAACACCAACGAAACGGGAGATTGCTGCATTCCTGACGGATATTAAGCAATATTTATTTTTTCTTCCTAATACTAATCTCCCAAATTGGGACCGTTCAACTTGATGTTGAGATACGGTAGGACATAAAATATCAATGGGTGCGCACTCGGCTTGTTAGCCTATATTATTAGTCCTTGTAGTGACTATATTTTATATTGATCTTAATTTAATTTTCTTTTGATGAAGAAATTGTCTATATTTTCATTTCATTGTCCTTGGAGGTCACGAAGTTATCAGAGAATTGTTTGCATATCTTCAATGGTTTTGGTTTTGACACATCATATTATATCCTATTTTTGTTTGTGTTCCAAAAGTAATCCATGGTTGATGGTAAATAAGACTTTTTTTTTCTTTTTTTCTTTAACGTCGAAAGACATATTTCGTAGTGAGTATATATCTCGAATTAATCGGATAATACTTTACGAATCTTGAAGTTTTCGTCTATGAGATAAAAAGAAAATTCCACCATGATCAGGGGGAGAGCATACACTGTCAAAAGCTTGTGTTAATTAACTTAAAAGTTTTATCAATTTCTCTCACAACATGATCAAAATTGAAAAAAATGCTGTCATTATTAATTGGTGTGAAATGTCTCATTTTGTTTTATATAAGCTTTTGCCTTTTGAAAGACAAATCCAGTCACATATAGCAAAAATTAGCTTTTATAATAAGCTACGATAGTACTTCAACAGAGTCTATCAAAACATGATCCACATTCATATAGTTCATATCTCCTCAATGGAAGATAGGGAGATTATCATGCTCGTGGCGCTGGTACCAGTAAATATTTGAATTTTTTAAAGTATACATACACTGGAAATTATGTGAGATCATGATAAGCTAATATGATTGTCGAATATTCATTTATGGTAGCTACTAAAATAATAAATGATGGTGGTTGTTAACCCCTTTGCAGAGGAATATCGACATATGTGATTGGTTGGCATTCTATCCAACTAGGTTGGATTAATTTCTCGATCGACGCAATTTCGGATCCAAGACTTGACACCATAAAATTGCCGAGCCTATTTATTTTAGGGTGGTGTAGTCATTATAATGCGTTATATGAGAAAAATAATCGTTGAATAAACGATTGAAGGGTTTTATTTTTGCTTAGACCCTAGGATTGGTTCAATAATATTTTGTTCTTCCTAAATGATGCATTTGACGTGGTAGTATTGAATGACTCTTATTGCATTTACACAAGATATGTGGTCGGAGAATAGTATCGAATTTTTAATCCTAAGTAGATTAAATTTATATTCAGGAAGCCATCTGACTCGATTACTTCAGGTTTAACAATCCTTTATGTGTTTTCAAAATTTGGTGAAAGACCAAAAATCCTGGATTAATTAGTTGATTATGCTCGGCTTTATAGGTCTTTTTTGAGGAGTCCTTAAAAACACCAAAATCCACGATTTTGCAAAGATAAGTTCTATTTTCTTTTCTTTATTAAATCATAGCTTAGAATTATGCTAGCATAAACTCGTCTTTCAGATAGATTAGAGTTATTATTTTGATGCTTGTTTTCTATAATACTCATAAAGTTGAGTTAGCATCCATAAATCGTCAAAAGTTGTACTCTTTTCCCTTCGTTTCAGGTTTTTTCCCATGTGGTTTCCTGAAAAGGTTTTAACGAGGCAACATCTCGCAGATGATGAATTTTTATTCAAAATTTTAATATTGTTCTCTTTTTTCTTCGTCCAAATATTTTTTTCCCATTAGGTTTTACTGGAAAGGTTTTAGTGAGGCAATTTATTCAACATGGTGGTCATCCAAGGGGGAGTTGTATAATTTATATTATTTGGTGGATTCCACAATTAACTAAGTCATTTTGTTAGGCCAAACTAACATAACAATCCCTTAGTAATTTGGATGTCATTCCGATCCACATAAGGTATGACCACAAATTCAGTTTTGTTCACTTATGGTAATTTATCTACTTTTATCTACATTTGGCTTTATGTTGAAGAAACTACATCAACAACTTCTGCAAATCATCTCGGGAAGCTAGCAATCCATGACACAAGTTTTCAATGTGTTGAAGAAGAATGTAGACTCCACAAAAGTATTATGGAAGGCATTACTGCTTGTGCAACACGAATGAAGACTTCATCAACTATCCGACATCTTCATGAAAGCACAGTCCTCTTCTGCATTCAAGAAATTCGTTCTTAAAAATTGGAAAGTCTCGAATCAAAGATTTGCACGCCAAGATTTGACTGAAGTATTTATAAGGGGGAGCGCCATCATCAAATTAAGGTGCATTCACTGAATTTATCGCGTTGTACTCTTTTTCCTTCGTTAAGGTTTTGTCCCACTTGGTTTTCCTTGTCAAGGTTTTAACGAAGCAACATTTGCGTGCCCAACATTGTTTCAAGTCTTTACGTGCTTATGCAATTTCAGGTTTTTCTCATTTGAGTTTTCCTAGTATGTTTGTAATTAGCTTAGACACAATGTCATCAGGGGGAGTGTTATAAACGTGTAATTATGTTAAATAAATCTAGGATAAATCTCGTTTATTACTGGGATGCCCTTGTGTCTAGCCCTATAAATAGATGCTCTATATGTTTGTTTACACTAATGAATACAATTTCTCCCTCCTTCTTCCCCTCTACTTTGTGTCGCCTTCTCTATCTTTTCCTTTTACAAGAATCTAGATTAAAACCAAACAAACAAATAATAGGTATGTTTAGAACATAAAAAGCCTAGCATTTTTAGGGGCGACCCCAAAAGAATTAGGGGAGACACAAAAAGACAAAATAGGTTGAAAATACTTATATGCCCCTTCATAATCGGTAGTTTAGTTTTTTTTTTTTTTTATCTACCAATTGCAAAATCTCATTTTTGGGGCAACACTATATTCGGTAGTTATATGAAATATTTTGACTACCGATTATAGGCTCAACCAAATTAGAAAAATACAGGATTTTTGCAAAATGTCATTTTGGGGCAACTCTATATTCGGTAGTTATATGAACTATCTTTGACTACCAATTATGCTAGGATTTCGGTAAAGAGGTCCACTGTATAATCGGAAGTCAGGATACCTTCATTTACTACCGATTATAGGATCATCCAATGCAGTTGAAAAAGATCGGTGCGGGCATGAAAGTGGTATGAATACAATGCCGATACGCTATAAAGCGCCCTCTAGCAGAGTGCGAGACAGCGTCTCGTAGAAAAGTTTTTTCTACAAGAAAATTGAATTTCAGTCCGTTTTGGATTTTTTTTCTCGTTTTCAGTCCACTGCCGGCACAGTCATTTAATTCTCGAGAATAATTGAATCGGGAGTCAAGATAACTTTATTTACTACCGATTATAGGATAATCAAAATTCAGAAAAAAGAGGATTTTGGCAAAATCTCATTTTGGGGCTACTCTACATTCGGTAGTTATATGAACTATTTTGACTACCGAATATGGTTGGATATTTACAAAGAGAGACATGATAATCGGAAGTCAGGATAACTTCATTTACTACCGATTATAGGCTCAACCAAGATTAAAAAAAAAAAGGATTTTTGCAAAATCTCATTTTGGGGCAACTATATATTTGGTAGTTATATGAACTATCTTGACTACCGATTATGGTAGGATTTCAGCAAAGAGAGCCACTGTATAATCGGAAGTCAAGATACCTTCATTTACTACCGATTATAGGCTCAACCAAAGTTCAGAAAAAAAAAGATTTTGGCAAAATCTCATTTTGGGGCTACTCTATATTCGGGAGATAAATAACCTAAATTCCCTACCGATTATGGTAGCATTTTTGCCAAAGGTCTACTTTAATCGGGAGTCATGATAACTTTATTTACTACCGATTATAAGATAATCAAAATTCAAAAGATAGATGATTTTATTTTGGGGATACTTTATATTCGGAAGTTAAATAAACTAAATTGACTCCCGATTGTGGATTAACTTCCGATTGTAAAGTTATCTACCGATTGTAAAGGGTAGTTTGGCCATTAAAAAAAACGCCCCGAAAGTTATCTACCAATTGTGAACTTGCCTACCGATTGTGTCGCCGCTAATTCTTTTGGGGTCGCCCCTAAAAATGCGAGGATAAAAAGTTCAGAAACGCAAAGAAAGAAAGAAAAAAAAAACATATTAGAGAAAAGAAACTAGAAGAAATTGAAAACTGAAACAGAACTTAAAAAATGAAAGTAGACAAAGTAGAATAACCAAAAGGGTTATAGAATGAAAGCATAATGAAGATTAAAGATTAATCATGGAGATCAGAAAATATGATGAAGATGAGAAGGGGAAACTGAGTTAACTCAGTTGACGCCGATTTGCAAAGCTTTTTTCTTCTTCATTTTGGATTAAGATCTAAGGGCAACTGCAGCGGGGCGACTATAACCAAAGACTAAAAACCAAAAATTTTTGAAAGAAATGGGTTTACTCCGTGCACAGACGCTACGGTGGGAAAACCAAATTTGGTGGGGTGCAACTTTAAAGTACGCCTGAATCAGGCGCACTTTCAAATTACGCCCCATTTATATATATATTTTTTTGTCAGGCGTAACTTATGAATTACGCCCGTCATCTTACGCCCCAAGTGGACTCAAACCTTACGCCACCATCAGGCGCACTCAAAACCTTACGCCCCACCATCAGGCGCAATTTAAACTTACGCCCAAATCAAGCGCAATCAAAACTTTACGCCCGACTTAAACCAAACCAAAGACCAAATATATTTTAGTATTTAGTTTTACTCTAGTAGTATTTGCTCTTTACTCCTCTTCGTAGTGTCTGGATTTTCGACCAAATATTTGGTTTTAGTCTGCCAAGGTGGTTGCTCTAAGGGCTATAATATGCACTCTCACAGTGAGCTATCACGAGTGTGACCCGTAACAGCAGAACCCAAATAGTGCAAAACTTCATCAGTGGCAGAGTCGACAGAATTTTGGGATCTTTCTAGGGTTTTTCGATATCAACTGTTGGCGATGGTTCCTCATCATTGACAGAAGATATTTACTTATCTTCCTCTGAATTCAATCTATAAGTTCAAACTTCAAATGTTTATCAAAGGTATGGTTATCTAACCTCTAAAACCCTAATTCCATTACTAAATAGTTTCAATTATTTTTTGCTCAGTAATCAGTAACAAATCTCTTCCATGGGTACATTGTCATTCAATTTTTGATGACGATGATTATGAATGGCATATCCTGGTTTAAATTCATAGTTTATGTCTAGAAATGAACATTTATTCTTTTCTAAGTTTCTTATAAATGATAAACCATTTGAAGGAGCTAAATTTATCTGTGGTAGTAATGGTTTGGGTATTCTGCCTACAGTTAGTTCAGATGATCAGAGTAGGTATCATGTTTGTAATCCAAATAGGAATTACCATCTGGTACTATTCAGAAATGTCAAATGGGTTTCTCTTCCTTCCCCACAGGATTTCCAGGTTAGAGGATTTGATGTTAGTGATATATTTTGTGAGTATTCATCATTGGCAAGCTATTATAAGGTTTCATATATCCCTAGATTTGATGAAAATGTTGTGCGAGGATTGTCTGATTTGGATAAAGTTGTTAACCTCAGTGGTGTTTATTTTGGCTGCAAGGGGGTAATAAAATGTTAGTTTACAATCTCAATCAAAAAATTGGAAGTGATGGACATCGATGCAGTTTGTTTAATTTTCCAGATATAGAATTGATGATGATGGGTTTGATATCATCGATAGTGGTATTGGGGATCAGAACGCTGGATCTGTTATGCTAAAACTAGAATTACAGCAAGGGGAATGACTGTGAGTGTTTGGGTGCTCAATGAGGTCAGCTGGAAAATATTGCACATGGATATTTTGCTAGGCGATATCTTAGCAGAACTGCATTTCTGGATAGGTGAGGAAGTTGCACCAATCGAAGTTTTAGGTTTCAGTCCGGTTGGCCGTAATGTTGTTTTGCTTGGTTGCAACTTGCAAGCACTGGGTTTAGGGGTTTATATCCAAACCAGAAGCTTTGAATACCTCTGCTTGCATAACAGACATGTATACCCGTTTGTGCTAAAGCCAATGGTACTTCCATCGCTCTCTTGGATATAGACACTTAAAACAGGTCTTTGCATTTCAAACTGAGGATCTCATTGTCTCTTTTTAGCTATTTTTAAACTTTGCGTATTCAAGAACTCAATGATTAACTCTATGCCTTAGATGCACTGTATTTTCTATCCAACAATATCAAGATGGTATTTTTCATCATTTTGCTTAATGTTCTTAATATGGTTGTTTTAGGTTAGTAGCCCTCTGACTTCTTATCATGCAACTTTCAGTCTGCTACTGTACAGTTACAGCTGACTGTTGTATTTGATGTCTTTGTATCTATTAACTTCAGTACACTGTTTCTCTACTTGCTAAATTTGGTCATCAGTTTTTATCTTTAGAGCTTTCTTTAGTTTATACTCAATTCCTAACAGTGCTTATCATTCAAAGCCTATTCTTCAATAATGATACGACTATGGGTGAGCAGGATTAGGATTTTGGACTAGTCATCCGTTACATACTTCTTAAGTCTAGATACATGGTTTGTTAGAGTATTTGTAGCTGCTGGGAATCAAGCCCAGGTCTCCTTACAGGTACACCGGTAACGGTGATCCTAATTTGTGCCCAAACAAGGAGTAAGTATGTTAACAAACTGAAGTAGACTCTGCAAAAGGTTGGCAACATTTCTCAAATTTGGTAAAACATATTTCAACCAGTGATGGAAACCATGCTTTTAAATGGAAGCTTAAATCCCGGAAATGCTGGTGATGTAATTGTTCTTTTATCTTCTTTGACATTATGATTCGATAGATACACAGAATTGCCTTAAGGGCGGTGCTGGTGGATTTTTTCTTCCTCCAAAATTGTCACTGAATCTTCTTGTTCAAGAGATACGGCTTGTACGTTCCATGCAGTTTTCAATCTGGGGTTTTGTGTCTACACCCAAATAGTGAAACCTAGTGTTTTGT
Organism: Papaver armeniacum; assembly: GCA_023531295.1. Classification (NCBI taxonomy): domain Eukaryota; kingdom Viridiplantae; phylum Streptophyta; class Magnoliopsida; order Ranunculales; family Papaveraceae; genus Papaver; species Papaver armeniacum. The sequence goes on along the minus strand of JAJJWW010005451.1, from coordinate 64,875 downwards.
GCATGGAAAAAAAAACCTTTTTTCTTCCTTCCAATCTTTTCCTTGTCTGTGTGCCTTTAATATGATTTGTGCTTTTCTTATAAGAAATTAGTACTTTGATTCATTCTACACGGTTTGCTGGATAGAATTTTAGTGTTGAAATGAAATATGGGGGTTTCTCAATGTTCTTTGGGTAGTTGTAGTTTTCATGGATTACATTAGAAACGCTTATCAGTTTTTGATTGGACTGGAAAGAGGAGATATAACTTGAAACGTTGTTACGAAGCAGCGTATACTATTGTTGCATAAGAGTTGTTCTGTAGAAGTTCAGATACGGACTGCATTCAAGTGGCAGCTTATGCCAAGTTTGTTCTTTTTTTTTTTTTTTGCTGCAAAGAAAGGTTTTATTAACTAAATACCATCGTACATAATAGAGTTTAACAGGAAAGATGGTGGTTCCCCTTTCCAACTATTACACACATTCTTTTTCCTGGCATGTTTAGCTAATTTATCTGCACATATATTGGCTAATCTGTTTATGTGCTTACAAACGCAAGAATCAAAAGATTTTAACAGAAAAATAATGTCTTCAACTATTCCACGCTGCTCCCATGGAATATCAGATGCAACTCCTTGGATAGCTTGTATAAGGCTTAGATAATCTGATTCAATAACAATATTCTTGAATCCTAGCTCCACTGCCCACTTCAATCCTTCCAGTATAGCTAAGCTTTCCAGATGATTTGCCCCCAATCCTAGCTAAGTTTGGTGTAACAGCTGTTTATGTCAAAGTTTTTGTAATGGCGTTTGAGGCTGTATGATTATCAGTTGAGTGGATATTGTCATATTTTCTTTTTTTTAATGTCGTGACTGGTAGATTTTGAAATGTATGCATGTAAGAATGAAAGCTCAGGGTAGCTGGTCATAGATGTCTAAGGAACAGATTACTGATCTCTCATTATGGTGGAAAGAGTGAAAAAGTGCTTTCGTTGTTGTGGAATAAGAAGCCTCCGTATCTTAATGCATGTATTTAATTTATTCGGAGCTATTAGAGCAGGATCCACTTTTTGGGGAATATGAGTCGAAGCAATAACAAGGATATTTCTAGTGGAGCATCTTTCACAATCCCTGGAGAGATAGTTCACTAATAGACCGAGGGATAAGTAATTCGACTCATTCACATACAGATCATGAATGTTTGGAATCCATATTATGCAAGGGTCTTATTTGTTGATTATTGTTAAATGGATGTAGCTTTTAGCGATCAAGGATGATGGAAAATCTCTTAACCACAACCTGCTTTGTTTTCTCCTTAGGAAGATGGATGTAAATATGTATCTTCAGCTAAAAAATGATGTTGGCATTCTGACTTAGAACGATCTGAGATCCAGAGTTCAGTTTCCTGTGATTTTTGGATTTACTATATAGGTAAAATCCAAGGTCTGATCACTAAGAAATTGTTTTGTTGTTCTGCATTGTTTTGTTCAATTCATAGCTTAAGGTTTACTATTCAAGTATACGATTAGAATTGTGACAGAGCATACACTTTTAAGTTTATTAACATTCTATATTGCTTTTAGGATGGTGGTGGTTTTTATGGTTTCGTAGAATGTGAGATTCTTTCCTAATGAGATTTCCAACTTCATGGAATGGAAGTAAAGAGTTTTGGTAGTTTATACTCCGCTGCGTTTATTGATTCTATGGTTACCATTTGATCTGCATAACTACTTTGCTGTGTTACAACGATACACCTAAAAAAAAATTCAGCCGTATCGATACGTATTTACACGGATACGCGTACTAATACTCCCAATACTTCAAGATACAACTCAGTTAGAAAACTTTGACTAAATATTAGAAAATTTAGATATTTTACTAGATTCTATGAGAAGTTTTAACTATAGTGACAAAATATTAGTTCCAAATCTGTCCACTGATCTTGCTCTAGACTTTCTTCCTTCTTGTCCAGACTTTTTCTCTCTCCAGTGAGGTTAATCATACATTTTATATTTCGATCATGCAAATACATGTATGTATTTTGTTAAGTTTCTATCTTCTATATAATATATTTATGTTAAACTACTGATCAATATTGAGTATGCCGTATCGCCGTATTTTAGTTTTTCAAGTTGGTGTATCATAGTAGCGTATTGGTATCTTGTATCCGATGCCGTATCCGTATCGTTATGCAACACAGCTACTTTGTATATTATCTGGTCAGAACCAATTTTTGTATCTATTGCGTAACTGACTAGACTAGTTTATTACATATTCTTCTTTATCCATCGGTTGCAATATAGTGTAAAAGTCCATAATCCAGCTGATGGAGTCTAGGGCTAAACCAGAACAAAATACTACTGTTATTTTAAGGCCATCATGTTATCAGTTTATTGGGGTTACAGTCTCAGTCCTCTGCATCCCTGCTTCATAGTGGTAGACACTTGTGCTTGTTTACTTATAGCTAGTCATGTTCTTTCTTTTCTTCTCTTATAAACATGTAGCTCTATATGTCACGGCTGTCGAAAGTATTGGTGGAAAATAATCTAAATATTTTGCTTTTTATGCAGGACACGGCTGCAATGGAGAGGAGTATACTAGTGTTTTCAGATCATGTTTCCGTGCCTGTCAGCGCAGTTATGGCCGCTATAGCAGAGCTCGGGGTCAAAGGAGATGGACAGAATGATCCCCTAATCCTCACTCAAGCTTCCTATCTAAGTATTTTCTTCCAACAATTTATAATTTCACTTTAGTGTATTTTTAAGTATTTATAAGTACTTTGCTTAGAATTTCTAATTATAATTTCTAATTTCACTTTGAAAATTCTAATTATAGTTATTACCTCTTCTCAGTTGCTTGAAAGTACATAGGGGTTTAGTGTATGGTAGAATCTGTTTTGACTTTTTCATTGAGTGGACAGCCTGGTAGCTAAAGTGATTTGCGTGTTCTTAGAGATTTGGCTTTCTTTGAAAGTGTTTTAAGATATTAAGATATTCCGGAAAGGAGAAACTTCCTTGTTCGGGTCTCTGCAATATTACGTTTCTATGCACAGTTGCCTCGTGCTCTTTACTGATACATGACTTGATGGCCTGAATCAGAGAATCTGCCAATGGAGTCAGTTTCAATTGATTTTGTCGTTTACATTGTGAGAACTGTTGAGCTTCTTGATCAATTTCTTGAAGAAATCTCCAGAGTTCTGAAACCTGGGGGTACTGTCTTAATTCAGGCACCCCAACCTACTTCAGTGAGCACGGATAAGGTACTTACTGTTCTTTATAAATCTTAATCTTAGTTTTTGTGAAGATTGCTTGGTAATTTTTATATTATATTTTTATAGGTCAGCTCTACATTTGAGCGCAAGTTATTATTAGCCGGATACCTAGTGTTGCAAGTTCTGGACCTGAAATCCTTAGTACCAGAAGTAAATGTTCAATCTGTAACGGTGAGTTTTTCTTCTGTTTCCCTTTTTTCTCACCATGACACCATGTTGTTCTTTTCCTGTTTGGTTTCCTTCTTTATTTTCCTACAAATTTTCTCAATGTTTACCCATATTAGTTGATATTACTATTTGTGCAGGTTAAGGCCAGTAAGCCCTCGTGGAAGATTGGGTCATCCTTTTTCATTAAGAAAGCAACCCCAAGTTTGCCTAAAGTATGGCTTGATGATGATTTGGATTTGATTGATGAAGACAGTCTACTAACAGAGGAAGACTTGAAGAAGCCAGAACTTCCAGTTGGTATGATAACGAAAATCCTAATCTGTATGTTCAGCTCCTTCTAATATTTTCTTTTAGAAGCTTTATGTGATACAAGTAGTCATGTGCAGTTGATGACTGTGAAGTTGGAAGTTCAAAGAAAGCTTGCAAAAATTGCACTTGTGGGCGGGCGGAGTCAGAATAGAAAGTTGTGAAGCTTGGCTTAACCGAGGAGCAGATTGAAAAGCCTCAGTCAGCGTGCGGCAGTGTGAGTGTAGATTCTTCCCTCTGCAGGGATGCATTTAATCACTGACCTTACAAAGCTGTTTGTGGAATCAATGGTTCTATATATGAGTCAGTTAGTTTGTTATTTCAACTACAATATCTTATATTGATTCCTAATATAGAGATCCAATGTGAAGAATCCACATTGAGTAGTTGGTAAAGTTTTGGCAAGAATAACACACACCATTCATCTGATATGTAAGCTGAAAAAATGATAGGGCTCAATTGGTTGGACAAATTTATTTTCGAAAACCATAATTGTTGTGCTCCAGCTTACATTTTACCCGAAACATTTTTTATAACTGCATGACACTTTGCATGAGCATACTAATAGTTTATTATTCTTGCCTTCCTTAACAAGATTCTTATTGGTTATGCAGTGTGGACTAGGTGATGCGTTCCGTTGTGCATCTTGCCCATACAAGGGTCTACCGGCATTCAAGTTGGGTGAGAAGGTAAGGACAAAATGAGATAAGCTAGAGATATGAGACTTCTATTCGGCTCCCCTCTTTATCACTTTATAATCTGTAATCAGATTCAGTTACAAAGACTTGTTATGACTCAATTTCTCCTATTGGCAGGTTTCCTTGTCTAGTAACTTTCTTGTTTCTGACTTCTGATCGTGGTTCCAACGGGAACAGCAGAGGATTTTGGTCTTATCATTTTGACGAGATGGTCTGAAATATACAAGGGGCAAGAGTAATAATTTGGATGAACAGGGATTCTAGGTATTCTGGTGTGTGCCCTTGATGTGTTATTAGATTGAATATTATGTAGTCTCGGACAATCTTTTAACGGCTTTGGATTTCCTAAAATGTACTGTAATAATATGCTGTTTAGAGCTGCCGATCGACTGAGAAAGAACTTGAGGTTTTGGTTTCAAAGTTTTGCATTTCACAATGATCACTTCTTTTAATCGCAACTAATTTTCTTGATAGCTTTATTACGAGCCCATTGGATTCTATTGAGAAATGCTTCTAGATTAAAATTTTGTTCCAACTTATCTGTACTTGAGTTGGTTCTTAATCATTTAGCTTGTTGAAGTTTTGCAGGGAGAAGCATGGGCCGCAAATTTGGTGGGCTGTACAGAAATCCAAGAAAGTTCGGGACTTTTTTTTTTTTCGAAATCATGCATGAAACAAGTTTTCAAGTTTCGTTTGTTGTGCAGTAACATTTCGTATATTTTGCTCTGATCTGGGTGTATGGGAGAGGTTTCAAGTTTCTTGTGATGAAAATGTTATGCGGGGATAGTCAAATTTTGATAAAGTTGGTGTTCTGTTTTTGATTTACAATCTTATTCAGCAAAGTAAAAGTGATGGACATTGATCAATTTGCCAGATATGGAGTTTGATGATGATGAGTTTGGTAGCTTTGTTAGGAAGTGAGGTTATGAGCCATGGAATTGGCTGTTCTCTCCGCAAATAAGAAATTGTTTGAGTTGAAAGAGTAAGCAACACTCTTGATATCATGCACCAACCTTAAAATTCTCCAAGGAACTGAATGTTCGTCACCATTTAGAACCTTAACCACTGTTTGGCAGTCATCCTCCAAGCAAGATTTTGCTTGTGTAGATTTCTAATCCAAAGTCCTTTCGGAATATGGTAGCTTATGCTTACAAGTGTTTTATGATCCTCCGATGTCGGGGGTGCTCTTATCGTTGTGAAGCAGATTCCCAAATGTTAAACTAGGACTTGAAGAGAATCAATACAAACTACAAAAACAGGAACTCAATGATAAATTCATGGTGCATGGATATTTTTTTTAGATAAACTCATGGGACACTAGGGAAAAAATGAAAAAGAAAAACTTGTTGATGGCCTGCTAGGGAGATGTTGATTGTCAAGCAATCATTTGGCACCTTAAAACTTCAGCGCCCGATCTCTTGGGACTCGAAGACTAACTTTTTCAATTTGAATAAGTCATAAATGAAGACGATGGTTCGCGCCAACACCACGCGAGCAAAAAAGAAATAATGCAAGGCTGCTAATATGGGGTACTAATTTGCTTTGGGGTGTGCTAAAATATATATAAGACAAAATATATGTTGGCAAGGGATTGGTGCGTCTGTAACCAATTTGGTACCCTATTAGCAATCTTGGAAAAATGAAGCCTTTTCGATACCTAGCAAGTTTTCAGAAGAGAATGGACCAGTGCAGGTATTGGGTTGACTAATGTGACGACACCTGTTCTTCTTGACCAATGTCTCAATATTTCAAATTTTGAATCTTATGAGCCCGTAGAAGAAGCATGCGAGATTGCGAGGTAAGCGTGCATTCAAATCTTTTAGTACTGTTACTGTGAAAACTACTACCACACTCATTTTAAAGATTTTGTCCACTGTGAAACCCACGGGTGGAGAAGTTCATGCGCTCACCCATATTTAGTGAAAAAATTCTTCTGAAACCCATTATTTTCTAAAATCATGTTTTGCCGAGATTTTTTTTTTTCCATAGAGAGCGAGGAAAGAACAGGGAGTTTTCCATGGCTGCCGCTGTATTGAGAAGAAGAGGAAAAAGATTATTATCTGCTTCATTGATCTCTGCTTCTAGATCTGTTGATGCTGTTTCTGGACATTCTTCTTCCCAGTAAAAATATTATTTGAAGTGGTTTTACTGTTGAAAATCGATGTGGGATTTGGAAGTTGAATCGCTGATGTTGTTGACGATTGAGGAGTGTGTTCTGATGGGTTTAATTATGTCATTATATAGAAGGTTAGGGTTTACTGAAGGTATAAAAATTGAATTATAGGAAGGAGGTTTTGAATTCGTAGATGGAAAAATGGATTTACGGTGGTTGTGTTAGAGTTTACAATGAAGACATGAAGTTGAGCTGCAACAGAGAACAAAGAAGGAGAAATTGAAGTTATGTGATGAAATAACAAATGGGTTTGGTTGATTATAGGGTCTGAGAAGGTTAATGGAGTTGTTACTGCCATGGGTTGTTGCTATTGAAGAATAGAGTGGTTGATGGGGGTTTCAAGCAAGAAACTGCTGTGATGAACAGAAAGAGAATCTGGTAGTGAACCAGACAATTTCAAGCAAGATTAAGACATTATAAATAATTGGATATTTTCTAGGCTTCTAGTAAATCTTTATGCATTTAAGTACTATTTTCGGATGGAAATTTCAATTCAGATTGTGTATCTATTAATCTTCTTCCAGGGATTTACGAGTACCAGGTGTCTCAGCCGAAGGTTTGCTTCTCAAGTACACTCGAAGAACACAACCTACACCAGGGGCTGAACACAACCTTCTCAAGTACTAGATGGTTCCAACGGATGCTTAATGAGAGATGCAGATGGTGGAATATAATGGATCTGTGGAGTTTTGGCCGTGAGTTTACTGTGGAGAAGATGAGAAACAACAAGGAGAGGGTAAGTTGTTACTGGCAGGGAGAAATGGAATTGAGCTGTAGCCGAGAAGCAGAACTGGCAGCGAGCAAAATTGGCTCTGCATAAAGTGTAGAGTTGAGGAAATTGAGATCGCTGCCATGGACGAGAACAAGAAGCTGATGCACAGACTGAAAATGAGATTCGTGGAAAGATGGAGCTCATTGTATGTTCACTGGATTGGGTAGATGGTTAGAGTTGTTACTACCAGGCAGAAAAGAAATGCACATCAGTGAAGAAGAGAAATGTCCAGTGGTCCAATGGAGCTGTTCGCAAAGGAGATGAATGGTCTGTTGGCTGTTTAATCGAATGCAGGATGGGTGCTGTGTTCGAGCTGTTGTCGCTGCCGTCGGTTTAGTGTCTGCACAAAGGGGTTCGATCTATAAAGGCATGGATGCTTTTGCTCTACAATCTACAGTAGATTATGACTAAAAATGGTGTTGTTTGGCAGAGATAAACAAGGGTTAAAACTGCCGAGAGTTGGAAGGTTAGGAAGTTGAAGGTGGGTGAACAGCTGTTGCCGGTGATGACTTAATTAGGGGGGAGTGTAAGAGGTACATAATCGTTTCCCAATTTTGAATGGTGGTGACTATAGGAAGCATGTCAAGGAGTTGGTGTTGCTGCCGGTAGAAATGGAAGACATGGGTCCGCAGACAAGGTGTTTACTGAAATGCTTGTATGAGTTTTGGAAGTTGCAGAAACAGCGTGAAAAGGCAACAAAAATAGCGATTGGGTGGTACTAGTTCTAGATGCGTGTGCGTGTGATGTGCATTTAAAAGAAAATGGAGGTGTGTATAATAATGCATAACAGGTTATGCATTCTCGAAATTTATTGCATAACATGTTCTGCAGCTTCTTCTTTTTTGCATGACTTATTATGCAGTCCAGAAAACGTTTGCATAACACGTTACGCAGCTACTTTTTTCTTAGTATTATCGGCATAACATATAGTCCAGTCGTGAAAATGGATGCATAACTTTGTTATGCATCCGAAAATATGATTTGCATAATGCATTATGCATCGAGAAAATTGTTGCACAATCTTTTATGCATCGAGAAAATATATGCATAACCTGATATGCATCTGTAAATATGGATGCATACTACATTAAGCATCAATTTTTTTTATGTACGCACTAAAATCAACCAAAACAATTGTTACATAACTTGTTATAGATGCATAACTTTGTTATCCAAATGCATAACTTGTTATGCGGTCGAGAAAATTGTTGCATAATTCGTTATGCTGCTCGCATAATCGTTATGCATCCTTTTTGGTGGTGCATAATGGTTATGTATCAAGTTTTCAAAATTTTGCCTAAAATGATGCTCACTTTCGATTTTTTTGAAAACACAAAATTTGATATTCTTGTTTGTACTGCTATGTTGCGTAGCTCTCTTTAAAAAGATTTCCAACGATATAAAATTTGTGAAATTCCAAGGCGCGGATTTTTAGATATGTTATAACCAAGTTGCGTTGCCAATTATACCCCTGATGCATAACCTGTCATGCGGATGCATAATCCATCATGCAGACATTTTTAATAGTTTCATATAATTATGGGTGTCACAGTACCCAAAATTAATTGTGGGCCTGACAATGAGAATAATATTTTTTTTGGGTCTCCCCCTATTTTGCCATATATCTATTAGTACCGTACATAATTCCCGATAGTGGGTCTGATCAGGGGTGTGCAATGGACGGACAGATACGGATTAGGGGTCACCTCCATCTAATTCATTAAAGTTGGGGATTTGGAAAATCCAAACAAAGCAATTAAAAGATAAAGTTGAAAGCAATAAGTCAAAACCTTTTCTACTTGTTAATCATAATTGACATCCGCGATCTATGATCAAGTTAAACTAGATACAGACTTGTGTAAAGTGTCGATGCGATTTAGATTAACCGCAGATTTAGTAGAAAAAATAAGGGAAAAATACTACTCATGTTTTTGAAATTCACACAAGATTAGTCCAAAATCCCATCCAAATATACTAGTTAGTCCACACCCATTCAACTAGGTACAAATTAGTCCTTTATTAATTTGAAATATGAAAAATACATTAATAACCCTTAATATTTACAATTTAGTCCAAATATTTTCAGTTTAGTCCATGGTGACTTATGATGACGTCACTAATTTTAAATAATATAAAAATAATTTTAAAATGATTTATCTTTCGACCCAAATACCCCAAGCTCTATTTCTATTGATGACTCATCCAAAATTCACAAACTTTATATATTCATTTTCCCCATCCGAATCTCAAAAACCCATTCAATCTCGGAAAACAACTTCTCTTTCAAACCCATAACCAACAACAACAACTTTTATTCGTTCATCCTCTCTGTGTTCTCTTAATTCATGCTACAAAAAGAGTACACATATAACTATATAATTTTCATTTTTAAAAATATCTTAGTTTACATTGGTGTACAAACACAAACACTACAAAAATCCAAAAAATCCAAAGACAAGACAAGGTGTACCACTTTGTACACCACATATATTTTTCCACCTAAGCATCACTAAGGAACATGCTATTAAAATCTAACACATAGCAAGTTCCTAAACACATAGTAAGTGCTATTCAAATCCAGAAAAGCGTCCATCTACAGAACCTGTCCATTGTTCTTCTCTACTTTCTTAAGCTCCCTCGAAAAGTACCTACACAATCAACAAATCCAACATACATACCCACAAAAAAAGGCCATAAAATCACGAGAGAGCATAATGGTGTACAACAATATACATGCTTACAAAAATCTATCATCTATACTCACAAAACATGAATATAGTGTTGAGATAGCACAATGGTGTACAACTATGTGCACACCTATAAAAAATCTAAAACAAACAGACATCCATACCCACAAACAACTCATATATATTGCTGAGATTGTACATGGTGTACAACTATGTACACACCTACAAAAACCAAATTTTTTTAGCATACTACCAAAAAAATCTATAAAATAATGAGAGAGTATAATGGTGTACAACTATGTACACACTTACAAAAATTCCAACACCTGTACACATTAGTGCTTTCCCTAATATTTGGTTTGTATACATAAAATGTAAGTGCACTCTATGTACAAACCACTAAGCCCTTTGATGCTTATAAGTCACTAAATTTTACTACCTAACTAAGACTTGGTGTGATGATACCCGACATTAGAGGAATTCTATGTTTGTTGTGTATAGAAAAGTCTAAATGAAAGTACTAGTTTATTAGATTATAAGTCACTAAATTTCAGGTTCATAATCAATGCAGAATGAAGTGCACGACTTACAAGTACGTCCTGATAAAACTAGTGCACTAAAAAGTACACTGCGCATAACTGGTGTACAAACAAGTGCACCTTGTACAACGGGTATAATAAAAAAATGCACATAAAGATTCTATCAGTATTTAACCTTTCAAAAAAAATATCTTCACAGATTTCACAAGGAATAAATGGTTAGATGTGGACCTCAAGGATATAATATCCTCATTTTTGAATATCATGTAATTCACATTCACAGTAACAAAATCAAATAATACAAATATCAAAAGCATGAGACCTACCATCAAATAGCATGTATTAGCCCGTCATACATAATGCTAGCGTTTTCAGTCATAGTTGTATCATGTGAACTTGACGCTTGTCCACCTCTTTTTTCTTCTGCAGTCCTTGCAGCAGCGTCCCGTCTTGCCCTCTCTTCCTCCATCGAAGCTATAAGAGCAAGAGCAAGGTGTACAAGCATATACACCTGGTATAACAAGCACAAAAAGAAGAAGTACACTTTTATATGCACCCATCTAACTAGTGTACAAGAAAATACAACGGTTAATTCTTACGTACAATTATGTGCACTATTATATGCTCATTCATGTTGTGCCTTATAATGGGAACTTAAGATTCAGTAATTCTTAGATAAAAAGTGAAAGAAGAAAATTTGTATCAAACTGAGTGAGCATGGTTTACCTTCATCCGGGTCCTTCATTCAAACCGAGTTAATCTGCAAGGTTCGAGACCTAAATCTCTACTTAATTGCATCCTTTATTTCTCATCTGGATGAGGACAATCCTTAATAATACTATACACCAAAAAAACAAAAACATAAAATGAAAGTAAGTATTTAGAACTCAAATTGGTTAAGTAATCATCAGTAACTCCAATCAACAGAAACAAAGAACCTTGGAAGATAAAAACGAAAAACAACATAGATTTGGTCTCTGGAAATGTATTAAAAAAAGTTTGGTAGCAAGAAACAAAATAAAGGCATCAACTAAACCAGTATGAAAGCAAACAACGAATTAATAAACAAAATGAAACACCATTACTTGATCTTCCTTGCAAGCCCTGCCTATGACCTTGCCAGATCCATCGTATATAGTGCGTGTTAACTTGTCATCACCAATAAAAAATTTATAAAAAACAGTAAGTTGATCAAAAGTCCATAAGCTAAGACCAGGAGAGCTACCTAGGATCAAAAGGTGTACAACTATGTACATATTAACGAACAAAAGGTGTACAACTATTTACATATTAACGATCAAAAGGTGTACAACTATGTATATATTAGGAATCAACATGTGTACAATTACATACACATTAAGAATTCAATAACAAAAGGCCACTCTGGTGAAAACTTACTTAAACCATTACGGTTTTAATAACAAACCTGAAGTAAAAAAGGCTACAACTAAGACTGTTAAAAAAAGTTTAGCTATTTCGAAAACAGGTGTACTAAAAAGTACACTGCGTATAACTGGTGTAGTAAAAAGTACACCTCGTACAACCGGGACAATAAAAGCAACGCACATAAGAATTCTAACAGATTATCTTCACAAATTTCTTATTCATCGAATAAATTGTCTCTCTCTTTATGAATCTCATCTAAAATCGTACCTCTCAGATCTAATCTAAAAAAATAATACTAACAATAAAAAAAGATTTATAATTTCAAATCAGAAATGCTAATCAAAAGAAATCTTTAGTTTAGTCATATAAAAACCCTAAAAAAATTAAACGAAATTCTATTTTGAAAACGGTAAACCTAATAACTCCAAATCGAATGTTCAAGATATAGATAAGTGATAAGAGAAGATGAAACTTATCTTCATAATCATTTTGGGTGACGAAAATCTTTAGATTCAATTGTTCATGATTATGCTCATCAATTTTCATCACTGGTTTCAAGTAGATCTCCAAAAACAAGCGTTGTTGATGATAATTTTTAGATTTTTCGGGCTTATTTCAAATCAAATCGAGATTAATCGAATGTTTCTAAATCTCCAGCTTGAAATCGCCTCTTGCGTCTCCCTTTCATTTCTCTAATTTGATTTTTCTCTTCCAAAACTACTATAACATATTATTATGATTCAAGGACATTTCGGGTACCAAAAATAATCGGATCGGTGGAGTAAAGGACCGACTCGTCTATATTTGGACCGAACTATTTGAGGCGGGGAATTTTTGGACCAGAGAGTACTAGGCCTGAGATGAGTGGACTAAAGTGTCCCAAGCCCAGTAACTTTGGGACTAAACGTCAATTTCTACAAAAATAAAGTAAAAGAAACAAAAATACTAAACAAATCAGCCGTGCAATTACTAAACAAAGTAGTTTGGGATACGATCTTATTCGGAACGTATTTATAATTTTCTAAGGGAGATTGCTTTTGTAGTTAGAAAGGCAACTATGTAAGCTATAACCTTCCATCTGAGCCATATGAAAACTCAAACTAAGAAGAAATCCAATGGAATGGAAAAATCAAAATATCCAACTTTGCACTAATCGGACTATGATACAACAAGTGAAAAGGGAAACTGCCTCACAACATAAACAATTTTAGCGGTAAAAGGGAAAGGAATTTGGATACAAATCCAAACTAAGATCAATGGGTTAATTACTCTATCATATAGCACGGTGTAAGCTACATCAACAATCTCCACGAAAATAACAATTCATTTCTCCACGAAGGAGTTTCTGCATCCTCTATATCTTATGGCTCTATTAATAAAGGTGTTTCCAGTTGTGAGAAAGGAAATGAAGAGGCTTATAAGGGTAGTCCATCAAAGGACATGGCGGTGGATGGTGGAGAATATGATGCACCCCAATCTAGTGGTAGTATAAGTATCAAAGCCAAAGAGCCTTCTGATGATGTAATGTTGGCAAAAGGTATAACAGAAAAGTTCAATATGTTTTATGGAAAACTAAATGACTCGGGTTAGGACTCCGGAATCACGTTATCTAAAAATGAAGTATTGTTTGTTACTAATACAATTTTATCTCATGCAAATACTTTTAAAGATGAACTTGCTTCGTAGGCATGCATTCGGCGGTGATTTCTTGGGATATTGCTATGTTAGGTTGTCTTGGTTACCGATAATCAAATTAATATCTTAGAATGTTAATGGTCTTGGGGACCCGGATAAATGATCGAAGTTGAAAAAGCTAGCTTGTGAAGAAATGAAAGCCTCCAATCTTAGTGTTTGCTCCGATCTTATTATGCGTCAATGTTGGGGTACGTCGTCTTGTAAATGGATTGCTTTAAACTCTTATGGAAGATCCGGTGGTATGTTGGTTATATGGAATTTAGATTTGATTGAAGTGGATGACTTTCTTGAAGGTATTTTTACGATAAGTATCTCTTGTCGTAACTTAGAAGATAACTTTCGTTGGGTGCTTACTGGAGTTTACGGTCCTTGTAATGCTCAATAAAGCAAAAGATTTTGAATGGAGTTGGTTACATTGCATAGTTATTGGGGTGGTTTGCCATGATGTTTCAGGGGTGATTTTAATGAAATAAAATCTATGGAGGGAAGAAAGGGATGTCGTAGAGTTTCAAACTCAATGCAAGCTTTTGATGATCTTTGCAACGATTTCGGTCTCATGGACTTGCCAATTTCCGGTGCTAAGTATATTTGGAGTAGACCACCAAATAAGAAGAGCAAAATAAATCGTTATTTATTTACTTCGGATTGGGAGGAGAATTTTCCAGATCTTGTCTTGAAGCGGTATCCAAGACCTTTTTCGGATTACTTCCCTATTGAGTTATGTTCTCTTGTAAAGGATTGGGGAGCAAGTCCCTTTCAGTTCCAACTAGCATGGCTTGAATAAGCTAACATAATTTCTTTAATGAAAGAATGGTGGGAATCTTTTAATTTCGTAGGTACCACGAGCACATGTTTTTCTAAGAAGCTAAATGCATTGAAAGCAAAATTGAATGTGTGGAACAAAGACACCTTCTTAGAGATGTAAACCCTTAATGATAAAAACTGTGACCAACACCATACCATCTTATTTTATGAGTTGTCTTCAACTTCCATTTGATATTATTAAGCAGATTGATAATGCTCAGCGCAATTTCTGGTGGGTTTTCACTCAGAAGAAAAGAACTTATATTATTCTTGGAAAAGATTATGTTTGCATAAAAATATAGGATGGCATGGATTTAGGGACTTGAAAATACTGAATCAATCACTTCTAGTTAGAGCAGCTTGGAGAATATTCACCAATTCTGAAGAATAGTGGTTGAAAGCTTTGCAAGCAAAGTACTTTCCATGTACCAGCATACTTCATGCTAGTTCAAAATGAGGTTGTTCTTGGGCCTAGAATGGGGTGAACAAACAAATTTCTTTTATCAAATCAAATAGTTGATGAAGACTTGGAAAATGTGATAAAATTAAAATATGGCTTGATGTTTGGGTGATAGGTTTGGATGAATCACCAGTCTCGAAACATGAATCAAAAAATAATGAAGACTATATCTGGGTTCAAGAGCTACTGCCTACTAGTATAAGAGGGAAAACAGTGGAATACTTCTCTAGTCCAACAACTTTTTGAACCTTAAACAATAGACTTGATACTAAGCATGAGAATACCAATAGCTTCATAAGATAAGCTTACTTTGAATCTTACAAGGAATGAGATTTTAACTCTAAAGTCTGCCTATAACAAGTTACATGAGATCAATTTGGGAAACATGCCGACTTCTCTGAATATTCAACATTCATGCATCGGTTGGAAGGAGTTTTGGGGAATCCAAACTTGGTCAAGAGTTAACCATTTTTGGTGGAAATGCATATCAGATACTCTGCTTATGAAAGAGAAACTTTCCAGAATATGTATATATATAAATCGTGCATGTCCCTTTTGCACTCAACAAGATGAGAGTACAATGCATGTTTTGTTCTTCTACGCTTTCTCAAGAGATGTTTAGATGTTAACTCCTGGAGGATCTAGTGTTATTTGAGGAGGTCAACTAGATGTTGCTTCTATATTTGAATTATGGATGCATCCAAATCAAAATCAAGCTACTCAATAGGGATGGTTAAAACACTACGATGATAGTCTCATGGGCTATATGGAATGAACGATGTGAAGTCGCACTTCCACCAAAAAAAAAGAGGAGAATCCGTAGTTTGTTGCTAGAAAAGCTGCAGGATTTGCATGTTACATTGATAGACTATACTGAAAACAACAAACACATATCCAAGTTGTTCAACAGACTACATCTCCGATACCAACCTGGAAATCACCTGTATTTCCATATTTTATAATTAACTATGATGCTTCATATGACTCAAACTATGGTCTAACAAGGTTGCTCCCATTCTCCATGAATTTGCAGGAAAAGGGAGGGGAAGCTATTCAGATAGCTATGCATGAGTAATGAATTCCGAACAAACAGAATGTCTGGCATTTTTTTATGCTGTTAGTTGGAGCAAGGAATTTCAGCACACTCATGTAGTTTTGGAAACTGATTTAAGAGGAATCGAAGGTAGCATCTACAAATTAGCACCAGTCATAGCATAGGAAAATAAAGTCCTTCTGTTAGATGCGATTGAATGCTTAAAAACCATCCCGCAATGTGAGTGTCATTTAGTTCCTAAAATTCGTAGTAAAACTGGTCATAAACTAACTAAATATAGCAGGAAATTTAGAGTCACTAGAATTGGTTTAGTAAACCACCTAGTATCATTGAGAGTGTATTAGTTTATGATAATGTAAGTGCTTTAAGTTAATAAAGTTCATCATCTTTGGCATCAAAAAAAAGGTAGAACTTTTGCTAAGCTATCATGAAAAGAAATGGACAACCAGAAAAAGGCAGCTCCCATGCTAAGTTATTTAGGTCCGAAGAGATAAAACCATAGCACAAGAATTTTCATAAGAACTGTTAAACTCTACTTGAAAATTTGGTTTTCCACAAGAATTTCCAATCGATATCAATTCTTGGAATATGTCTAAGTTGAGTCGTAGTAGCATGTTAACCTGGACAAAATAGAGGACTACCTCAAGAAATTTTTCCTGGTTAAGTAAATTGAGTAAGACAGACCTTTGAAAGTACTCATTGGTAAATTGGGTATCAGTTGCAATTTCTTCACTATATAATAATAATAAGTACTAATAATATTTATACCAAGTCTTAGATTTTTAATAACACACCTTCCACAATGATGTGATCAAATTCGTGAAAAAGACTTCTTGAATGCATGGAACCTGTGTATAGATAAAAATAAGTATATTATGACTGAACATTTTTTTCATTAACATGTGTTTTTGAAACTAATAATAAGAATTCAAAATTTGATAAATCGAATACCTTTAGTGGAAGCACGACAACCCACGTTGTCTGACACAGAGTTATGAGAGAGTTTTCGTTCATTAAATACATTATCCCCACATATACCAGCGGTAAAAAGTAAGCCGCGCGCAATCTGTTAAAATATTCTAGTATAGGATGTTAACAATCATTTAATAAATTAAAAGTAACATTTAAAATCATTGAAATTCTAAAGTCATACCGTCATGGCATTGATCTATCTTTCACTTTCTAGCCGAAAACTTCTAGTTTCTAAATCAAAGGCATAATCGATAATAAATAATAAGCGTATCGATCCAAATTATAAGTAAATTAAAATAATAAACTGAAGAACTCTCACTGCCGTTAGTGGCCGGCAGCAAATGTCATATGTCTCGCAACCTGCTTACATGACCTATAAAATTTTAACAAGTCAACTAGGTATTAGTATACTACTTAGCATTAAGGTAACATGATTGGCACCAACTATGCTCATGCACAACAAAAACATTCTGCACTAATACAAGAATGTGCTTAGGCCCATAAAAATAATTTGGACAAGAATGTGCCCAGGCCTAGCAAAATAATTTGGAGTTAGCACTCACAAAAAAAAATTCGGACCTAACAAACAATGTGTAATGATATACAAGTTTTGGGGGTGACTCAACAAGCCTTCTCCATCTAATAGTTGCTACAACACTAACCAGTAGAGAGAACGATTTTTTACTAATCTCTAAAACACAATGAAATTCATCACTACTAAATTTCATCGCATCGTTTCTCTCATTAGATTGAACCATAAATTCCTTTCAAGCTGTTTCTTTTGACAGTAAAGAAAAGTGTTTCTTTTGACAGTAAAGAAAAAAAAAAACAATTGCTCCTAAATTAATTAGGAATACCCCAAAGTTACTCATGTTTCTTACAACATTATCTTCTTCATTACCTACCACTAACTATACTTTTATTTCCTAAACTCCTAATCCTATAATACATCCATAACAAGTAAATGCACAATATTTTATGAAATTCAATATAAAATTGAATTATTGATTGAACTAATTAAATCTCATCGAATAAAGAAAAAAACACAAAAGAAAAAAAAAGATTGAGTAAAATCTCTTTAACTATAAACTGGATAAATGTTACACTCTCTCCTTACAACTTGTATATAGGCGGAGAGAGTCAATTCCCTTAGATTAGGAAAATTTCTTCAAAATCATAATTTTCTATATTTTTTTTTGTTATCTTTTTACCTTTCATCTTATTCCTAACACAATCATCCTTGAACTATAAGTAAAAAAATATATGTGGAATTCAACTTGGAAATAAGGTTTCATCTACCTAGTGGGATAAGAAAAAAAATCAAAATTCCGCTACCGAGGGAGTAGTACCTTTTAATTAATTCGTTATTATGTAACTAGATAATCATCACACTAATTTATTTAGAGTTGCACAGGAACCGACTCTCCATATCGAACCTGATACAACTATGGTTTATTTAACCGTGACTGAGCATCAGGACTTGGTGTACGGTCCCAGAACTACATAACCGTTGATAATGGTTTGGTCCACGAGTTTGGTATGAAAACCACCTGACCCGGCCGGTTATAATCTGATTGATTTTTGCCATTGATTATTGCACATTATTTTGTTGAACTTTGAAGACTTATTATGTTTATTATTGACAAATTGTTGGCTCCGGCAGGTTTAGCTAGTTAAGATTGTGTTTGATACTATTTCTATATAGGTGTATGCATTGCCATCAATGCCATGTAAAATTCTCATTGCAGACGAAAAGTAGGATATTTTTGTTGTTACTAACAATGCTGCCACAAGTTCAAAACAGTACGAACCGATTCGCAACCGACTTGGTACTGAATTTAAGAACCCGTCAAAGCACGACTCAGTTGACGGTTTTGGCTCAAAACGAACTGACAACCCGATGTGTAACCCTAAATATATTAAATTCATTTACTCGGAGTTATCAACAGAAAATAAACTATCATGCTAGATCCGAAACAGTGGAGTCTAGTTAGCACTTCGGGGTACGGAGAGTAGTTCACGACCGTATACGCACATGAATTATACGGATTCAGATAGGTCGGATTCAGTCAAAAAATCGGTCAACGGTCCGACGGATACGCCCATGTATAATTCGTCTTAAGAATGTGAGTTCGGTATCCAAAATTCACAATTATTAACAAATAAAATTTTTAAAAATTTAAGGTGGGTAGCATGTGATAGAAATGTAATACATATTAAATATGATCTTATTACATTAACCAGGAGAGGTTGGCCCAGTGGTTCAGAGGTTGTGCTAGGGAGTTGGACGTCATTAATTCGATTCTCATGAAGTGTTTTTGTGTAAAACCATTTTGGGTTTGAGTTTAGGGCACGAATAATTCATGCATAATTCAATTCGGGATCTTTATATAA
Organism: Papaver armeniacum; assembly: GCA_023531295.1. Classification (NCBI taxonomy): domain Eukaryota; kingdom Viridiplantae; phylum Streptophyta; class Magnoliopsida; order Ranunculales; family Papaveraceae; genus Papaver; species Papaver armeniacum. Next base: position 45,520 of record JAJJWW010005451.1, on the reverse strand, counting down.
TCTGCATATCTACCGTATGATTGGAATTCCTCCGTAAAAAATTGCATTCCTTATTATATATAAATATATTAGTTCATGAACAACCGATTCTAGAACATAATCCTAACTTTTGCAAAAGATTGCATTTGAAACCATTATTAGTTCGTGAACAAGATTCTAGAACATACTATAGTACACATACCTAAGTAGACGGACTTCAATGCAAACTTCGCATAATCGTTCACGTGTACATGTACGCATACTATAGCTCCCGGACTTCACATGACCAACCAGTACGCATACGGGTATGCATATTAAGTTCCGGTCTTGGATCAACACATATGTAAGTACACATACTATGCTTATAATCCAATCATGGTTAAGTGTTCTAAACTCCCATTTCAATCATTGAAACATTCTTAGAAGACGACAATAGATGTCTTATACAAACTATTAGCTTCAAAGCAATTTTCAAGTGATCGAATGATCAATACGAAACATTCCGAGTCTACATCAAATGATTGTCTCACACAAATCATATAAGATGTTACCAGGCGATTTTCACGTGAACATCTTTTGACTTTCGTCAAGAATATAAGATGAACTTGGTTAAAGCGAAAGCTTACCAACACATATTTCGAGAAATATGTAAGTGAGTTAAACTCGGCTTGAAATATCAAATGTGTATAATTGAAGTCTATATAGCTATACGACTTTTGTCTCAAATAGGAGATAGAGTAGAAATAGACTTCTGAGTGATAGATGAGTTTCAGTCTCCACATACCTTTTGTTGATGAAGTTCTACAAGCTCGCCTTAGTAGTTTTTCGTTTTCAATTGATGTACGCCGTGAAGTCTAAAGCTCAACTACACATTCTATCCTGGTCCGAGACATAGCTATAAGTAGACTAGAAATCAAGACTTAGAGTTTTGATCACTAAACTTGACAAACAAGCTTGAGATAGCAACACTTGCGAGTTTGACCGAGCATTGCTCTAACACCACGTCTCTCTCGAGATCGCCTATATATATACATTCGTTAAATCCTCTCTTTACTTTTCACTCCCCCCATTTTTTCTTGTTATCTTATTTTGGACCTACTGCACCCTCCTCACATCAAGTGATTCTTCCAGAAGCGCCTCATCTGAGAAAGAGGAGTCGGATGAGGAGGTAAGTATAGAGATTGAAGAGGTTGAGCCCAAGAACCAGGAGGCGTCGATGTTGCCCAAGCCCGCAGACAACAATTCTTACACAATCAAAGAGTTTTGGGGAAATGATATCCTAAAACGTGCCTTGAGACTAAGGGTCCTTGGTGATGGCCCGAGCGTGCCCCCTACAGATGATAAATTTGTTCCCCGTATTCTTTATCCTCCTGTATTTTTGTACCCTCCTGTGCCCGGATGACTTATGCACCATGAGCTGGAGGAGCCAACTCTCTATTAGTACACCGTGCTGGAACTGATTATTTCAAGACTGCTGGTTGGGACGGAAGACTTGTTAGTTGTTAATCATATCAATGGGTCGAACAGAGAGTGCATCGAGCCACCGATGTTAGAATGGCAAACAGCTTACGATCACGTAAACAGTACTAAAGCTGATGGTTCAATCTTTGACAGTGATGGTCATCGACATACCGTAGCTGATTTACTTGAATATGATATTACATGCTACAGTTGAAAACAGTACTCCCTCCGTTCTTAAATAATAGGATGGTTTCTATAAATAAATGTTACAAAAAAATAGGCTGGTTTCTTAATTGGGAAAGTCAAATGTTACTTTATTTTTCTGGGACCATTTTTTTCTTAACTTTTTTGATGACAAGTGTCATGGGACCATTTCACTTTACTTATTTTGCTGACAAGTGTCATGGGAACCATATCACTTCACTTCTTTTATTGACAAATATCATGAGGACCACTTTCAATGATTGACTCTCTTAATTTCCTTAATTTTCTCAAAAAACAAAACCAGCATACTAAAAAAGAACGGAGGGAGTATGTTTTATTGGAAATTTCATGTCACTGACACTGTGGCCATTAACTGAGCTGACTCGGTAGGAACGTCCGAGTCATCACAAGCCAATCAACTCAGTTTTTAAGTTGTCAAAACAGTTTGACAACATGATTATTTTGGGTTGATGTTGACAATGCAGGAAAAGAAAGACCAATAAGTCATGGCTTGTTATTCAACGACGCGTATGGTGTAACACAAAGGGCCTACTTGAACAAATCAATGAGATAATAATCCCAGCAGATGCACTTGGAAGTCCTCGACTGTGAATGTTAAGTGGCGTTGGACTAGCTGATCGCCTCAGCATCACACTTGTGGTTAATCAACCACTTGTTGGTCAAGGAATGTCTGATAATCCTATAAATGCCAATGTTAAGTGGCGTTGGTATCACTTATACAAGTTGCGGGCATTGAAGCCGCCAGCAGTGAGAATTTTGCTTCTCAGGCCTTGGAGAATGATGTATGTACCCCAAGGAAATAAAGGAGTTTTGAAATGTTCTCACATCAGGTACATTTTCTATAAGACCTATAACCTTAGGGATAATCTGTAGTCCGTTTGGCATTTTTACTGGTTTTGTTTTTGTATTTGTCAAGACTGGACTGGATATGTTTTTTTTTTTTTTGAGACTACGAGTAAAATTGAACATTTAGTGCATAGTGGTCGTCGAAATGAATCGATTAAGATTTTACGGTTTACCAAATTTACTTCCATATATAGTGGTTTCCCCCACCCTCCATTCCATCAATAACGTAAATTGACAGTGATTGGACTTCGTTAAGGTGGCAGTGGTGAAAAAGCCACCGGAGGTGGGCAAAAGCTCCGTTGAACCGGAAAAGCTCTCCTTACTGCATCATATTAAACTCACTTTTTTTTTTAGTTTTCAATGTCACTGGGACTCTCGTTAACACTGAATTCTGGAATTTTACAAAGCAGTATCAATATCCGAAAAATCCAACTGATTAGAACTCAGTTGGAAGACCCTCCCTCCTACTGGGGTCATTTTGCAGTTAAAATAAGATTTACTGCCCTTACAAACGCAAACTTTCGGACATCTTTCTCTTTTTTGGGAGAAGCAGCTTTTTATCATAGAATTTTAGAGGCCAGTAGGCCTAGAGACCTGCTTTTATATCTTCTAAATTGTTTAAAATAAGCCGATAAAGACTTGGACTGGAGTGCACATAATTCTCTTTTAGGAGTGTAGATTATGGGACTGTAGTATGTTTGACCAACAACTTTGATCCCTACTGGAAGCTGCTCATCTAAATAAAGGTTGAGGTTGCATAGGAGTCAGGAAATTCATCATTTCGTTATCATTCATAGAAAACAGTGTACTTCTTTTTATCAGCATTCAAAGCAGTTTTTCCTATGATTTTACCCAACAAAAATCCAACTACTTGGAAACACCTAACAGTCTTGTATTCCTTTACCCCAACTGCCATTCTTTAGTCTTCTTATTCTTCTTCTTTTATCCTATTAATACTAGTGTCTAGCCTTCCATCTACGTTACTCTTAAATCTATCTTTGGATCAAAAAAAAAACAGCTTGTCGGTTTCAAATTCTGTAGGGAGGAGGATAAGGAGAAAGCGAAATGAGTGATACTAATCGCTCCAGAAGTTCTGAGGATTCTAAAGGTCTGACTTATATTTTCATTCTTCTTTTTTTCTTTTACAAATTCTCATTTCTTGTTAAAGTACTTATGCTTATAATGGTTTGTTTCCGGTGTCTTGAATCAGATGCGACAACATCAACAGGTCAGAATTCTAAGCAGGATTTCATGGAGGATGAAGAAATTCTGATTGCCAAAATGCACAGTCTAGTTGGAGATAGGTTCGGTTATTCGCTACATCAATTGCTTAATTACATCTGAATATACAACATAAGTGCTAATTGTTGAATTATGTACTGTACTCAGGTGGTCTTTGATAGCTGGAAGGATCCCCGGAAGGACAGCAGAAGAGATTGAGAAGTACTGGACTTCGAGACATTCTTCATCGCATCGATAGTAATAAAATCCCAAACAAAAATCATCTGGGGTCTTGTTTTATTAAGGGGGTTCACAAATGTATTACGGGAGAGAACAATAAAACATGTAATTCACTGATTTTTTTTTTTTCCTGAAGTACTTACATACTGTGCATCTGTGTAGTCGCGTTCGTAAACTTCAGCGCATGTAAACTAAGTTATCGCCTAGGGTACATGTAATCAGATTGTTGATTTGTTTTGAGCTACGTTACGCTCTTGGTTTCTGGTTGTATGACCAAGTGGTCCATTGTACTTTTTGTACCTCCTTGGCCAATTTTAACCTTTCATTCAGATTGTGGATTTGTTTTGGTGGATCAGTGCACAAGTTTTACCATGCTCGGTTTGTGGTTATGCGGCAACATGCATCCAATGTTTATCTTGATATAATCGGATTGTATCTGGACTCTTACTGCATTCACAAGCAGGATTATTACAATCCATGTGCTTTAAGTTTAGCAGCGCTCTTCTGGTTGCCATGCTTTCACTCCCTCTAAGCCTTTAAACCATCAACATTCTATCCAAGTGTAACCATCCTCGCCACTTTATAAGCCAAAACTGAATAAATTTTGGTCCAGTTGTTTATTTGAGTTGTGACACTTTTAATCATTTTTGGACGACAAATTTGTCTGGTTGAATTAAGAATTCATTATAAGTGAATGAACAGTTGTAAACACGTTATATCGCCATCAAAGAACAAGTTGTAAACACGTTATATCGCCATCAAAGAACAAGTTGTAGAAAAAATATCATCTTCTTTTGGTTTTGTTTCTAATTTTTCAGATTATGGCAAATCTTAACACAATAAAGCTCAGAGCCAATAGGTTGCGCGCAATCATGACAAAATTCCTTTTCAATATTGGGCACGCTTAAAATCGAAAAGTGTAGTTCTCACATCAAAATTCAATTAGTAAGCTTTAAGTAATTACCGACTATCCCCAACCAACCCAAAGAATCAATTGATAAAATTGAGATATCTCGGTGACTCAGTCGAAGACTCACCATGACCATTATGAATTTAGCTAGAGTGATATTGATGCCATTTGGCTTGACAAATGCTCCTACAACTTTCCAAGCACTTGTGAATTCAATTTTTGGGGAGTATCTTAGAAAATTGTGTTAGTTTTCTTTGATGATACTTTGATATATAACGACACTCTTGAAGATCATGTACACCACTTGTCTCTGGTGCTCTCATTGCTCAGACAACACAAACTATATCCTAAGTACTCAAAATGTTGTTTTGCTCAATCTTCTTCAGAGTACCTTGACCACATTATTATAACTGATGGAGTAGTTGCTGATTCAGAGAAGATTGTAGCCATGAAGAATTGGCCAGTCCCTACAACTCTCAAACAACTCAGAGGGTTTTTGGGGATGACTGTATACTACAGAAAGTTTGTGAGAGGTTATGGCTCATCAGCAAACCACTCACTGATCTCCTCAAGAAGAACTTATTGGTATGATGCAGCATTATAAGCTTTTGAGCAACTCAAAGTAGCTACGTGCTCCACCTCTATCTTGGCCTTGCCTGACTTTTCCAAAACTTTTGTAGTAGAAACAGATGCTTGCTCAACTGGCGTTGGTGCAGTTCTAATGCAAGAAGGGGGAGTTATTGCCTTCTTCAACAAGCGATTGGGTCTTCAATTTATGGCTCTCTCTACATATGAGAAGGAATTGTTGGATGTAGTCAGAGCTGTCAAGCATTACTTATCTGGAAATCACTTGATTAAATACAGACCAACAAAGAATCAAGTACTTCATGGATTAGACAATCACCAGCTTACTTTAAAAAAATGGCTCATGGAATTATTAGGTTTTGATTACACTATCCAGTACAAAAAAGGGAAACACAATATAGTCGTTGATGCCCTTTCCATACTGCATGCAGATCCTGCTAGAAACTGCAATGCACTGACTTTCTCCATTTCTATATGGGCTACTGACATTGTACAAAGTTATACCAATGATCCATGGGATTCTCAGATAATTTCACAGTTACTGGTGAATGCTGATGCAATTCCTAACTACACTTACAAGGAGGGCATTTTAAGGTTTAAAGGAAAAATCTATGTTGGTCAAGGCAACAACTTGAGAGAGTGCATTATTGATTCTGTCCATTCATCAGCAATTGGTGGCCTCTCAGGAATACAAGAAAGTTACATGAGATAAAAGTCTCATTTCTACGGCAACGATTAAGAAAGACATACTATTGTTTGTTAGCCAGTGTGACACATTCCAAAGAAATAAAACTGCCACAACTCAGCCAGTTGGTCTTCTCCAACCACTACCAATTACTACTCAAGCTTGAAAGCACATCACCATGGACTTAATTGAAGGCCTACCAAAGTCTAACATGAAGGATGTCATTATGGTGGTCATTGATAGATTTACCAAGTATGGAAACTTTGTAGCTCTCATCCATCCATTCACTTCCAATTTTGTTGATCAGGAGTTCAAAAGAAATATCTACAGGATGACTTGTATGCCTTCTTCAATAGTTTCTGATAAAGATAAAGTTCTTACAAGCCATTTCTGACAAGAACTATTTAAAGCAGTACACATTACATTACATCTCAGCAGTGCTTATCATCCTCAAACAAATGGATGGACGAAAAGGGTAAAATTCTTGCTTAGAAGGGTACCTATGATGTATGACAAGTGATATATCTGAAATTAGTTTTCTTGGCTACCACTGGCTGAATGGTGGTATAATACAAAATTCCGCAGACTGCAGATGACACCATTTTTAGCATTGTATGGTTATATTCTTCCTTCCCTAGCCTTTCCAAATGAAGCCCATACTTCTGTAGCAGCTGTGGAAGAATACCTTAAGAAGAGAGATGATATGATTGACATCTTGAAAGACTCCATCATGCTCAAGAGAGAATGAAGTGGTTTGCTGACAAGAAAAGTGTGGACAAATACTTTGAAGTATGAGACTAGGTTTACTAAAAACTCCGCCATATATGCAATATTCAATCTCTTTGAGGATATACTTCAAACTTGCGGCTAGATACTATGGTCCATTTCTCATCTTGGAGCATATTGGACAAGTATCTTACAAGTTAGACCTTCCTTCTGGGTCTCGGATCTACCCATTTTTTTTATTCATGTGTCACAACTTAAGAAAAAGATTGGTGCAACAATCACTACTACACCTACACTTCCACCAGTGTGTGATCTGGTGAATTGTTGACAAAGGCTCTTCTGTTTAATCTAATAAACTCCTTTGTCCGGTTAGATCAATCTAAATGTTGATTACCGAAATAATCAAGTTCTAGATTCACAATCAATCAATATAAATCTCAAAGAGAAACTATAAAGCGATGCGGATCTCATGCAACTAATCAATCAAGTCTATCAAAGATAAACTAATTCTATTTGGATCACAGCCGATCAAGGTTTGTACACTAAATACACAAGATATGAAAACTAATAAGAATTCTTATTCGTCTTCAAATCTTCCATTACCTTCAAATACCTGCACAACAACACTTGAATCCTCTTGTGATCAATCATGCAATGAAACGGAGTCTGTTAACAATGGATTATCATAAGATGTCTTTAAGTCCAAAGATGGATCTAAAGATCCCGTCAATACTTTGATCTAGTTCTGATCAAACAAAAAAATAATATTTTGATCTAGTTTGAGTGAGCCTTATATCATAAGAGAAGGTTCTCAAGAATAAACAAACTAGGTGCAATCAAAGTTTCAACAACCGTTAGTCAATCAAATCAATAATCGAAAACTAAAATAACAATGCAATTATCTAGTATCCCACCAACATTACTCGTATAGATTCTTGATCCCACGGAAGTCTTCAAATGAGCGGTCGTAAGAGATTTTGCCTGATTAGGGTACTTTCCTCTCCGGATAGACAATTCCACCAGAAACAACAAGAATGAAGTTTGCCTGGCTCTTATGAAAGTTTGCAAGAAATGCAAACTCAAGTATCTATAGACCAAGGTTGTTTGGGCAACAAGGAAATTCCAAAACCGAAAATATACTACAGAAAGTTTGTGAGGGGTTATGGCTCATCAGCAAACCACTCACTGATCTCCTCAAGAAGAACTTATTGGTATGATGCAGCATTACAAGCTTTTGAGCAACTCAAAGTAGCTACGTGTTCCACCTCTATCTTGGCCTTGCCTAACTTTTCCAAAACTTTTGTAGTAGAAACAGATGCTCGCTTAACTGGCATTGGTGCAGTTCTAATGCAGGAAGGGGGAGTTATTGCCTTCTTCAACAAGCGATTGGGTCCTCAATTTATGGCTCTCTACATATGAGAAGGAATTTTTGGATTTAGTCAGAGCTGTCAAGCATTACTTATCTGGAAATCACTTGATTAAATACAGACCAACAAAGAATCAAGTACTTCATGGATTAGACAATCACCAACTTACTTTAAAAAATGGCTCATGGAATTATTAGGTTTTGATTACACTATCCAGTACAAAAAATGGAAACACAATATAGTCGTTGATGCCCTTTCCAGACTACATGCAGATCCTGCTAGAAACTGCAGTGCACTGACTTTCTCCATTCCTATATGGTCTACTGACATTGTACAAAGTTATACCAATGATCCATGTGATTCTCAGATAATTTCACAGTTACTGGTGAATGATGATGCAATTCCTAACTACACTTACAAGGAGGGCATTTTAAGGTTCAAAGGAAAAATCTATGTTGGTCAAGGCAACAACTTGAGAGAGTGCATTATTGATTACTCGAGACATTCATCGGCCATTGGTGGCCTCCCAGGAATACAAGAAAGTTACATGAGAGAAAAGTCTCATTTCTACGACAATGATTAAGAAAGACATACTATTGTTGGTTAACCAGTGTGACACATTCCAAAGAAATAAAACTGCCACAACTCAGCCAGTTGGTCTTCTCCAACCACTACCAATTACTACTCAAGCTTGACAGCATATCACCATGGACTTCATTGAAGGCCTACCAACGTCTAACATGAAGGATGTCATTATGGTGGTCATTGACAGATTTACCAAGTATGGAAACTTTGTAGCTCTCATCCATCCATTCACCACAATTTTGTTGCTCGGAGTTCATAAGCAATATCTTCAAGATGAATTGTATGCCTTCTTCAATAGTTTCGATAGAGATAAAGTTCTTACAAGCCATTTCGACAAGAATTATTTAAAGCAGTATGCACTACATTACATCTCAGCAGTGCTTATCATCCTCAAACAAATGGATAGACGAAAAGGGTAAAATTCTTGCTTGGAAGGGTACCTATGATGTATGACAAGTGATATATCCGAAATTGGTTTTCTTGGCTACCACTGGTGAGTATAATACAAAATTCTGCAGGCTGCAGATGACACCATTTTTTAGCATTGTATGGTTATATTCTTCCTTCCCTAGCCTTTCCAAATGAAGCTCATACTTCTGAAGCTGTGGAAGAATATTTTAGAAGAGAGATGCTATGATTGACATCTTGAAAGACACTCTACATTATGCTCAAGAGAGAATGAAGTGGTTTCTCGACAACAAAAGTGTGGACAGATACTTTAAAGTAGGAGACTAGGTTTACTAAAAACTCATACATATATGAAATCTTCAATCTCTTTGAGGATAGACTTCAAACTTGCGGCTAGATACTATGGTTCATTTCTCATCTTGGAGCACATTGGACAAGTATCTTACAAGTTAAAACTTCCTTCCTGGTCTCGGATCTACCCCTTTTTTTCTTCATGTGTCACAACTTAAGAAAAGATTGGTGCAACAATCACTGCTACACCTACACTTCCACCAAAGGTGTGATCTGGTGAATTGTTGACAAAGGCTCTTCTCGTTTAATCTAATAAACTCCTTTGTCTGGTTAGATCAATCTAAATGTTGATTACCGAAATAATCAAGTTTTAGATTCGCAATCAATCAATATAGATCTCAAAGAGAAACTATAAAGCGATGCGGATCTCATGCAACTAATCAATCAAGTCTATCAAAGATAAACTAATTCTATTTGGATCACAACCGATCAAGGTTTGTACACTAAGTCCACAAGATATGAAAACTAATAAGAATTCTTATTCGTCTTCAAATCTTCCATTACCTTCAAATACATGCACAACAACACTTGAATCCTCTTGTGATCAATCACGCATTTAACGGAGTCTCATTAACAATGGATTATCATAAGATGTCTTTAAGTCCAAAGATGGATCTAAAGATCCCGTCAATACTTTGATCTAGTTCTGATAAAAAAAAATACTTTGATCTAGTTTGAGTGAGCCTTATATCTGTAGGATCAGAATATCGCAACTCCAATGTTTCACGAGATTAATAAACGATCGCGTCGCGAAGGAGTCGCATGGAGGTAAATAAATGACGTAATAGATAACTGACGGTTAGAACATGAGGAAAGTGTGAAGACTTGGCGAGATTTAAGAGTGTCGCGAAGGCAAACAGTTGTACATTCGCGAGCATTAGCGAGACGTTTCGAAAATAAGGGACAAAGATAGTCATTTGTCATCCACTATGTAATACCCTATATAAAGGGTCGAGTAAGTCTGTTGTAAGAGAGGTCTTTTTGAATTGTGAAACAAGTCATTATGAGAGAGAAAGAAAAGAGAGATTGTAATTTCTTTAGCTTTGTTCTACATTTCTTTGTAAATCTTTCAAGAAAACAATTAATAAAACACATCATTGTTCATCTTCAAATGGATTGATTAAACAGATTTGAGTGAGGGGTGTAGTGTGGGAAATCCTGCAACTACATTTGCGCTAGAAACTTGGATTGAACCTGTGAATTGGAAGAATTAGGGATAACAAGAAAGAAATCTTGAATAATTTTTAACAAATTACTAAAATTGAGAAATGGCTAGGAGAAAGAATGCATCAGAACAACCAACGATCGTAAGGAGAAGTGGAAGATTAGTGGGAGAAAGAAGAAATGAAGTAGGTGAACCATCAAGGATAGATGCAAGAAATGGAGAAGAAGATCCAATTCAACCATCAACTCAACCACCAATTCAACCATCAACTCAACCACCAATTCAACCAGCACTAAACAGAGTAATCGATTATGATAGAGTGAGCGTGCATACATGGAGATCAGATTCTACGGAAGAAAGAGAAGAAGTACAACAATTGATGAATAATACACGAAGAAAGAAATCGAGAAGAGATGGGAGAAACAATTCGTGGAAATGAAGAAATCGCAAACATTAGAAAGCGGAGACAGGACAATACACGAAGAAAGGCGGTTAGAAGCGAGGAAGAACGCGCGAATCTAACAAGGCAAAACCACGAATTGAGGATGGAAAATAGAAGGCTGCAAAATAGAAGATCGAGAAGTAGTAAATGGATCGAGATCGGGATCGACTAGAGAAAATGGGAGAAGAACATTACTCAAGGAGAACATTAATGAAGAAAATTTGGAAAGAGAGTTAAATCATGGCGAAGAAGGTCATGAAGAGAGAGAACTAATAGAAAATCGTTATATTTTGGTAAACAATCACGATAATGGAAATCAAGAAGATAGGCAACCTCGAGGACGAGAATAACCCAATTAATGAAGAAAATCGGGAGGAAAGAAGAGGAGCACTACATGGGAGAGAAACACAAAGGAAACAAAAGGAAATTGAAGATGATATTGAAAAGCATTACATTGAGCAAGCACGTCTAGCCCGCGAGAGAGATAGATTGGAGCGAGAAATGGAAAATCGGGAATTGGAAGAAGCGATCCGTGAAATAATCATGATAATCGAGAGAGGAGGCGCGAGCGAAATCGCAACGATGGAGATATTAACGAAAATACGAAAGAATACAAAAAGTAGACACGAACGAAGAAAGAGAGAAGCGAGAATTAAAGAGACCGATCAATTCAAATTACAGAGGCAAATGAACAAATTCTGCGAGAATTGGCGAGATGAGAGGAATATTGAACAACGAAGAGAAGGAGGAGGGAGAAGGCAGTTAGATGAAGCTATCACGGAGGTCACAAAAATCCTTTTACATTAGAAGTGCAGTTAGGATGAATACCCCAAAATGCAATTTACCGGTAGCTAACTAGCATTTTTGATGGATCAACTTGTGCAAGACAACACATCAAGGCTTATGTGAGATGTATGCTACAATGGGAAAACCATGACGCTATATTATGCAAATACTTGGCGTCAAGTTTAACAAAGAGAAGCTTTAAAATGGTTTGAGGGTTTACCAAGGAATACAATCATCATTCAATCATTTACAGAGCTATATTCTTGGGGGCGTATATAAGTAACAACTCTTGCGACACTGGCATTGAAGATGTATTTGGACTAAAACAAAGAGTTGGTGAGAGTCTAAGACATTTAACTATTAGATGGAAGACGATGTGCAATGAGATGGCCGACAGGGTAGATGAAAGATACCTCATCTTTGTCATTCATAAATGCTATGTTCGCAACCAATCTATTATATGTTCGTGTTTTGAGTTAAGAATACAATTACAATGACCGAATTACGAGAACTCCGGGAGGAATATATTGCTTTAGAAGAAAGACATGAGAATGAGATAGAATCTTACCCGGTGGCAAACACAAATTCTAGTGTCGCGAATGGAAGTTTATTACCTCAACTAATACACACAGTGGCGAGCACATCGCAAGGTCAACAGGAAAGAAAAGCAGTTGATATAGAACCAAAGTTAGTGGCTATGGGAAGTCGCGATCAGGAAGAGTTTGAAAGAGAAAGAAATTTCTACAACCGTGGCGGAAACAATAAAATTCAAAGGCTTGATCAACCACAAGAAACCTATGGAGGTCAAAGGTATAATTCGCAAGAGACTTACGGAGGCCAGAGGCAGAATTATCATAGAGGACAGCGAGGTCACAGAGTAGTGTGGGAGGAAATTAAAATGCCGCCATTGAACGCCAGTGTGGGAAAAAATATGGGAAGCAATACTTTTGATGGAAAACATACCTGCACCATGGAACATGGGAAGTGAACCACTACCTGGAGATAGAAGTCACGAGTTCTGTTCTTACCACCGCTTTCATGGGCACCTAACAAATGACTGCAGAAACATCAAGAGAATTATCCTAAGAATGATTGATCAAGGAAAGCTAAATCACTTTTTAAAAGAAGAAGAGAAAGTTCAACATTTGCCACCCCACCTAAGAAAGGGAAAAGAAACATTTGTTATAGAAGTTGGGGCAAAGGGTAAAAATTTGTTTTGCAACTCCATTGTCCACTCATACCGCACTATTGAAGATTTTCATGACAATGTACTTAGTAGAGTTTTAGCGAGAGATGCCGATGATAAAGAAGTGATGAATGTTGCGAAGACATCGCAGCTAAAAGAGTGGCAACTGCAGATTATTTCTTTCTACCAAGAAGTACCCAAAGGAAGAGAAATACATGATAGCCCACTGGTTGTGAAGTCGAAATTAATCCAAAACCCATTGATGGCGAAGATGATGAAGCGGAAAATTGTTGGGCAATCAATAGAATATTGATTGATACTTTTGCAATTCATCAACATTCTTTTCTACCATACTTACAAAACTATGGGAGGAAGAGATGAAGACTTGATCCCTTCAACATACAAAATATATGGTTTCAACGGTACATGAACAAGCCCAAAGGAGAAGTGCACATGAGGATACCCTTGCGGGGGTTATCGATCGATATTTTGTTTTGTGTAGTTGATGTGGAATCTCCTACAATGCATTGATTGGAAGACCATGGCTTCATCAAATTCAGGTATAGCATCGACATACCATCGGTGCATAAAATTTCCACATCCTAGCGGTGTCGGAATTATAAAAGGAGATTGGATAGAGGGCAAAAGTGTTATGAGGTGGATGTAGAAAGTCTGCAAGAGAGAACAAAGAAAAAGAAAGGTTGGAGGAAGAATGTACAGGATGAACAAAGAAAAGAAAGACTAATGGTAGATGCCATAGAAACAAAAGAAGAAGAGATGCTGCGAAGTGACTGCACAAAAGCAAGCGAGTATCATGATGCAAAGGAGACATTGAAATGGTGGACTGATGCGGAAGGAAGTAAGAATAAAGGTGTAAAAATGAATAATTACGAGAAAAGATAACAATTTAGTGATGAAAGCATGATAAGGATAAGAAGCAGAGATGATGGTTGCGGAAAAATTGTAAAGAGAATCTACTCCATGAAGAATGTATACAAATCTATTGAATAATGGAACCGAGATTGTGCGATAACTTCGCAGACAAATGATTGAATAAATTGATAAAATGAATGAGTAAGTGAATGGGACAAACCTTTATGGCGTACACCTAGTTCGCGAATGATATTTCGCAAGAGGCAAATGTAAGACCTAAAGTACGTCATATAAGGGGTATCTCTTAACATGGCTCGGTGGAAGGTTACACCGCTCACAAACCTGGTCATGTGAGATTTGGGGCCCATGAAAGCCTATCCGGGGAGATACCTTGGATTTCCAACTATATATATAAGGTTATACCACGGTTGGGCCTTTGAGGGTCTCTCCCAAGGAGTCGAGTGTATGACCAAGGCCGAGGTACACGTTGAGTCAAGAGTGCGGGGAGCATGGAACTTCCTTACCACTCTTGACAAGTCTTGGCACATGCCGCACTCGGCCGAAGAAAACTCCACTTAGGGTGCAGTCTCGTAACCATAAACCATATAGGTATAAGGGATAAGAGGCTGCAAAACAAGCAGTTGTTGTTAAGACCGGATGGGAGGAGCTAGTCTTGTATGGCCGATGTACGCCTCCTTGAAGGGGCAACCAGGGGAGAAGATAAGGGAGCGGCACCCTCCATTAGGGAGTGATAAGTGTCAAAAGACGCAAATGTCATGAGGCTTTATTTTCGCGAGAGAATTTAGACTTATCATATTTGTGCAATGATCCTGCAGAGGCAATAATACTAACGCGAGGGTAAGACGAGATCAATGGGTTTTTACATGAAAATGTAAGAACATCCTGCAATTTCGTTGCAAAGACGACAATGTGCTTGTAGGGATTTTATGGTCGCAAGAACATTTAAACTGCCATATTGTCGCAAATATAACGTCTGCGAGAGGCAAAAATACTAAAGAAATGATAAGACAAGGTCAATGGGTCATTATATGAAAGTTTAAAGACGTCCCGCGATCTTGTCGCAATGAGGTGGTGGCAAAATAAGACCTTTACTTAGGAAGGCATAATAAGACCACACAAATAATGATTAGGCAAGATCAATAGATTTCTTAATCCATGAAGAAATCTAACGATCTTGTCGCAGTGATAATGTATAAATTTAAAAATAAAAAAAAAATAAAAAATAAAAAAATAAAAAAAAAGATATATATATTTATATCTCGCGGGAATGATTATATTTAACTCGCGAAGTTGATTATATCTTATGGACAGAGGCAAGTGTGAAGTTATAATTACAAAGAAGGGTTGTTTGATTAATATATCTGAACAAAGGAAGCAAAAGTTGAAATTTACATTCAATAGTCGAGGATATATGTATACAGATATTACAAGAAATCAAAGAAGAAAGAGAAATTATTTCTTTGCTTTGTTCTTCTTTTCATCGATTCTTTGGTTCCATCACTCTCGTCGTCAGATTCTTCTTCTTCATTAGCTTCACTATCGAAACATCCGAGACAAAGTTCTCTGAACTTCTTCAAGAAGAATAGGATATGAATGAAGAGGAATGTTGTGATCATTACAAACTATTTCCATAGCTTGATTGCGAAAACGAACAGCATCATTATTAAAATTCGCCACTGTAGTTTGGAATTGCTTGTCTTGATTTAGAATATTTATTCTCGCGGAGAGAGATCCATCGCGAGTTGTTCTTTTTGGTTTCAAGCTCTCCAATTCTAGTCTCAAATCTCTTTTTGTGATTCTCGAAACATGAGGAAATGAATTAATGTTAATAATACAAAAGGAAAAATAACAGAAAAGTAAAGAAGTATAACAAACAACCTTCTCTTTCAAAGGTCATATCCTTGATTAAGGTAGTTTGCTCAAGTCTGAAGACTAACATCAACACCTAAGTTATTTCTAGCGTTATCTAAAACCTTCGCAGCCCGGGCAAATTCATCATCATTATTTATGACAAAAAGTGAACGAATTTGATCTTCTCGCTCGCTAAGTAGGGTATTCTCGACGAAGGAGCTCATCTCGCTCAACTTGCACATCAAGGAGAGATTTTTGAAATTTTGCTAATGCATGTGCACCTCACATTAGTAATGCGATCTTTTCATCTATGAGATCACTAACTTTCTTCCTTAAGGCTTTGGATTTCTTCTTGGAATCAAGATACATTCGTTTAAAGTGATTAGCTAAACTTAAGCTAGCCCCATGCTCGATTTTTTAAGAGATGATGTTTGGATTGAAGATCCTTTAATGAAAGAAGGTTAGCATCATTTGAAGAACTACTTAGAGATTCATTGAGGCGAGCAAGGAGTACATCATCATCCATGGGCTCGGGAAATGAATGGAGAAGAATGGACTCTTCGGAGAGATTATATATGTCTGCGAAAATAGTAAGTTAGGCAAAGAAAAGTAAATGGTAAAATAAAAAGAAATCGAGGAATAAAGATTGCTATACCATAAAGTCAGCGATTTGCGCTTTCAAGAGTAGATACTCTATTCTGTTGAGAAGTAAGCTCAGCCTCCAGTTGTTTAATTCGTTCATCCTTATCGCGAGGCAGCGCAGCCCCAACTTCTAGTTCTCGAATTCTCTTGTTCAATTGCAAATTCTTCTTTTCAAGGTTGTTCGTCTTCTCTCAAGGTCCGAGGCAGCAACAAAAGCGACTCCCTCCATACCGTAAAAGAAAATAGAGAAATAATTAAAGATAAGAGCGGAGTCACGAAGAGGTAAAGAGGTGTGAACATACCAAAGCATTGAGAGCATTTAAAAGGCTGGGTGTTATTGTTCGAGAAACTCGCGAAAAGACTCGATATCTTCCAACAATGGGGCATCACAGATCTTAGCGATAGTTTCGCAAGTGTGAGACAAGTTGCTATCGCCAAAACCTTGCATAGAATCGGTAAAAACATTAGATAAAAGCGCCATAGCAGAAGTATCTGAATGACTTCCCTTAGCAGAAGAGGTGCCAATCTCATTTTCATCTTCCGAATTCTCGCTAGTTTGGGAGTTAGAATGTGAAGGAGGTTGAGTCTCTGTCTTTTGGAGGACGGAGCGGAAGATTTGTCCTTGCGAGAAATGGCTTTATTCTTGCCTTTAGCCCTCGCAGCTTCAGCTTCTCCATCATTGATCTTTGCGATTTCAACTTCTTCAACACCAATCTTCACACACGAATAAAGATAAGAAACAGAGGCAACAATATTGTTTAAAATAACAAAAGAAAATGTTTCTTACTTCATCTGTGAGTGATCGAAGTATCGCTGGGATATTTGGTGAAGATTCTCTTTGTATTTCTTTCTCATTCGGTGATCTAAAATTTTCTAAAAAGTTAATGAAGGAAAGAAATGGAAGACATAGCAAAGCAAATCTAAAATGAATGATATGTATATACCTCTTTTGTCTTCTCGAGCCACTTAAACTCCCAAGGATGATAATTCGCGAGATTGGTTGGGAGTGCATGTGAGCCTGCGATATAAGGTCCACTCAGAAGGAGAGGTACAACCCACCACTTTTCATCTTTGGAGTAGCGAGGGATATTATTTTTACCCGAATGCCAGTCAATGTCCTGCATTAGCAATTTATCGGCATCAACGTTATCATTTTTTCTTCAATCGAACACCCCAAATAAATTTATCGTTTCTCATAGTTATGACTGAATAATTTGCAAAGAAATTATCCACAGTATACTTCTCGGCAACTATTGGTAAATTCGCAAATTGAGGATCTCTAACATTGTCGGGATATAAAGATCCTTTCATGGCACCACGAGAGGCGAATTCAAGCATCGAGGCCGAATACAATCGCCGTTCAATTGATAAATAGCCCGCGAGAATTTCTCGTGAGCAAGAATCTCATAAAATAATGGTATTTCGAGATTATATAAAGGAATGGGGAGCCCTGCGAGGAGTTGACCTAGCGAGACTATAATTTTCTGATCATCACATTGATGATCAGAAAATAATTTTGCGTAAAGCATAGATGAGGATTCTTGATGTGGAATAGTAGATAAAGTGAAACCCTTTTCCTGTAATTTCTTTTGAACATCGTAAAATGAGGAGCGTATGTACGACCAAGTGAAGCCATTATCGAGTATAGGAATGAAAGGAGAAGTGAAGAATTGAAAAGGAAGCGAAAGCGAAGCGCAAATTGCGGAAGGAGAAAGGTGAAGAAAAGCTGCAGAGGGAAAATAAAAGAGAAGAAGAGAAAAAGGAGAAAGCTATATATAGAGAAGAGAGTTCTCGAGAAAACAAATGCATTTAATGTGAGATGGGACGTGAATGGTTAAGAATAATCGGTTGAAAGAGACGTGTCAAGAAAAGAATGGAAGAAGAAACACCTGTAATAAATTCCGTACATAAACAAAACGAGTGAAAATGAACAATCGCAAGATAAGCAGTTGCGGCACTTTAAAATATTGGTTCTCATGACATTCTCTTCTTCGCAGAGAAGACATGAGAAGAGGCAAGATGTAGGATCAGAATATCGCAACTCCAATGTTTCACGAGATTAATAAACGACTGCGTCGCGAAGGAGTCGCATGGAGGTAAATAAATGACGTAATAGATAACGACGGTTAGAACATGAGGAAAGTGTGAAGACTTGGCGAGATTTAAGAGTGTCGCGAAGGCAAACAGTTGTACATTCGCGAGCATTCGCGAGGCGTTTCAAAAAATAAGGGACAAGATAGTCAGGCATCCACTATGTAATACCCTATATAAAGGGTCGAGTAAGTCTGTTGTAAGAGAGGTCTTTCTGAATTGTGAAACAAGTCATTAGGAGAGAGAAAGAAAAGAGAGATTGTAATTTCTTTAGCTTTGTTCTACATTTCTTTGTAAATCTTTCAAGAAAACAATTAATAAAACACATCATTGTTCATCTTCAAATGGATTGATTAAACAGATTTGAGTGAGGGGTGTAGTGTGGGAAATCCTGCAACTACAATATCATAAGAGAAGGTTATCAAGAATAAACAAACTAGGTTTATTGAGAAGGCTGATTCCAATAAAGAAAATTCTGCTTGATAAACATTCCAATAAAAAACATTCTGCTTGATAAACATTCCAATAAAGGTTTATTGAGAAGCTATGTTGTAAAAGGCGTGCGCCTTTGGCGCTTAAGCCCCAAAGGCTCACTAGGCGTTGGACCAGCGCCTAGGAAAAAAAGGCGCCAAGGCGAGACGATATGAACAAAAAAAAATTATTTTTATTTTTTCTGGTCGCCTATGGCGCCTAGGGAGCGCTTAAGCCCTAGGCCAGGCCAGGTGATGGGCTTGGTGCCTCGCCTCGCCTAGCTCCTTTTATAACATAGTTGAGAAGGTTTATTAATTTGTTCATGTGTTGTAATTAAATTCGTTTTCGGTTCCTGTATTGTTATTCAGAAGTTTTTAGTTGATTTGGATTTCTTTGGTTTTTACCATGCTCGGTTTGTGGTTATGCGGCAACATGCATCCAATGTTTATCTTGATATAATCGGATTGTATCTGGACTCTTACTGCATTCACAAGCAGGATTATTACAATCCATGTGCTTTAAGTTTAGCAGCGCTCTTCTGGTTGCCATGCTTTCACTCCCTCTAAGCCTTTAAACCATCTATCGAAGTGTAACCCTCCTCGCCACTTTATAAGCCAAAATTGAATAAATTTTGGTCCAGTTGTTTATTTGAGTTGTGACACTTTAATCATTTTTGGACGAGAAATTTGTCTGGTTGAATTAAGAATTCATTATAAGTGAATGAACAGTCGTAAACATGTTATATCGCGCCCTACGAAGCATGGATACTTCAAAATTGGTGACGTATCTGTATCGGCGCCGTATCAGTATCGGATACTTAGGGATATCTGGGGATACGTATCAGATACTCCATTTATAGTGTCACCTTTTTTTAATTACAAAAGGGTAGGGGATACTCTGGGATACCTCTCAGATACTCTATAAGGGGATACTTCCTATAATCTAACTTTTTTTTTATACAAAATCTATATATTTATAAATTTATACATAAAATCTAAAATTCTAAATATTTATAGTTATTTGTAATCATGATCATATTGAATAATGATATTTAAACATAATAACTTTTTAACTATAAAGAAAAACGACTTGGTATTTATTTTTATGGTGCTTAAAAAAAGATGGTGCTAGAAAAATTTAAGGCTTATTGGGCAGTCATGTTTTTCATGTTGTTTTATATACTCCCTCCGTTTCACAAAGACAGTCCGCTTTGACTTTCTCAAAATATTAAGGAGACCGTACTATTTTACTTGACTACCCTTAGTTACTTACCTATTTTATTTTAATAAAAATACTAACAATAAAGACTATCCAAAATTGGTTTGAGAATTCTAAATACGAAATATAAAAGGGAAATTTAAAAGATATTGAATTTAAGAAGTATAAACTTTATAAGGAATTTAATTTTTAGAGTTAAATGTATATTTCCTTAAAAGGAATGAAGGATATATTTGTTTCCTCAATTTACTAATTTATTTAATATTTTAGATTGAGTCACATTAAAAATAGATTTATGAATATAAAGAATTCAAGGGGACTATAAACAGAAGTTGGACACAATTTTGAAACTGACGAAAAAGGAATAGAGGACGGTCTTTCGAAAGCAGAGGGAGTAGAAATCGAGTACATATGATTTTATCTATTCAATTAACATAAGTAAGACTGAAACCCAAAATGCTGAAAATTTAATATTGGCTCACTTTAATAATCAAAATAGTATCTATCAGATTTTTTTATTTTATGATTTTTTAGTAGAGTGAATTACGATATTATTATATTAAATATTTTTTGATAAATACACGTATCCTACATCATATCCCGTATCCCCATTTTATAAAAATTGACGAATCCTTTTATCAGTGTCCTCAGTATCAAGATCGGTGCATCATAGATCGCGCCATCAAAGAACAAGTTGTGTGTTTTTTTACTATTTTGGTTTTGTTTCTAATTTTTTTTTTTTTTGATTATGGCAAATCTTAACACAATAAAGCTCAGAGCCAATAGGTTGCGCGCAATCATGACAAAATTCCTTTTCAATATTGGGAACGCTTAAAATTGAAAAGTGTAATTCTTACATCAAAATTCAACTAGTAAGCTTTAAGTAATTATCGACTATCCCCAACCAACCCAAAGAATCAATTGATAAAATTGAGATATCACGGTGACTCAGTCGAAGACTCACCATGGCCATTATGAATTTAGCTGGAGTGATGCCATTTGGCTTGACAAATGCTCCTACAACTTTCCAAGCACTTATGAATTCAATTTTTGGGGAGTATCTTAGAAAAATTGTGTTAGTTTTCTTTGATGATACTTCGATATATAACGACACTCTTGAAGATCATGTACACCACTTGTCTCTGGTGCTCTCATTGCTCAGACAACACAAACTATATCCTAAGTACTCAAAGT
The DNA here is from genome assembly GCA_023531295.1 of Papaver armeniacum. Taxonomy (NCBI): domain Eukaryota; kingdom Viridiplantae; phylum Streptophyta; class Magnoliopsida; order Ranunculales; family Papaveraceae; genus Papaver; species Papaver armeniacum. The sequence goes on along the minus strand of JAJJWW010005451.1, from coordinate 23,991 downwards.
GTTGTTTTGCTCAATCTTCTTCAGAGTACCTTGGCCACATTATTACAACTGATGGAGTAGCTGCTGATTCAGAGAAGATTGCATCCATGAAGAATTGGCCAGTCCCTACAACTCTCAAACAACTTAGAGGGTTTTTGGGGATGACTGTATACTACAGAAAGTTTGTGAGGGGTTATGGCTCATCAGCAAACCACTCACTGATCTCCTCAAGAAGAACTTATTGGTATGATGCAGCATTACAAGCTTTTGAGCAACTCAAAGTAGCTACGTGTTCCACCTCTATCTTGGCCTTGCCTAACTTTTCCAAAACTTTTGTAGTAGAAACAGATGCTCGCTCAACTGGCATTGGTGCAGTTCTAATGCAGGAAGGGGGAGTTATTGCCTTCTTCTACAAGCGATTGGGTCCTCAATTTATGGCTCTCTACATATGAGAAGGAATTTTTGGATTTAGTCAGAGCTGTCAAGCATTACTTATCTGGAAATCACTTGATTAAATACAGACCAACAAAGAATCAAGTACTTCATGGATTAGACAATCACCAACTTACTTTAAAAAAATGGCTCATGGAATTATTAGGTTTTGATTACACTATCCAGTACAAAAAATGGAAACACAATATAGTCGTTGATGCCCTTTCCAGACTACATGCAGATCCTGCTAGAAACTGCAGTGCACTAACTTTCTCCATTCCTGTATGGTCTACTGACATTGTACAAAGTTATAACAATGATCCATGTGATTCTCAGATAATTTCACAGTTACTGGTGAATGCTGATGCAATTCCTAACTGCACTTACAAGGAGGCATTTTAAGGTTCAAAGGAAAAATCTATGTTGGTCAAGGCAACAACTTGAGAGAGTGCATTATTGATTCTGTCCATTCATCGGCCATTGGTGGCCTCCCAGGAATACAAGAAAGTTACATGAGAGAAAAGTCTCATTTCTACGACAATGATTAAGAAAGACATACTATTGTTGGTTAACCAGTGTGACACATTCCAAAGAAATAAAACTGCCACAACTCAGCCAGTTGGTCCAACCACTACCAATTACTACTCAAGCTTGACAGCATATCACCATGGACTTCATTGAAGGCCTACCAACGTCTAACATGAAGGATGTCATTATGGTGGTCATTGACAGATTTACCAAGTATGGAAACTTTGTAGCTCTCATCCATCCATTCACCTTGCCAATTTTGTTGCTCGGAGTTCATAAGCAATATCTTCAAGATGAATTGTATGCCTTCTTCAATAGTTTCGATAGAGATAAAGTTCTTACAAGCCATTTCGACAAGAATTATTTAAAGCGTTATGCACTACATTACATCTCAAAGACTGCTTATCATCCTCAAACAAATGGATAGACGAAAAGGGTAAAATTCTTGCTTGGAAGGGTACCTATGATGTATGACAAGTGATATATCCGAAATTGGTTTTCTTGGCTACCACCGGTGAGTATAATACAAAGTTCTGCAGCAGATCATGAGATGACACCATTTTTTAGCATTATATGGTTATATTCTTCCTTCCCTAGCCTTTCCAAATGAAGCTCATACTTCTGTAGCAGCTGTGGAAGAATATTTTTAGAAGAGAGATGCTATGATTGACATCTTGAAAGACACTCTACATTATGCTCAAGAGAGAATGAAGTGGTTTGCTGACAACAAAAGTGTGGACAGATACTTTAAAGTAGGAGACTAGGTTTACTAAAAACTCCGCCATATATGAAATCTTCAATCTCTTTGAGGATAGACTTCAAACTTGCGGCTAGATACTATGGTTCATTTCTCATCTTGGAGCACATTGGACAAGTATCTTACAAGTTAAAACTTCCTTCTGGGTCTCGGATCTACCCCTTTTTTTTCTTCATGTGTCACAACTTAAGAAAAAGATTGGTGCAACAATCACTACTACACCTACACTTCCCCCAGTGTGTGATCTGGTGAATTGTTGACAAAGGCTCTTCTGTTTAATCTAATAAACTCCTTTGTCTGGTTAGATCAATCTAAATGTTGATTACCGAAATAATCAAGTTCTAGATTCGCAATCAATCAATATAGATCTCAAAGAGAAACTATAAAGCGATGCGGATCTCATGCAACTAATCAATCAAGTCTATCAAAGATAAACTGATTCTATTTGGATCACAACCGATCAAGGTTTGTACACTAAGTCCACAAGATATGAAAACTAATAAGAATTCTTATTCGTCTTCAAATCTTCCATTACCTTCAAATACATGCACAACAACACTTGAATCCTCTTGTGATCAATCACGCACAGAACGGAGTCTGTTAACAATGGATTATCATAAGATGTCTTTAAGTCCAAAGATGGATCTAAAGATCCCGTCAATACTTTGATCTAGTTCTGATTAAAAAAAAAATACTTTGATCTAGTTTGAGTGAGCCTTATATCATAAGAGAAGGTTATCAAGAATAAACAAACTAGGTGCAATAAAAGTTTCAACAACCGTTAGTCAATCAAATCAATAATCGAAAACTAAAATAACAATACAATTATCTAGTATCCCACCAACAATACTTGTATAGATTCTTGATCCCACGGAAGTCTTTAAATGAGCGGTCGTAAGAGATTTCGCCTGATTAGGGTACTTTCCTCTCCGGATAGACCGCTCTACCAGAAACAACAAGAATGAAGTTTTCCTAGCTCTTTGGAAAGTTTGCAAGAAATGAAAACTCAAGTATTTATAGACCAAGGTTGTTTGGACAACAAAGAAATTCCAAAACCGAAAATATTTTCAAGATATTAACATTAAAGTACCTAATTTCGGTTTTCCTATTTCCACTTAAATGCCAAACCATATTTCCGAAAACTCTTATAGAAAACTTTTATTATTAGTGTAGCACATTAACTAATAATATTTTTAGAGGATATGCTTTAATTGATGGTAATTAAAACATATATGATAAAAATCATAATTAAATGCTTTTCACTTTTTCGGACCAGGGATCAAGTCAAATGGTCTCACGCATCAATGAGATGCATTCGCCATAGCTCTATCATTACACCTTGAGCATCATGGAACATCTTTGGACAATAAATAATAAGAGTTATGTACATGTTCAAATATGTCAACATCTGGAATCTTCTCAACTTGACAAACCCAAGACCATAATTCACACACACTATGAATAAATATGTGAACCATTGATATTGGTTATGTACATGGAACCGATTAAACCATCACTCCAAATAATGTTGCGACCCGGTTATATCATGATTCCAAATACATGTTGTAATCGGTTACAACTTGCTCCATGAAGTAGCTAGTGACCGGTTACACCTTGCTTCCCGAAGTATCTTTTGATCGGTTACACCTTGCTTCCCAAAGGTATAGCTTGTGTCCGATTACAACTAACTTCCAAATTCATCTTGTGACTGGTTATACCTTGGTTCCCAAAGTAACTTGTGACCGGTTACAACTTGAATTCCAATGTAGCTTGTAATCGGTTATACCTTGATTTCCAATATAGCTCATGACAGATTACAACTAGCTATACTATATAGGCTATGACCGGTTATACCTCAAGTCTCAACAAAGTTAAGATCGGTTCTACCATAGTCATCGTTCATTGGTCATCCAAAAGATATTCAATGAATAACAAGACCAATCATGATTTCCCATCCGATTATGAAAACAAGTTCATACATCTACTTCCTTAAACTCATGTAAAGATACATAGTTTTCTAGGATAAAATCACACCTATATAATGCACACATAATCAAATAACTATATAAAATAGATTATGTCGATGTCGTATTTATGAAGTCCAAAAGATAAGCATTTATAATTCGTAATATATTTCCTTGATACTTTGATCATACTATTATGACCAAGTATCACCACTAGAGTATTATATGCAATATATACAACTTCGCATGTTATGTTTTATATAGCATGACTTGAAAGATACGTTAGGAATGAAAACAAGATCCAGTCAATATTACTAACCTCAAGTGGAAGGATGATGTCGTCGTTGTAGTCGTTACTTTTTTCTCATTCTTCAGGTCTTCGGAGTAATACTTGTACGTCTTAACATTCCTAGACTTTCTAGTATAACCTAAACGAAGTTGACTCTAGTATTTAATCAAGCGACTCTAGATGAGTTTATTTTGATACTAAAATATGAGAACCAAACTTGACATACTAACGCTTGGTGGGTTCAACCGAGCTATGCTCTAACAATCTCCCCCTTTGTCAATTTTAATGACAAAACTCTTATTACATATGGAGCTAAACGAACTACGAAATAACTCATTCTTCATACGCTTGATTCCAAGTTTCAACAACACAATAACCTGCATATTCAATAAATAAATGCCGTTGTTGACATTTGAATAAATTTTTTTTTGATCCCCTAAGGGTAAACTAGGTAAATATTAAATCCGAACATCGTTTTTATTCCCCTTTTGTAGTCATAAATACTACACAACATGATGATATGTTTCTCCCCCTTAGTCTACGCTTCACTCTTTCGTTAGATATAACGTTTAAGCACAATTTTCCTTTTCAAGTGATTAAAAATCACTTGTTTACTCCATATATTTCTCCCCCTTTTTTGTCACAAAAATGACAAAGGATCGAGCAAACAAAGGACAAACCGAAAGGATCTTACAAATATACGAGACTTGTACAACCTATAAGAGTTAAGCACGAAGGTTTCACATACCATTTTAGATAACCGAAACTAAAAAAGTAATATAGTTTTAATATGTTACCAAGGAAATAATTTCCCGAAGCAATTTTCCCTATAGTCCAACAAATCGACTTAGATACTTAATTCTATTGTTGAACCGGATTGCGTATGTACAATCACTTGTTTCGACAAGATCAAAATAAAGATCGAGAATTTACTCTATTTCTCTCCTTCGGGCTCTAATTATTCAAGAAAATAACTCGGACCTTTCCCTTTAGACAAGACAAACACTAGGTTAGTTAACTATTTTTTCTTATCAAGGCATTCGGTTAAATTTGAATAACCGAATCCTCCAATTTGAATGGATACAAACCAAACAAAAAAAAAACATTTGAATCAAATGGACTAAACAAATGACCCCATAATTTTTTTAAGCCAAAAACAATAGATACAAACCAAAATAAATTGACTTGCAATTATTTTTCTTAACACAAGCAATTGAAACAAATATAAACATTACAGGACTACAATTGCACGAATTTTGTTAAGAAAAACACTTGAAATATCATTGAATATGTAAGTAAACTTCATGTTAACCCAACAACATACTTAACACATCAAAGATTACTTAGGTTTTTTGTCGCAACTAATTAAGAAAATCAAATTCCTTTGCAACCCGGGTTGACTCAATCTTCTTCTATGATGAACCAACTTTGACTCAATATTTTTCTTGCATAGAGGTTTTAAAAAAGTTTTAAAGACAACATAAGAATATAATGTGCTTCATTTGAAACAATATTTAAAAAAAAATTTGTTTTTCCTATAATAGTTAATCATTTATTTACATATCCAGTGTTCACTTAATATATAATGTTCAAAAGGGTAAAGATCATGCAAGAACCGAAAGTTTTTGAAAGGGATTTTCAAAAATCATATATGATTGCTACTTCATTTTTACCGGATCATCTCGCCTAAGGCATGATCGGCTTATTATCAACTTTCACCATGATGATTCCGGATACTCAATAGGAATGCCTTCTCTCACATCTCGGATGGACTGAACAAACGCAACAATAAATGCGGTGATTTCATCGGTTTGAGAAAATTTGCGAAATTTGGTGAATTCGCGACCTTGAAGTATCACCATGAAAAGAATCACCGAGATCAACATCTTGTTTGTTGAGTCACCATGTAACAACACCGGAGGGTAATGCAATTGTGTCACCCTCTATGATTGGTATAACTTTACATTTGTCATCTTTTCTAAGAATAATACCGAGATACCACTTCTGAAATTAACAAAAAGCAAGTGAGGTTATCTGTTTTGCAGCTCTTTGAGATAGTAGTGGTATTAGGTTACCATTAGTAAATGGATGCAGAAAAAAAGAATAAATAATTGAAGTGAACTTTTTTTTTCTTTCTTTTAACTAATATTCTTTATTATTTATTTTCTCCAAAATTCCAATTATAAAATTATTAGAATCATCACAAGTTATTCATACCCTTTTTGAAAAAAACAAAATAAATAACACACAAGTTATCAACTTATTGTTCTACTTTTCTTCTCCAAACAAGCATTTCCATATCTCAAATGCAAACACCCTTTCGAACAATAGTATAAAAGAAATATCTTGCTCAGTTAACTTGTTTGCAAAAATTTAATGTAGTCGTTTTAACAAGATAACCTAGATATGTGATAAGTGCATAATTCATATGATTTTAATGTCCATTACATACTTGTTTAAGCTATTATTCTTGCATGTATTCGTATTATTACTATTATTTTCTCTTATTTGATTCCAATAGGTGAATCATCCAAAAAAAGAGCTACAAAGTACTGAAAATATCTAGTAAGAGAAGTATTCCAAGTATCCAAGTGCCAAAGTCCAAGAGAAGTGGAAGAAAAACGACGAAAAGTAGCAAAACGCTCAAAATCAAGAGAAGGGACAAAGACCAATCTTAACTAATTCAAATTAAGTATTTCTCATCACCATCTTTAATAGAATTTAAATATAAAAAGAATGCAAAAGAATGAGGTCATTCCGAGTTCGGATGCACAAGTTGTGGCAAAAACAGTTTTTATTGAATACCGAAGACATCAAGTCCATGAACTAGGTTCGCATACCGGGTTCGAAGACTTAATTCCGAAAATTTCTGCTGGATTTTGAAGTTCGCGGATTCGCAAACTTAGAAAGTAGGAAACGTGTATTAATACCTTGGAAGTCTTAAGGGCACGTTTGGATTCGTTATTTCATATTTTCGGGTCGGGTTCTTGAACCGAACTAAATACTTGATGGCCAAGAAATGTAAACCTATAAAAATAGGTATTAGGCCTTTCACATGGAGAATCTCATAGATTATACTTTTGTTCTTCATTAATATTTTAGGGTTTACCCCTTTAGGGGGAAACCGGGTAATTGTGTAATCATGAGAAACTAAATCCTTTGTTGATTAAGGATGAATTCAATGTTCTAAGTGTGAAGCTTTATTAATAATACAAGTCTATTTGAGGTTTTAATCATCATCGTTTGTTTTCACTATATTTAGGGTTTATGATTGATTTATTAGATTGTTTGGAGTGCACACTAGATTAATCTATTGATCATTCTATTGCTAGTAAAGGGTTATGATATCCGTGTAATTGTTGAATAACCCTAACACAAGTAGAGAACATGAGACCTCTCAGAGGGATTCTATAGAGCAATCATGTGTGAAGACAACACTAGTAAGTGGACCTTGCGCTAAGAGTCTAACTGCTAGGATCAACCTAAGTTCACATAACTTAAAGCATCGATTGGGTTACACCTTGAGTGCGCTACTACTTGGTGGTTCGATTGGATAGAACTTGATATGCGAGCGCTTCGGTATCAAGTTACACAAGGAGGTTTGGGGATAACACTTGCTCTAGCTGTTATTCTACGGTTGGTGATGAATGGTTCTTCGAACGATAGATAAGTATTCTAATCTCACAACGCTTGGTAACGGCGAAGGATTCCTTAATCATCTCTTTTCTTTATTATTGTCTTTATAATTATTTTACAACCAAAATCCCCTTTGTTATTTACTTTATCTTGCTATTTCAAATAACCTATCTATTACACAACTCTTGTGGGAACGATCTCTTACTACCGCTATATTACCGATTAATTAGTGGGAAATATATTTATTAATTTGTTGTGCCTACGACATCCCATACAAATTTTGGCGCCGCTTCTTAGGAGCATTTGCTAATTGATTTGTTATTTGTTTAGCTTGTTTTTATTTTTGTTTTGATTTTATGTTCTTGTGAGTCGTCATGTTTCCTTACGGAAATAACATGTACGGAGCACAAGATTACAAATACAACAGTGGTAATCAATATGGTTTTCAATCTCAATATTTTGACAACTACCAACCATCCTATGGGTATAATCAAAACCAATCTTTTGGGTATGATCAATATCCTACGGAACCTTATGGATATTCACATACATATCAACAACCTTATGACGGGTATGTATGTGGAAAATCATAAGGATGGGAGGATAGTTATGCTTCTAATCATTTATATCCTGAACTTGAACAGAAGCTTGACCAGATTATGCATTATTTAAAGGCCGCGATTTCCACGGTGGAGTCACTCAATGGGCAACTAAGCGCGGAGAACAATATGTCAACCGAATCTTACTTCAATATATCTAACCAAACTCCCGATCGTTTTTATGATCATTCACCTATTCAAAAAGGGGAGACCTGGTGCGAAATAGTGTGGTGAGTGAAGATGTTGGTTTTGATGAATGTCTTGACCAATTCCAAGCGATGGCACAACATCAACAAGGGCTCCATACAATTGAAGATGAACAATTTGAGAAACTTCAGGAAATTCAAAGGCATGCGGAGAACTTAAGAATACAAATTGCTCAACTTAGTGAAGGTGGGAATGAGGAAGAAGTTTGGCCTCAAAACCAAAACGATTCTGAAATTCCTATGGATGACGAATATTTCGATGAAGATGAGCAACCTTTCGAAAGTCCTTGCAACAATTATACGCTTATTCCAACTCCTGATCATAATATCGATCATTCGCCTATTCAAAAGGAGGAGATTGGGTATGACATATCTATTGTTGTAAATGGTGTAACGTACTCAAACGAAGAAATTAGGAGTTGCATCAATGAACTAGACGTTTTAGGGGAAGATTCTGATTCTGATGACGAGGTTGTTGAAGAGATTGAGATTGAGAATGAAACCAAATTGATCGAAGTCGTAGAAGACCCAATTGAGCTAGATAATAATAGTTCGATAGAGGACCACGATATACTTGAGGTAAATAATTCATTGTTAATTACGAATGAGGATGCGGTACAAGGTTTGTCTAATCCTTTGCTTAACTCTATATCTATTGATCCTTTCCATCCAATTGAAGTAGCTTCTCAAAGAGTTGTTAACCCAACTTTTAAGAAAATACCTCACTTAGGATTGGAGTTGTGTGCTTCAAAAGTTTTAACGGATTATTTTGCTTCTAAGTATCCACCACTTGATGTGTTTGATTCGAGTATTGTGCAGGTTCACCCAGCTGAGGAACCTTTTAAAATTCCCAAATTCTATGTTCTTTATCCACTTCCGAGTGTAGAAAGGTCTAAGTGAGAGGAAAACTTCAATAAAGTGATAGCTTCAATATTTATATTTTGTGCTAACATTTTTGTGAAGCTATTATTTGAATTGCAGATTGTTATTTGGAAGGATTACCAAATTTTCAGATTATTGGTGTACGGACGATAACAATGAAGTCGGGCTGACGACGTTAAACCAAGCGCTTCATGGAAGGCAACCCATCGGTTTTGTATCTCTATCCCTTTTGTTTTTAGTTTTCATAGCTTTTCATATCATATCTTGCATTCCCATCTTAGATTTTACAAAGTCCTATATCTATAATGAAAGTTTTGACGAATTCTCATCAGAAAATTCTGACTGCGTACTTCTCACAAAAATAGCTCTCGAGACTTCATACGGAGTCCAATTTGAGTGGTTGGCTCCAACTTTTAAAGAGGACAGACATACCTTTCTTTTACAAAAATAAAAACTGAATTCGGAGTCTGTTAAGTTGGAGCAATAGGCCTGGACATTTGAGTTTCGGTATTTTTCCAGAACTTTTTCAGATAGCATGTCTGTCAGTCCGGAGGCCATAAAAGTCATACCGTTTATCGAAACACTGTGAAATGTTGATACCTTATATAAAAGACATAGGCGAACAACCTTTGTTTAGGATGTTTTTCCTAGTTCCCTACCCATTTGTACAGTTTTCGAGTTTTTCAGGGCTGTTATGTCAGAAATCAGAATTTTCGGTTTTGAACATTGTGAACCATGTTGAGTTTAAGTGTGGGGGAGTAGTTAAGCATGTTTGGATTGCATATAAAAAAAATAGTAATACTCTTTGATTTCTTGCATACTTGAGACTTCATCTTTTGGAGTTAATTATGAGCTATTTAGGATGACACTCTAAACCTTTTCAGGTTGAAACAGTTCTTACAGCTATAGATTGAGTTCCACTTTATCATTCCACAATCATTAAATATATACGTTCATAATTGAATGCGAAACTAAGCTATGGTAGTTGTTTGAAAGATTCATCCTCGCAATTAATCATTACTGAATCACTTTCTTTTTATTTTTGCAGTTATATGTTTCTCTAAAGTGATTTGGTGGGATCCTGATACTATCGTGGATGTTGTAGCAAGGTAATCATTGGTTGAGTATTTGAAAGCCCCATAAGACAATTTTCTCACACTCATAAAGAGTGAGCCAGAGTAAAAATAAAAAATATATATATAAGGCTCCTCTTCTTTTATCGACACTAATAAATGATAGGTCCAGAATTGCGGACTAATCACAGTCGATAAAAATAAAAACTTATCATCATTATATAGCAAGTCAAAAATACTATTGATGAGGTTCTTGACACTTGGATAGCGGTATGTGTGAAACGTTGTCCCTGTCTCCATCGTCTAAACAAGGGTGGAACGCAGGATCCAAGGCAACTATCACGTACTTGCTGAAAAGGAAACATGCGCTTAGAGTATCTAATCATGTGGTCGAGTTAAATGGGTGCTTCTCTCAACTATTGTGTTATAAATAAGAATCCTTTGACGACATTCATACAAGTATTGTGGGTAACATCTTTCACTTAAGTCAACATTTGCACACTTCACTTTTCTATTTCCATTCTCTTATCTATCCATGTGATTTCAGTATGCGAGTGTTGTGACAAACGTTGCAACAAGTACAATGACTATCTTAGTAAATTTTTGCAATCAGGTTGAATGACATACGTAAGTAATTACTTGTGTGTGATGATTGGAATGTATGTGGGATGTTTGCAGCTAAAGAACTTATGCAAGCTAATTATTTGGCTTTCTATTTTGTGTCTATCCTTAGCGGTTCTTCCAAGGCGAAATATTGGAGTAGGTTTTGTGGGTATACCTCTTGTAAACCCTCACGAGACTATAACTCGTCCACTAGGTACACCTAGGGGTTTAAAGGCTTGTTATACATGCTAAGTGTAACTGTATTCTCAACGACATGGAGTTGTTGTATTTAGGATTAGTTTTATTTAGTTTGCTCGAGGACTAGCAAAAGCTAAGTGTGGGGGAATTTGATAAGTGCATAATTCATATGATTTTAGTGTACATTCCATACTTGTTTAAGCTATTATTCTTGCATGTATTCGTATTATTACTATTGTTTTCTCTTATTTTCTTACAATATGTGAATCATCAAAAAAGGAGCTACAAAGTGCTGAAAAGATCTAGGAAGATAAGTATTCCAAGTATCCAAGTGCCCAAAGTCCAAGAGAAGTGGAAAAAAGCGACGAAAAGGAGCAAAACGCTCAAAATCAAGAGAAGGTCCAAAGACCGATCTTAACTCATTCAAAATAAGTATTTCTCATCACCATATTGAATAGAATTGAAATATAAAAAGAATGCAAAAATAATGAGGTCATTCCGAGTTCGGATGAAGAAGTTGTGGCCAAAACAGTTTTTATTGAATACCGAAGATAGTGAAGTCCGTGAACTAGGTTCGCATACCGGGTTCGCAGACTTAATTCCGAAAATTTCTGCTGGATTTTGAAGTTCGCGGATTCGCGAACTTAGAAAGTAGGAAACGTGTATTAATACCTTGGAAGGCCTAAGGGCACGTTTGGATTCGTTATTTCATATTTTCGAGTCGGGTTCTTGAACCGAACTAAATACTTGATGGCCAAGCAATGTAAACATATAAAAATAGGTATTAGGCCTTTCACATGGAGAATCTCATAAGATTATACTTTTGTTCTTCATTAATATTTTAGGTTTTACCCCTTTAGGGGGAAACCGGGTAATTGTGTAATCATGAGAAACTAAATCCTTTGTTGATTAAGGATGAATTCAATGTGCTAAGCGTGAAGCTTTATTAATAATACAAGTCTATTTGAGGTTTTAATCATCAACGTTTGTTTTCACTATATTTAGGGTTTATGATTGATTTATTAGATTGTTTGGAGTGCACGCTAGATTAATCTATTGATCATTCTATTGCTAGTAAAGGGTTAGGATATCCGTGTAATTGTTGAATAACCCTTACACAAGTAGAGAACATGAGACCTCTCAGAGGGATTCTGTAGAGCAATCATGTGTGAAGACAACACTAGTAAGTGGACCTTGCGCTAAGATTCTAACTTCTAGGATCAATCTAAGTTCACATAACTTAAAGCATATGATTGGGTTTGTAGTTGCAGGAAATCCTACACTACACCCCTCACTAGAATTTACACAATTAAGTCGTTTTAAGATCAATGATTATGATTTCTATTAATTGAATACTTGAATCTTTACAATATGAAATAGAAATGAGTTAAGAATTACAATCACTCTGGAACATTCTCTCTCCTCAAAACTTGCTTAACACTTCAAAAAAGAACTCTCCCTTCAACAGACTTACTCAACCCTTTATATAGGGTAGTGTACAGTGGATGACAGCTAAGCCGTCATTTATTTTCGGGAATGGCTTGCGAAGCATTGCAAGCGTACAAGTATGTAATCTCGCGACGCTCTTAAACTTCGCTAAATCTTCACATCTTTCTCGTGTTCTGGCTGTCGTCATTCATTGCGTCATTCATTTTACTTCCCTGCGACTCCCTCGCGATGTCGTCTTTTATTAACCTCGCGAAGTATTGATGTCACGATATTCTGATCCTACATCTTGCCTCTTCTCATGTCTTCTCTGCGAAGGAGAGAATGTCATGAGAACCAATTTTTTGAAATGCTGCCGCAATTATTCATCTTTATCTGTTTCACTTCCGTACATTTACACGGAATTTATTACAGGTGTTTCCTCTTCCACTCTTTTCTTGACACGTCTCTTTCAACCGTTATTCTTGACCATTCACGTCCCATCTCGCATTAAAGGCATTTTTTTTCTCGAGGATTCTTTTCTCTATATATAGTTTTCTTTTCCTTCCCTTCTTCTCTTTTATTTTCCCTCTGCAACTTCTCTTCCTCCGCAATTTGCGTTTCTGCTGCTGTAAATCTTTCCTTCTTTCTTTCTCCTTGATCTTTAATTTTTTAATCATTCCCATATTATAAAAATGGCTTCACTTGGTCGCACATATAAACCCCTTTTTAATAATGCTCAAAAGAATTTTCAAGAGAAGGGCTTCATCTTATCGACCATTCCTGATCAAGAATCTTCATCTATACTTTCTGCAAGGTTGTTTTTCGATCATCAGTGTGATGATCAGAAAATCATAGTCTCGCTAGGTCAAATCCTCGCAGGCCTTCCCATTCCTCTCTACAATCCCGAGATACCTTTATTCTATGAGATTCTTGCTCACGAGAAATTCTCGCGAGCAGTTTATCAACTAAGCGGTGATTGCATCCGTCTTATGCTTGAATTCGCAAGCTGTAGTACTGGGCAAGGGATCTTTATATCCTGATGATGTCAAAGATCCTAAATTCGCGGATTTAGAAATAGACGCTTAGAAGTATACTGTGGAAAACTTTTTTGAAAATTATGAAGTAATAAATATGAGAAATGATAAATCTCGCTGGGGTGCTCGATTGAAGAGAAAAGATAATATTTCCAGTGATAAGTTGCTCATGAAAGATATTGACTGGCACTCGGGCAAAAATAACGTTCCTCGGTATTCCAAGGATGAGAAGTGGTGGGTTGTTCCTCTGTTTTTGAGTGGACCTTATATTGCGGGTTCGCATACACTCTCTGCGAATCTCGCAAACTATTGTCCTTGGGAATTTAAGTGGCCCGAGAAGGCAAAAGAGGTATACTTCCTATTCCAGATTTACTTTGCGATATTTCATTCCTCTCATATTTACTATACTTGTAATATTTTCAGATTGCCAAATTGAAAAGAAGTTATAAAAGTGTTGATGGGTGAAAACTACTCCTGCAGAATTTGGTAATTTGGGGTGTGGATGAGGAATGAGTCTAAACCTTCAACAAATGCACTGCGCGGTGAGTGCTTGTAGATTCGAGAGATCAATCTGTGCAAGTCCGGCCTAAACCAAGAAATGGCGTTCCAGACTTGTTTCGGTCACAAAATAAAGGAGATGGGGTTGATCTTAGGGAGGGAAGCGAAGAAGGTGTTGAGATTGTGAAGGTGTTGGCTTGCTTATGACTTGTAAAAAAGATGAGAAAGCTTACGGTTGATGCAAGCGTGCTCACGAGTGTTTGAATACGGTTTGTATTAACACTTGGTTTTACGTAAATCGAACTTGTGTTGTTCTCCGTTATTCCCTGTTGTTGTTGGAAATAGGGCGGAGACCCTATTTATACAAGTCATTGAGCCTCATTCACGTTTCTCGTGGGAAGTGGAGGTAGTGGAATGATGGAGTAGTGGAGTTGTGTGTCGGTAACACACGACCAGTCTTGCCCACTTTTCTGTTCATCTCTAACCGTCCATGACTTCCTAACACGTTCTTGTGATGGCGCGTTGCACGCCGCACTGCCAGAAACCGCTGCGGACCAATACCCGATATGCATCCCCAGGTTTGTGACATGATTGATGTACGGAATGTGGATCGTGGATCCACGAAAGATAGCATGTAATCGTTGAATTGAATAATGCGTTATTCGAAAGTCGATACTTGTGAAGTACCGTGTGTATTTTATGCGAGTGCTTTGCATTACGGTGCGGTAAATGATGGGTAATGACTCCTCACTAACCAAATAACTCCGACCGGGGGTTGTATAACCAAGTGGTGAGGTCGGACTGGACGAGATGATGTTTGAGACACTCATCTGCGATCGTTGATGAAATTAGGGTTTTTAAAGAGGTGCGCAAGCATCACTCTTCAGCTTGGTCGAAACCAAGCATGGGAAGGATTTTGGAGAGGGACCGACCATACATGCGTGTTGGCGGCATGATGGTGTAGGTGCCATATTCACTTCCCTCATGAAAGTGCGATCCTAAGCCACTCGATTTGACCGTCAAAGAGGAGTGGTCGAGATTGATTTTGCGATAAGAGTTTGATACCGCAAAAGCCGCGCGCCATACCCTTTTCCGGCGCGTTTTCCAAGACGACCTAGCTTGGTCGGTCTTGGCCGGTTGGTTTGGCGTGTAGACGGTGGGGCGATGTTCACGCCTATGTCTTACCGTCTCATGAAACGTGATCTAAGCCACCCAATTCGTCCGGTGAAGTTGAGTGGTCGAGATCGATTTGCAATTTAGGGAAGTGTATCCACGCATGTATGAGCGGGCGTTTTGGATTTGCCGGGCATGATATGCCTTGGCCGACCGCATGAGGAGGTAGATGAGCTCACGGTGGTCATCTTTGGTGTGACCGACCCTTGCTCAATCTAATCTGTGACCCTCCATTCGTGCTTAGGAGAAGATGGACGCGCGTGATGGCTTGAACCCTAATTTTGGCTTGCAAAGCCGTGCGACCATGCTCTTTCAAAGGCGGACGAATTTGTTGTAACCAATCATGGTTGGTTTTGACCGACTGGTCATGTATGTAGGCGGTCACATGGTGATTGTGTCGACATGCTCCGGCCCTTTGAGTCTATATCTACACCCTCCATCTATACCTGCGAAGATGGATGGTTGAGACCGTTTTGCGGCACATGTAATATGCCGCAAACCCTAATTTAGGGTTTTCCGCCCATAATGCTTGGTATGGACGGTTTCTTGGCAAGCAAAGGCCAATGGTCGACCATGCGGGGTCGGGCGTGTGTATTCCATACCCGCTTGGGGTGATGGAATTGATCTGTGGTCATCCAATCATGCTTGTGGAGTTGGATGACTTTGCGATCGAATCATATCCGGCAAGCTAAGGCCGTGTGTATTCCATACACAGCTTGGGGTGATGGAATTGATCTGTGGTCATCCAATCATGCTTGTGGAGTTGGATGACTGCGATCGAATCATATCCGGAGACCGATACGATCAAGTCCGGATGCTCAATCGGGCTAGTATAACACACCGAGAGGGGCTCAATCGGGCTAGTATAACACACCGAGAGGGCTCGGGCTAGTATAACACACCGAGAATCGGCTGTACGGGTATTTCGTACATGGATTCATTATAGTGCTTGGAGGTTCGTGTTACTCCGTAAGAGTAACACTCGATCGTCATGCCACACCGATAATGGGTACATGAAATACAAGGCTGATATGAAATTCACGAGGAAGGGATTGTTCTTTGCATGCTCCAACCTGGAGGAATTTCATGTATTCACAGAATGGGATTGTTGCTACATGCTCCATTCTTGGCGAATTAAGTGAGGAGTATCCGTCACTTATAAACGGCTTTATCTATTACAAGATGTCAGCGCATGATTTTTACGGTTACTTACAAATTTAACCTTAAATGAAAATCCACCATCAACATTAAGTCCCAGCTAGCACATAATGGTTACACTATTGTGTGGTAGGCATGAGATGGTGACATACATACGTGAGAAAGACAGGATAAAAGGAGTTTACCCGGAAGAGTGTTGGCCGACCGCTAGTTTTCCACGCCCGTCACGCTTGTATGGAATCCCTGGTGGGGCCGGTTTCTTTCTTTGGGTATTTGAATCAAAAGAGGAAACCAAATAAGAGAGGAATCCTTTTTCTAGTGGGATTCTTCTAGTTTTTTGTCTATAAAAGAGACAAAACCCCTTTCTTTTCCTCACGAGTTTTTTTTTTTATTTTATTGTTGAAGCAGCTCCCGGGTCTTCACTGCCGTCGTCGGTCGATTCTTTGCTTGCCGATTCTTGCTACCGTGCGCTGCTCTTCGCCGTTCTTGGCTGCTTGTCTGCCGTTCTGCCGGGCTATTTCTTCTTTGTCTTGTGCTTGAGGTAAGTTCCGCTCCTTCTTTTCCTTTTTTTTTTTTTTTTTAGAAAGTAAAACCCTAGTTTGTTAGGTAAACACTTTTGTAAGACATGTGCATGCTTAGCTTTTTTCCGCCATCTAGCTTGAATCCCGTAGACATAATTCCCATGAATAAAGAAAATTGTGTTGTGATGTATGCGGATAAATGCGGGCCCGCCGTGTATCTTAGGAACGTGGGTCTTATTCACATATGCTTGGCTGAAATTTACACCAAACTTGAAACTTGTAGGACTTGAACCAATACCAGATGACTTGAAAGTTATCTGGAGGACTTGAAATCAATACCAGACCGAATTCTGTATGATGTTTGGACCGGCCATTGTGTGAGTTGTGTCTTGCCGTGTGTGACTACACTTCTCATATGCTTTCATACAAGTTCTAACTTCTGTCTTTTATTTCATTGCGGTAGAAAAGAACTTACACGTCGATATGTCTTACAAGATAATCTTTGGTGCCAAGTCGTGTAGTGTTGATAACTTCAAAGATATGCCGAACATCAATGATGAGTTGTTCACCTTGCCTTTTCCAAATATTAGGAAGCATCCTTCTCATAAGATAGTCTTGCTTTCCGGTTCGGAAAATATGGATCTTTGATCCATTCTCTTCTTCCGCACTTGTGATGAGATTTTGTCTCCCGAGAGAAACGAATATCCACCTTCTCCTATTGACTTCAAGATTTGCCATGATCCACAAGGTTCTTACGAAGGATGGATGAGACGCATGTTGAGTAATAAGGGCATTAAGGACAATTTGACCAAAGCACAAATTCTCGATGCGGTCATGGCATCTGCACTGCCCTCGAAATTAGGAAAGACACCGCGGGCTTGATCACCTTCATTTCTCGGTGGCGTATTTCCACTCACACCCATATCTAGATGGGGAGAGATGACTATTACTTTGGAGAGTGTAGCCGCATTAATGAACTGCACTGTTCTTGCGGAAGTCTTTTTACGAGCTCTCGATGCGGAACAAAGTAATTATGATGCTATACTTCAAAAGGCGGAGGGATTCGAGAGTCTGGACAAGGAGGAGAGAAAGGATGCGAGATGCTTTTATACTTGGTGGGTTTCGGAGTGGTCTTGCAGAAGTTGGAAAACGAGCTCAGCGTGATTGCGTTCTGTCTTTATGGCTATCCAGGGGATATATTTGATGATGGTTGGGAAGAAGACCATAAGAGGTGAGCTTGTTAAGATTGCTATAAGGCTGGCGCAGGGCGAAGTTCTTCCTCTAGCTGCATTGTTCCTTGGATCGCTGTATTCTCATCTGGGCGCTTTAGCAATGGATATGCACGTTTCTAACGTGTACAAGAAGGTGGAATCGCACGTTCACTTCGCTTTTCTTCAGGCGCTCTTATGGGAATACTTCAGAAGTTATGCTCCTACTCCTGCACCTTCACTCGTTAACTTGTACGGCGGCTCGAGAATACTCCGATGGAATAAGAAGCGTCCTAAAGCCGGTGCGAAACTTGTGGAGGTATTTGACAACATTTCTTCCGTAGATTTTCGTCCATGGGGCCGATTCACTCTTCCATCATTCAGCCAAAGACCTTTGCCGACGATCCTGGCGTTGTGTTGTTGCGTCCGATGTTGAGACCATGAGATGCAGGGGAAATTATTTACATGCGCAGATGCATTCCGGATATGTCCGTCTCTATTCAACGGAGAATTTTCTGTGACTCCGTACAACATTGACAGTGGGCTGCTCGCGGATGGGATTTGATCGGGGTGTCCCATTTATCCGTCCACTAGGGGCTCCCGGAAGAATTCCTTCCACAAATTCTTAACGCCAATGTGTTCTTAGACCGGGTGAGCCTTCCCTTCTGGCCTATTGGGAGAAACCCAATGGTGACCGACCGGTATAAAGAATTTTGGGGGAAACAACTGTGATCTTCCGAGAAATTTTCGAAGAGTGTTGTGACGAATTCCCGTAGTGAGCCATCTTCGACGTCTTGACGAAGCATTTCCGGTTGAAGCCACTTCCATCCAAACGGACAAGAGGCGAGGATTGCAGTCCCCAAGTAGGAGAGAGACCTAAGAGGCAAGCATGCGGTCCTAATCCTCAATTCTTCTAATATGCGGGTATTTAAACCTCCTCCCATCGGTTCTTTCATTTCTCCAGTGTAAGTTCTTCTAAAACAATCCTTGTTTTAAATCGGGAATTTCAAAGATAATGCCTTCACAAGGTTGGCACGCATTCAAAACGGGAAGGCCGGCGGTGCTGGTCATCATCTTTGAGAAGTCATACGGACCTTCATGCTTGAGAAGTCGCGGTACGGACCTTCATGCTTGAGAAGTGCAGCGGCTGGAGAACCTTCATGCTTGAGAAGTCCTGAGAAACCGCTCCTTTTACGACAATGACAGAGAGATGATGCAAGCTCGGTTGAACAAGGCGCTTCCCTTAATGATCTTGTCGACGGGGTCGTGATGGAAATCAGCACCCAGTGAAATAGATGCCTAAGGAATGCAAGAGAGACGGTGCTGCTTGTAGTTGAGACGGCTCCCCTTGGAATCCATCCACGAACAGGTTCCAGACCACATGGCTATTGCGGTGACTTCTTCGAAAGGCCTCCTGCAGAATCGACAAGACTCCGCGGTCGCCGAATTGCCGGTGATGCGCACTGGGGCTTTATTCGATCCTCCTTTTCTTGTCCCTTATCCGAGTCATGTGTTGGTTGGTGGATTCGAGCGTGCCGGTTCAATTTGAAGAGTTGTACACGGCAATATGGGAGAAACACGGACATATTGCTACCACCACGAAGCTCAAGAGTCGTCTTGCATTGGTCAACCGCGTCCAAGAAGCTTTAGTTTCTATCCGAGGGGATGAGCTGCTGCGGCTGGTGGAACGGTTTACGAAGAGGTGATTGAAGATTGGAGGTGTCATCTGGACGTGTTTGCGCGATGCGGCTTTAATGCTCCTTGGTTCTTCGAAGGGTTCTCCAAGATTCGGGAGTTCCAAACTACATGATGAAGTCCCTTCCCTTGATGTGTTGCTCGCCGGGAAGAAGAGGTTGAGAGGTTGTCTAAAGAATCGGGTGAAGCGGCCGTGCTTCAAAGGATGAAAGTCTCTCTTTCCCCGAGAAGGATGAGTTGTTGCTTAAAGACTTTCCTTGAAGTATTCGTGCTATATATGGCGTTTTCTCTTATATGCTTTTCTTTTTCGAGTGATAGTGAGGATTTTCTTTGACTTAGGTTTTGGATCAATAGGTAATTGAATTGGCTTATTTTTGAGATAGTTTTGTGAACAACCCTTTTGAAAGGGATTATGTTAAATGAGATTTGCATCTTGGTCATGAATGATTGCACATATTACATGAAATTGCGAATGTTATGTAAAAGGGAGGTACGAATGGAAACAAACATGGCGTTTGATCACTGAGCCTCTTTCTCCACGTGCGGGATGCTAAGTCCCCGGTGAATTCTAAACTATCTTTCTTGTAAAGTTGTTGAGTAAAACTTACTTGCTTTTGAAGCCTCACTATATCAAACCTAGGAGTAGTCTTTCTAAGAAAATCCTCTCAAAGCTATCTCTACGAACCAAGCTTCTCTGAACAATGCGCTTCAAAGCATTGCATTCAGCAAAGGGGTGATGGAGGAACCGGTGGTAATGACAGTACCTCGGGTCCATTACTTCTTGATCGATGGCGGACGCCATGCCATGGGGTAGCTCCACCTCTCCATTTCGTACCCACGTCTCCAGCAGTTCCTGAATCTTCTTCATTGGGAAGGGGAAATGTAAGTACCACGAGTCTAGCTTTTCTGCGTTAGCGGCGTTGTAACGTCTCTCCGCGGCTTTGACGTGGGACAAGAGATGAAATTGGATGACTTGTGAGTGCCATCGTATCTGCGGATCGCTTGCCTAAGTAAAGGGATGTAGAAGGTGTCGTAACGTCACTGCTGAGTGACCGGATTGAACGTCCCCATCCTCCGTACTCAGGTATTTCCTGATTGATTTCTCCTTCCTCAAGCGTTCCTTCAGCTGGTTGGGAGGCCGACGTGGATTGGACAGTCTTAGTGATTCATAAGAGTTTTGAAATACAAATCTTCTAGCGGGGGCTCCATCGGCGGCAGGTTCCCTTTCTTTATCCGGCAGATATTGTAGTACTCCGGGCAAGTCTTTTCCTCTATGGAGTTTCCTTGAGTCTTCGTCGGCTGGGCCATGTTGTTCGTCTCTCCTGAGTCCCCTGTGATTACGTGCTCTTTTTGCTTCTTCATCGGTAAAGGTGTGACTCAGGCTAATGATTCAACATTTCTTGTCTTGCTGAGCGAGATGCTCGTCGACCCTTCTTGTAATTGTGCGCTATATCATTCAAAAGGCGAAATGTCTCGCTACGCCTCCGGGTGATACTGGCTTGATTTTCCAAGACATCCTCCAAACATTCCGCCTATGCTTCCCATGATATCCGAACACTTTGTAGTTTCCTGGGATACATTGCGAGATGGAAACCGAAAAATTGAGGATTCAATTTTATGCAACCGATAGATCAATCTCCCAATGTGGTCGCCAATTGTTGATGGGTGAAAACTACTCCTGCAGAATTTGGTAATTTGGGGTGTGGATGAGGAATGAGTCTAAACCTTCAACAAATGCACTGCGCGGTGAGTGCTTGTAGATTCGAGAGATCAATACGGCAAGTCCGGCCTAAACCAAGAAATGGCCGTTCAGGACTTGTTTCGGTCACAAAATGAAGGAGATGGGGTTGATCTTAGGGAGGGAAGCGAAGAAGGTGTTGAGATTGTGAAGGTGTTGGCTTGCTTATGACTTGTAACAGAAAGATGAGCAAGCTTACGGTTGATGCAAGCAGGCTATGAGTGTTTGAATACGGTTTGTATTAACACTTGGTTTACGTCTGTCCGAACTTGTGTTGTTCTCCGTTATTCCCTGTTGTTGTTGGAAATAGGGCGGAGACCCTATTTATACAAGTCATTGAGCCTCATTCACGTTTCTCGTGGGAAGTGGAGGTAGTGGAATGATGGAGTAGTGGAGTTGTGTGTCGGTAACACACGACCAGTCTTGCCCACTTTTCTGTTCATCTCTAACCGTCCATGACTTCCTAACACGTTCTTGTGATGGCGCGTTGCACGCCGCACGCCCATGTAAACCGCCAGACCAATACCCCATATGCATCCCCAGGTTTGTGACATGATTGATGTCCGGAATGTGGATCGTGGATCCACGAAAGATAGCATGTAATCTTTGAATCGAATAACTGCGTTATTCGAGAAAGTCGAATACTTGTGAAGTCACCGTGTGTATTTTATGCAGGTCTTGCATTACGGTGCTTGATACAAAGTGATGGGTAATGACTCCTCACTAACCAAATAACTCCTGACCAGGGTTGTATAACCAAGCTGGTGAGGTCGGACGGACGAGATGATGTTTGAGACACTCATCTGCGATCGTTGATGAAATTAGGGTTTTTAAAGAGGTGCGCAAGCATCACTCTTTAGCTTGGTCGAAACCAAGCGTGGGAAGGATTTTGGAGAGGACCGACCATACATGCGTGTTGGCGGCATGATGGTGTAGGTGCACGTATTCCGTTCCCTCATGAAAGTGCGATCCGGCACTCGATTTGACCGTCAAAGAGGAGTGGTCGAGATTGATTTTGCGATAAGAGTTTGATACCGCAAGAACGCGCGCCATACCCTTTTCCGGCGCGTTTTCCAAGACGACCTAGCTTGGTCGGTCTTGGCCGGTTGGTTTGGCGTGTAGACGGTAGGCTGATGTTCACGCCTATGTCTTACCGTTTCATGAAACGTGATCTAAGCCACCCACCCGTCCGGTGAAGTTGAGTGGTCGAGATCGATTTGCAATTTAGGAAGTGTATCCACGCATGTATGAGCGGGCGTTTTGGATTGGCCAGGCATGATATGCCTTGGCCGACCGCATGAGGAGGTAGATGAGCTCACGGTGGTCATCTTTGGTGTGACCGACCCTTGCTCAATCTAATCTGTGACCCTCCATTCGTCTTGCGGAGAAGATGGACGCGCGTGATGGCTTGAACCCTAATTTTGGCTTGCAAAGCCGTGCGACCATGCTCTTTTCAAAGGGACGAATTTGTTGTAACCAATCATGGTTGGTTTTGACCAAGTGGTCATGTATGTAGGCGGTCACATGGTGATTGTGTCGACATGCTCAAGGGCCCTTTGAGTCTATATCTACACCCTCCATCTATACCTGCGAAGATGGATGGTTGAGAGACCGCTTTTGCGGCACATGTAATATGCCGCAAACCCTAATTTAGGGTTTTCCGCCCATAATGCTTGGTATGGACGGTTTCTTGGCAAGCAAAGGCCAATGGTCGACCATGCGGGGTCGGGCCGTGTGTATTCCATACAGCTGGGGGTGATGGAATTGATCTCGTGGTCATCCAATCATGCTTGTGGAGTTGGATGACCGCGATCGAATCATATCTGGCAAGCTAAGGCCGTGTGTATTCCATACTTGCTTGGGGGTGATGGAATTGATCCGTGGTCATCCAATCATGCTTGTGGAGTTGGATGATCTGCGATCGGATCATATCCGGAGACCGATACGGTCAAGTCCTGGATGCTCAATCGGGCTAGTATAACACACCGAGAGGGGCTCAATCGGGCTAGTATAACACACCGAGAGGGCTCGGGCTAGTATAACACACCGAGAATCGGCCATGCGGGTATTTCGTACATGGATTCATTATAGTGCTTGGAGGTTCGTGTTACTGCAGTAAGAGTAACACTCGGTCGTCATGCCACACGATAATGGGTACATTAAATACAAGGCCGATATGAAATTCACAGGAAGGGATTGTTCCGCATGCTCCAACCTCGGGAGGAATTTCATGTATTCACAGAATGGGATTGTTGCTACATGCTCCATTCTTGGCGAATTAAGTGAGGAGTATCCGTCACTTATAAACGGCTTTATCTATTACAAGATGTCAGCGCATGATTTTTCTGGTTACTTACAAATTTAACCTTAAATGAAAATCCACCATCAACAA
>JAJJWW010005450.1:0-44990 GCA_023531295.1 Papaver armeniacum | reverse complement strand
GTTTGGTATCAACTCTATTCAACCAAGTGATATGAGTCGGACAAAGGCTCTTCTGTTTATCTTAACATAAACTCCTTCGTCGGGTCCTTAGATCTATCTTATGTTCAATCACCCAAAGGTAATCATTTAAGATTAAGCCAATCAATACCTTTAATCACAAGGAAACGTATTGATGCCGATCTACTCAATTAATCAATCCAATCTACCATAAGGATAAACCGATTATTAATTGGATCCTCTTTTCCCAAACAAGTATTGTGCACACCAAAGATTATAAAACCCAAGTCAGATCTTCAATATCTTCTTTTTCATCAAATCTTCTTAAATCTTCAATAAAAACTCGCACACAATCACTTGAATCTCTTGTGATCAATCACGCACTGAAGCGAATGCAGTAACAACGGATTATCACAAGATCGTCTTTAGAACTAACAACAGTCTAAAGATCCCTGTCTAAACTATGAACTAGTTTGAGTGAATCTTATATCAGAAGATAAGATTCTCAAGAATAAACAAACTAGGTGCAATCAGATTTCAACCACCGTTAATCAATCAAATCAATCGAAAACAAAGATAAACTGCACTTATCTAGTTTCCCACCAACGGGTCGCGCTAGAGCTTCTCAATCCCAAAGAAGACATTAAATTGAGCGGCTGTAAGAGATTTCGCCTAATTAGGTTACTCTCCTCTCGAATAGGCGGCTACACCGAAGAACAACAACAAAAGAGTAAATCATTATTACGAAGGATTAGTTTGCTAGAAAGGCAAACTTCGTGTATTTATAGACAAGGAAGTTTGGACACCAAGGAATTTCCAAAACCGAAAATATTCTCAAGATATTCATAAAAGCACAGATTCGGTTTCATAATTCCTGAAATGCTCTATCCAAAAATAACGATCGAAATCTCTCGGAAAATCTAATTAGTAAATGCACATTACTAATTATGTAATTTCCCTACAAAATGAAATTAATAACCTTAATTAAAAGATTGCTAACTTACTTATGTTTCGATCCTGGGATTCTCTTCCCTTAGTCGTTAAGGAATATCTTTGAACAATTATAGAAATAAACATTCACGGCACGTGTTCAAAGTTTGTCGACATCTTAACTTTGTAAGTTCTCTTTCACACTTACAACCTTGAAACTGATTTGCCACACTTCCAAACAAGTTTAGAATTGGTTCATCTGACTTTCAATAACTATGTGATTGATCAAACCAACATTCAATCACAATCATGGGTTTACGGTTCTACCAAAACAAGTTTCGGTTCTACCTCCATGTGAGTACTGTACATAGTCACACTAGCTTCCCAAAAGTTCGGTTGACTAGGTACTAGGATCGGTTCCTCACATATATATGGTATCTAACTTATATGTGTTGCACATGTCCATAGGATCGGTTCCCCTTTCTGCTATAAACCTTGTTGCACCCCATACAAGGATCGGTTCCCTTTGATGTACTGCACCCCTTACTAGGATCGGTTCCCTTTTCCTTACAAGGATCGGTTCCCTTTCCCTTACAAGGTCAGACATACAAAATCCGATCATACCACAAGTGATTACTCAAGATCGGTTTTACTAATAAAAGTTATACCAATATATAAGTCAGGCCTTTGTGAACAGTTCTACCAAGAACACAACAAGTTGTGAGCGGTTATACTCTATCACACATATTGGTTGTTCATAAGATATGCAATTAATAACAAAACCAATAACACCTGGCAATTTCCTTTTCGGTTCACAAACAAGTTTATAAACTTACTTCCTTAGAAATTATGTAAACATTGTTCCCTAGGATGAAATCCTCTACTCATACCCATACATAATCACAATAGCATTCAAATGATTATGGCGATGTCTTATCTACAAAGTTTAATGGTTAAGAAATAAACCTCGTAGTGTATTCCTTAATACTATGTCTATATAGAGTTCAAATATGCTTCACAGTTATGTTTTCAATATGCACGACTTGAAAGATACGTTAGGGAATGAAACAGTTCAAGTCAAATATCACTAACCTCAAGTGGAAGGATGATTGTTGTTGTTGTAGCTCCTTGCTTCTTCACATCTTCAAGTCTTCGCAATACTTGTAATGTCTCATATCCTAATACTTTCAAGCTAACCTATACGAAGTTTAACTCTAGTACATAATCAAGCGACTCTTAACATGAGTTTTGATTCACTAAAATATGACAACCAAACTTGACAGACCAACGCTTGGTGGGTTCAACCGAGCCATGCTCTAACAATCTCCCCCTTTGTCAATTTTAGTGACAAAACTCTTACATCATATGGATAAACAAATTAAAATAATTCATTACAATCCGCTTGATTCCCGATTCAACAGCACAGTGAAACTGCTTACATTCAATCCTTGAAAATGTCGTTGGTGACATTATATTAACAAATCTATTACTACCCCTAAGGAAGATAGATAGATATTCAATCCGCACATCTTTGTTATACCAAACATATGACATGTTACTCCCCCTTAGTCTGTGATTTCACTCTTTCGTTAGATAAAAATATTCAAGTACCAATGTTCTTTTCCCTAGCGATGCCAATCAATATAAATATCAATGCCAGCATCACCTGTTTACTCCATATATTTTTTCCCCTTTTTGTCACAAAAATGACAAAGAAACGAAAATATAAAGGACAACACGAAAAGAATCTTACAAATCTCAGAATAGACTTGCAAACCTGTAGAGTTAGGTACGAGGGTTCCACACATCATGTTCTGATAACCAATATCAAAACCGAAACTACAAGTAGTCTTATTTTGATATGTTACCAAGGAAACAATTGTCCGAAACAATTTTTCCAATTTAGTTTAGCAAACCAAAAACAACTAAGAATGTTAGTCCCTTTGCTAAACCGATTGTTCAAAAACAACCGCTTAATTCGATAAGACCAAAATAAATATAAACTCCATTTTTCTCATCAGGTTCTAATTATCCATAAACTTAGACCTTTCAATTTTAAACAAGACAAGTACTAGGTTAGTTAACTAGCATTTCTTGTTTAGGCATTCGATTAGACTTGAGTAACCGAAACCTCACTTCGATAAGTCTAACTAAGATCAGAATTAACTTAGTTTATCTTATCCGGAATCGAATTGGACTAAACAACTCATCCCGTACACATATTATTTTGTTAAGCCATAAATAATTCATACAAACCAAAATAAATCAACTTGCATAATTATTCACCTCAACCGGAAGCAATTGAAACAACATAGACATTATAAGCACCGCAATTGCACCGTAATTTTGTAAGCCTAAACGATTGATACCATACAAAAGCAAGATAACACTAGTTTTTCTTAACCGGAACCAATTGAATATCACACACACACATCAATTGTACCGAAATTTTGTAAGCCTAAACAATTGATACCACACAATAAAGCAAGATAACAATAGTTTTTCTTAACTGGAACCAATTGAAACACAAATCCACACACACATCATGGAATAAATATCAATTGAACCGAAATTTTGTTAAGAAAAAGCAACAAATATATATAATATAAACTCATGATTTTCTTAAACAGGAAAACAATTAACTAACAAGATTGTTACCTCAAATTTCGCATCCACTTCTCCAATATGATTGCATCTTCGACCAGGGAGAATTGATATCGAAATATCACCACGTTCTCATCCTTATGCGTTAACAAAAGAATAACAACACACCTCAACCTTTACCAGAGAAAGGTTGAAAACCGGTTTTAACAATTGCAAGCAAAAGTTGAAAACCGTCGAAACACATATGCTTTTATGCTAAACCAAAACTGATTCAACATATTGTGACTTTTTCACATATTGTTTCTATTAGAACCCCTCATAATCCTTTGATAAAGCCTACCTACAAGGGCTAGAACTTAATCCCGCTAAATCAAAAAGTCACCCAAACCATGAGGGTTCACAATATATGAGATCGAATATTAAGGTAGTAAAACCGAAATCAAACATCCCATAAACATACATAACAATAAGGTAAAAGCAATTAAGCACATGCTATGTAAACCAAAAACTATCACAAGAAAAAGTACTCAAACAAATAATTTTATTCATGATAGTTTTATTCATAATAGACCAATACAATCAATGAAAGAAATCAAAAAATTGATGTTTATTTTTCCTTGAAACCTAGTCCTTCATGTCAGAACTGAATGAAGGTGCATTACTACTTTTCAGCTTTTGAATTTCTTCAAGTAGAAAGCCTTGTTGCTTGACCAGAATCTCTTGCAGATGAGAAATTTTCGTGAAGGATTCTGCAAGAGCATGTAATTCTGTCTTCGATTGAACACAAAAGTATGTCAAT
This sequence comes from Papaver armeniacum, assembly GCA_023531295.1. Classification (NCBI taxonomy): domain Eukaryota; kingdom Viridiplantae; phylum Streptophyta; class Magnoliopsida; order Ranunculales; family Papaveraceae; genus Papaver; species Papaver armeniacum. The sequence continues at coordinate 40,660 of JAJJWW010005450.1, read as the reverse complement.
GCCTCAATACACTGATCTTTCTTCAGAGTATTCTCTCTTTCCTTCTTGCTAAGCCAATCTCCCTTTATGATTTTACCCTTAATGTCAAGAGATAATCCGGACTTAGATTTAAGATGAACTTTATGATCTTGCATATTCTCCAGGAGAAACCATTTGATCCAGGACCCATAGTTCGGACAAGGAATGATCAAAAGGAGAAGAATCTTTTTATATTTGTCATACTTCCGAAAAATAATATTCCTAAAAATACGAATATATCAAATATCTTCAAATACTAGATATTATTTCCATAATCTACACAAAAGTGCCTTGATTTTTTTTCTTCTTCCTCACTCAAAATTTGGCACACAAGATGAGGAAAGAATTCTAATACCGATCAAGTGGCATTAGTATGAGATTTTCTCTCACTATGGAATTTTGAACAACCAGAGTGTTCTTGATCTAGTATAGTATGAAAAGATCTCTTTCTATTACCTCGAACCAACGAAGTACCTTGAGATAGACAAATTGCAAACGCAACTTTTAGCAATTTCTGCATTTTTAAGACAGTTTTTGCATCTTGTCTTATTTATCCCTTCACCATTAGATGATTTAATAACATCGGAAGACATGTCCATTCTTAAAATGGGTAAATCACTAGTGGTGGGGGAAGGAATAAGATTGACAACTAATGCAACAATAGTTGTTTCCTCTTCTTCAGAATTATATGAATCGGAGGACTCATCTAGAGTTACAGCCAATGGCTTGCTCCCAGTGTATTTCTTAAGATTGGGACAGTCTTTAGCAATATGACCAAACCCTTTACACTTGAAGCACGGCGGCTGATATTCATCATCTTCTTCCGGATCCTTTTTGACAGGAACTCGATCATGCGGTCAAGATAAGTATCCTTAACGAATCTCTTGTTTCTTTTCTTTAAGAGATCTCGAAACTGTCTAGTAATTAATGACAAAGATTGTTCAATCTCATCATCAGAATTTCTGCGCAACTGTTCATTTGAATCATCCAAATTGTCTATTCCTTTCCATTGAAGTTTTTAGAACTTTTGCTTTAAAAGCGATTCCTTTACTTTGAATAGACTGTGATTCATGATCAAAGATCTTTAACTTACCAACGAGTGTGCTTCGTGTGAGAGTTGAAAGATCATTTGCTTCTATGATTGCATGCTTCTTAGAATCGTATCTAGATGGCAACGATCTGAGAATCTTGCATACTATATCCTTTTCAGAAATAGTCTTTCCTAACGAGAAAGAGGCATTAATTATCTCAGAGAGTTTAACGTGAAACTCCTCAAAAGTGTCGTTGTCATCCATTCGAAGGTTTTCCCACTAGGAAGTGAGGATTTGAAGTCTAGCTTCTTTCTCTGAAGAATTTCCTTAGAATACGATCTGAAGATTATCCCAAGCTTCTTTCGAAGTTTGACATGTTGACACATGATGTTGTAGGTCGCGACTTACAACATGAATAATAGCATTCAAATCATCTGAATTCTGCTTTGCAAGTGCCTTTTCTTCGTTCGAAAACTCTGCTAAGCGTTTAAACTCAGTTTCTGAATTTTCTCTCTTTGGTAGAGTATAACCATCGACGACTAATAGCCAAGTATTAAAGTCTCGTGATTGAAGAAAAGATCTCATAGCAGATTTCCACCATAGATAGTTTGTTCCGTCAAATCTTGGCGGCACGTTAATTGAAGTCGATTCATGAGAACTCGGGTTCATTCTTATAGGTTGGATCGCACCAAACACATATTGTTAGATCTTTTCGTGTTTGCCTGCTCTAATACCAATTGAAAAGGAGAGGGTACCCAAATATACCTCAAGCTAAAACTTTTCCTACCTATAAGTCCTTTCTCCGAAAGTTATTGTCTATGGACTGAGTCGAGACAATACAACTAATCGGTTCACACTTCGTGTGATCGTCCATGGATACGAGATCGAGACAATACAACAACTAAGTATGTTTACTTGATACAAAGGTTCAGACTTAAACAAACACAATAGGATTGCTTATCAAGTAAATAGGAATTAACATTTGTGTGATTTACTTTAATTATAATAAAACAATTATAATGCGGAAAATAAAAGTAAATGACACGGCAAGATTTTGTCAACGAGGAAACCGCAAATGCAGAAAAACCTCGGGACCTTGTCCTAATTGAATACTCTCGGGATTAAGACGCTACACAAAATTACACCTAACTTCGTATAGTTGAGACCAAGTAAGTAACCCTATAGTTCACTTAGTTCCGTCTCGTATTCCCACGCCTCCGACTTGTGAATAAATCACGTACTTGGAACAATTCCTTTGGTTCGTATTCCAAACGAGAAAGGAACAACAAATCTGTTTGGTATCAACTCTATTCAACCAAGTGATATGAGTCGGACAAAGGCTCTTCTCGTTTATCTTAACATAAACTCCTTCGTCGGGTCCTTAGATCTATCTTATGTTGAATCACCCAAAGGTAATCGTTTAAGATTAAGCCAATCAATACCTTTAATCACAAGGAAACGTATTGATGCCAATCGAGTCAATTAATTAATCCAATCTACCACAAGGATAAACCGATTATTAATTGGATCCTCTTTCCCCAAAGTATTGTGCACACCAAAGATTATAAAACCCAAGTCAGATCTTCAATATCTTCTTTGTATTCAAATCTTCTTAAATCTTCAATAAAAACCTGTACACAATCACTTGAATCTCTTGTGATCAATCACGCACAGAACGAAGTCTGTTAACAATGGATTATCACAAGATCGTCTTTAGAACTAACAACGAGTCTAAAGATCCCGTCGAAACTACGAACTAGTTTGAGTGAATCTTATATCAGAAGAGAAGATTCTCAAGAATAAACAAACTAGGTGCAATCAGATTTCAACCACCGTTAGTCAATCAAATCAATCGAAAACAAAGATAAACCGCAATTATCTAGTTTCCCACCAACGGGTCGCGCTAGAGCTTCTCAATCCCAAAGAAGACTTTAAATTGAGCGGCCGTAAGAGATTTCGCCTAATTAGGTTACTCTCCTCTCCGAATAGGCGGATACACCAGTAACAACAACAAAAGAGTAAATCTGTTGTTACGAAGGATTAGTTTGATAGAAAGCCAAACTTTGTGTATATATAGACAAGGAAGTTTGGACACCAAGGAATTTCCAAAACCGAAAATATTCTCAAGATATTCATAAAAGCACAGATTCGGTTTTCATAATTCCCTGAAATGCTCTGTCAAAAATAACGATCGAAATCTCTCAGAAAATCTAATTAGTAAATGCACATTACTAATTATGTAATATCCCTACAAAATGAAATTAATAACCTTAATTAAAAGATTCTTAACTTACTTATGTTTCGATCCTGGGATTCTATTCCCTTAGCCATTAAGGAATATCTTTGAACAACATTCACAGCCCGTGTTCAAAGTTTGTCGACATCTTAACTTTGTAAGTTCTCTTTCACACTTACAACCTTGAAACCGATTTGCCACACTTCCAAACAAGTTTAGAATTGGTTTATCTGACTTTCAAGAACTATGTGATTGATCAAACCAACATTCAATCACAATCATGGGTTTACGGTTCTACCAAAACAAGTTTCGGTTCTACCTCCATGTGAGTACTGTGCATAGTCACACTAGCTTCCCAAAAGTTCGTTGACTAGGTACTAGGATCGGTTCCTCACATATATATGGTATCTAACTTATATGTGTTGAACATGTCCATAGGATCGGTTCCCCTTTCTGCTATAAACCTTGCTACACCCCATACAAGGATCGGTTCCCTTTCCCTTACTAGGATCGGTTCCCTTTCCCTTACAAGGATCGGTTCCCTTTCCCTTACAAGGATCAGTGCCCTTTCCCTTACAAGGTCAGACATACAAAATCCGATCATACCACAGGTGATTACTTAAGATCGGTTTTACTAATAAAAGTTAAACCAATACATAAGTCAGGCCTTTGTGAACAGTTTTACCAAGAACACAACAAGTTGTGAGCGGTATGCAATTAATAACAAAACCAATATCACCTGGAAATTTCCTTTTTGGTTCACAAACAAGTTTATGAACTTACTTCCTTAGAACACATGTTAACATTGTTCCCTAGGATGAAATCCTCACCTCATACCCATACATAATCACAATAGCATTCAAATGATTATGGCGATGTCTTATCTACAAAGTTTAATGGTTAAGCAATAAACCTCGTATTGTATTCCTTAATACCATGTCTATCTAGAGTTCAAATATGCTTCACAGTTATGTTTTCAATATGCACGACTTGAAAGATATGTTAGGGAATGAAACAGTTCAAGTCAAATATCACTAACCTCAAGCGGAAGGATGATTGTTGTCGTTGTAGCTCCTTGCTTCTTCACATCTTCAAGTCTTCGCAATACTTGTAATGTCTCATATCCTAATACTTTCAAGCTAACCTATACGAAGTTTAACTCTAGTACATAATCAAGCGACTCTTAACATGAGTTTTGATTCACTAAAATATGACAACCAAACTTGACATACCAACGCTTGGTGGGTTCAACTGAGCCATGCTCTAACATAAGTATCATTTAACGTTCACATATTGATATGTAGTTATAACACCAGTATGTAGTTGTATCTAATATGTTCCGTATCAGCATGTAGTTATTTTAAGTACATAGTAGATATTATTACTACATATTGATGTTATAACTACATATCAATATGTTCAACAAAATTACATATTGAATTGCATATGTATGTTGAGTTTTATATTGATATGTTATGTAATTATTTTAGATACTTGTTATTTGGTAGGCTAGGAAAGATGCCTACAATATTAACTACAAGTGCACAATGCCAATTGTGTAAGGTGCATATACAGGTCGTTCCTCAGGGACAAGGTGGATGTAGATTTGTTTCTAAAGTCTTACTTCAACTGATTCAATCCAAGAGTAACACGAAGATGGGGTTTGCGTCGATACGACAAATGTTATGAATGATTATACTACACAAACAAGATTAAAATGCAATTAGAAGGCACTAGGGCAGTCGAATCCACTGCTTAACCTACGGTAGATAATTCAGTTATCAAAATTACTTTTTTCCTTTTAAAGAACAGAGGTGAAGATTCAAGTCTGCCGCATATTCAAGGTGATCTGAAGATAGATAATTAATCACAACTAAAGTATTCATCCTAAGCATTAATTGTCTGATTAAAGCTCAACTAATCAAAAGATAAATCGATTCATTTAAGCATGAGTTGTAGCACCACAACATAGAATTGTTCCAACTACCTAGGTTGCATACAACAAACAAGGTGAAATTAATATGTTATAGTACAAAGATTAAATCTACCCTTAAGCAATTAAGCACAACAAGAACAAATTCATAGCCAAAATTATCTGATTTTAGATTAAGAGTTTCATCTAAGCCCTAGCAAAGATGTTTAGAACATAATACAAAATGAAATTAAACCTAATTTACTACTGCTAGTTGCTCCGGCTAGTCCAGGCTTGGTTTTTACATCACAATCTCCTCCCTTTTTATACAAAAGTTCACATCAATTCTCAATCAATCCCCATAGTCAACAATTACAAAAGCAGAAATTTAGGGTTTGTTCTCGAAACTCACCACTGCAAAAGAATTGAAAGTACACAACCACCTTACATGCCGCCTGAATTTGTCTCCATGTCTTCAAAAATCGTTTCAGATTTCACATCATGCTGTTAATAGTAACAGTGGAGGGAAGGTGATGAAGTTGACGAGTTTTGTAGAGAGAATCAGTCAACCTCTCATCATTTTCCTGACTAAGCCATCATATTGCCATCAACTTCTTCCTGCTGCTGTTGGTGTTGCAAATTCAGACTCAGATGATTTGATTACGCCTGCTGCTCGTGTTGGTGTTTGAAGGAACATCAATTTTAGACGGAGCTTGTCAATTCAGTCACTCATGAGAACCAATTAGCCGTATAATTCTTGAACAGTCATAGCCTAGGGGTAGGTTTAAATGAGTACAACAATCCAAGAGATAGAAACTGAACATCTAATCCAACTGAGCAAAGATGGAGATGAAGGTATGGGCTTGACAGATAGAAAGAGAATGTGGCGGAGAATGGTCGATGTTGAGTACTGAAAACTGACAGGGAGAGGGAGATGGTTGTCGATGAGATTGGGGTAGAGAGTTAGGTTTTGGGAAAGACAAACGGAGATGGATAAGGGAAAGTGAAACAGGGGATACTTGGATATTGTACATACACACCTAGCCCAGGTGTTTGCCTTTGGCTATTTTCTTCTCAATCAAGCACCCCGTTGAACCCACCACCAGAATTTGACTCATTTGTTGCGCCATCAGGTCCTTCATGGTCACTCCCTCTGAATCACACCGCTTGCTCCCTTTATTCACCATTTACTCAACCACCTATAACATAGTGCAAAATGAGAGTATTCCGACAAAATTACCCTTTAACAGACATATACGCAAAATACAAGATTTGTCATAAGATGGAACATTTAAGCACTTAGGACACAATAAATGTCTCTAAAATGATCCAAAAATATGCATTATTAGACACATATCATTATTATGTAGGTGGTAATAGGCGTAAGAAAGAAGCTAGAAAACCACGAAGTTTATACCGATCCGGTTTCAGGGGCTCGTATGGGCTTGTGAAGAAGATTAAGATAACAGAAAAACTGAAGTTGAGTAACTTGCAGTTGCAGCTGATCGCTGAAGCATCATATGGGAACCTTTTCCTAATGTTCTGGCACACTAGTTTTGATTTTGAACATTGGTTGAAGATTTAAGATGCAATCACCAAAATGTTACGATGTTACAAGAGAGGTCAAGAGCCAAACAAGCTTACATTTCGCTTTGTAAGGCATGGCACACCGTATGAGCTGGTATCCACACCAGAAGAAATGTCACTCGTTTATGGGATGCCAAGAATGCCAAATAGTGCATATCAAGATTTAAGGCTTACATTTAAAAGAGGATGGCGTGAATCTGCATTCTTCAAAAGGACTTTTCCTGCTGGGATGAAACATGGTGATAAAGTGACTAGGCCAATGATTGAGAAGGCAATCTTGAAAGTCCTTAAAAGAATACCAATTAATGTAAAATATGATAAAGATTCTCTGCAGAGCGTGGGTGATCAATTGATGGACGCATTTATGTGTCTATTTTAGTCTCAATTCTCTGTAATGTTAGTACTCGATTTTGCGCTTATTTTGGTATTTTATGTCTTTGTAGGTGTTTTTGGAGAAATAAGCTTTTGCGGCGAAATTGGCTCGAAAAGTGGTTTTTGCGCTCGTGGGAGAAAATTACTATACGGACCCCCATTTTGGATAAGGGGTACCCAAATTACTAAGGGGCATCCATTTCCAAGGCAAGTACTATTGGCAAACCCGCACAGGTTAGGGGGCAACCCTTTCTTCATCGTTTAAATTCAGTTTTGGCGGGAATCAAAACTATATTCGTCTGGACAAATTTTAGACGAGTTTTAAGGAGGTTCAACTGCCAAATTCAATTGGATGGACTTGAATGGACCAAATAGGGTTCATATGTGTATAGTTCGACAAAAGAAAGGAAGTTTACACTTGACCGCTTAAAACAGAAAGAGAGTTTATTTACGGAATTTGCGGCAAAACCAAGGAAAGATATTTGTCAGTCTGTTTGGACGTCTAGGATCGTATCCTATATCTACCAAAGAGAGTTCTAATCAAAACAGGGAAGAATCGAACAACCCAGACGCGTACAGGGAGAAGAAAAAGGAAATATTATTCCATGCTTGGAAGAGAAGAAAAGAGAAGATTTTCCGGGAGATTAAATCGACCTGTTGCCTATATAAAGGTTGGTACGAGTCCTAGATAGGGACAGGGGGAGTTTGGGGAAATTTGGAGAGTTGCAGAGAGGCAAAATCCCAAGTTGCGTGGATTCTCGTTCCCCGCCTATTTAAGAACGAAGAACACGAAGAACATACGTTTTAAAGCAATTTTTAACTACGAAGAAATCTGCGACCGTTTCTATTGTAACACTAAAGTTCAAATCGCAACACTTATTAGGTTCTATTGTAATGCTGGACGTCTGGAACATCAATACAGCGTTACAAACCTCTCATGTCATACAATTTCTTCAATAAAACACCGTTTTGAGCTATGAATTATTATTTTGGGTGTGTTTTTGATATGAGGAGCTAAACCCAAACACTGGGACGACGAGGAAGCCGTGTTTCACAATTGCTTGGTAACTATAATGATTCTTCATGACTTTTTGCATTGATTTACTTGATTTACGATTTTTATTAATCAGTTGTGATTTTGTCTGATGACGTATGCTTAGACTTAGAGCTTTTGATGCGTTATGCTTATGATTTACAATTAATCTTCTACAAAATCTACCTTTGGCAAAGAAATAGAGTCTACAAAAAGAGCTAAAATTGTTATGAATCATTGTATCAACCAATTGATTGTGAAGTTTGGTGGAATCCTAAGTCTCAGTACCTCTCGTATTCGTGAAACCTTGTATATATATTTTCTTTGTTTTTAGTTTTTTCTATTTTTAAGTCTGAAATCGAGTCTTTACAAGTCTGAGTTGAACGAACTTTACTACCACTTTCTACAACAACTTCAGAATCACATCAATTTTTGAAACAAAATACCCCCAAACTTATTATTTGCTAGTCCCGAGCAAATCAAATCAAAATAAAATCCTAACTCACCGTCGCAGGCATCGTCGATTGCATTTAGCGTATGCAATAAGCCTTTAAACCCCTAGGTGGCCCTAGTGGCCGAGTTATAGTCTCGGGAGGGTTTACAAGAGATATACCCACAAAACCTTTACTCCAGACCCTAGACATCTACGCAGAACCTTGGAAAGCACTAAAGAATCTCCTTGGTTGGCATACTTATTGACTACAAAGAGAAGTACCCACGATGCGAAATTCAATTGATGTACACGAGTTTGCACTCAAGCATACTAAAATTCATATATAAGTCACAAAGCTCTACTCAGATAGTTTCTGGACATCATAACCGGAGTCAACCAATCACATGGATAGATTAAGAAGATGGATATAGAGAAAAACATAGATGGTTTTGATGTTAACTAAGGTGAACAAGTGTTTCTCATATCTCTGTTCCCTGGCCACCGCCAAAATGAACCTATCATAATGGACCGAGATACTAGTCTCGACTAATACCAACACACCGGCATATACAAGGGAACCAAAGGGTCGATAATCCTAACTCTAGGTCAACACAACTGGCATATACAAGGGTTCCAAACACGACTTTATTGAATTTATTCCTATTGGTCCGATGGTCCGGTCTCAATATTTTTTTATTATATTTTTTTTTGGTATCTCAATCACTCTATTTCACCCTAGCAAGTGGGTAACAACTTGAATCGTGAGCCCCACCTAATCACTTAGAGAAACATATTTAAAAAGAAAACAAAATAAAAACAAGTGAAAAAGGATTCAACGAGATATGGCGAAACTACCGTGTTTTTTATTTAATTCTAACACCTGAGCTCTGTGCTTTTGTGAATAGACTCTTTAGATGTTGCCATCTAATCAGATTGGTTCCTCAACTCCTACAACCAAGTGCTTCCATCCACTTAGATTGGTTAGTGCCATCCTTAATAAGCATAAATTTCTAGGCTCTGGAGTTTATTAATGCAACTAAAAGTTTCTCCCATACCCCCAAACTTAAATCTAACATTGTCCTCAATGTTCTAAAGATAAAATTAAAACCATGAACAAGGAGAAACTGTTACCATTTGAAGTAAAAGAGTTAAGGAAAGATATTACCGTGTCGCATGAATATTGGGTTACCTCCCAAGAAGTGCTAAGTTTAATGTCTTCAGCCAGACAAAGAAAGGATTAGTTACCTCATAAAATCATAAAGTAATAGCCGAAATTTCTGTGGGTCATTGATAGGTGTAGAATACACCGTATTTACTATCTAGAGTTTATGCTTTCTTTGCTATTTTTCGTGTGAATTTTGTATTTTACGATTGTTTTGAGTTTTATAGCTACTTTGGAGTCACACAGAGGAAAAGAAGAAGAAATCACCCAATTTGAGCAAAAGGGCGGAAAGGTCATTTTACAAAGCGATTGATATATGGAGCCCAGTTGAGGTTAAGGGGCAACCTAATTGGAGGAGTACTAAAACCAGGCCCAGTCAAGGCTAAGGGGGTTGTTATCGTGGTGTCCCTTATCACCTACTAGTGGGTGTAATTATCAGGTCCTATCTGTGGGTGTACATATCCTTATCGCCCCAACCCTAAATCGAGAGAACTCGTCTCTCATATTTTTCATTTCATTTCTGGAATTTAACACAGAGAGATCGAACTCAGAGACTTGGGAGGAATTTGAGTTTGAGTTTAAGATCGAGAAGCTGTAATTGTTGGTAATTAACTAGGGTTCGAATTTCTGGTAGAAGAGCAAGACTTGCTGTTGCTGTGATTTTGGGTAAATGGGGTTTAATCGATGAAATTGTGTTGCTGATGTTTAAAGAAGATGAATCAGAGATGGGTTTGTGAGATCGACTCAGTGAGAAGGTGTTGGAGGTGGTTCTGTTGTTTGGAGAAAGAACTTAGGGTTCGGGCCAATCGATTGGGATCGAGAAGCGTGACAAAGAAGATGGGTTCTCAGTGGCTAATTGCTGTTGAATCTAGGATAAAGCTCGAGAAACTAAGTCATTGATCAAGAACCGAGAGATTGAGAACTCAAAGAAAGTGAGGTCACGATCCACAGAAGGAATGCACTTCGTTCAAGGGTTTGAGCCGAAATAAGAGGTTGATTGCATAATGGGTTTTGTGGGTCGATAAATTCAAGTCGTGGTCGATTCAAAATTGAATCTGCAGGCAAGAGCAAGATGGAGAGATGGTGGTATTCAATGATACACAGAAATGAGTTACCACCGTGAAGAAATAGTGAAGCAAAGAAGAAATCGGAGAAATTAATGTTGATAAAGCCGACTCGAGATGGAATTGCGTAATGAGAATCAAGCACCGTGAAAGCAAGTTGAGCCGGTGTGCGGCCTAGGATTGAAGTTGCGATCGATGGCTTGAATCGGGAGAATACCTGATGCTTGTGGAAGCAATCGGTGTTATGCGCAGCCGCAAAGGATGGCGGGAATTGGGACCGAGCCATGGGAAATGTTTGGTTACGCTTTGATGGTGTTATGGGATGGCAAGAGGTGGAGTTGAAGTCGCGCCACGGCATTGGAAGTGTGGAGCTTGCAGTTGTGGAAATGATGGTGGTGACTTGGTTTAATGGTGCCGAGAAGATGCTTGCTACCGCAGGTGAAGAATGTGTTGGAATTGTATTAGATGTATGCTAGGATTGTTACAGGGAGTGAAGAATGGCCCAAGAACTACTGAATGCTATGAAACAGAGGAAACTCCGTCTCGAATCTCCCCTATGATGAGTCGACCTCGGTGACTCGATAAATAACTTTCTGAGTCACTTGAGTAAGCCAACTCAGCCCCGAGTCGACCACCGATTCACTTTCTCTCCCTTGACCTGCCGACTAACGGTTTGACCGACGGTTGACCACTTTGACCGTTAGTCCTAATCTGGACCGGACTAATATTCCGTCGAATATTCCACCGATGGAGAATTTTTCAAATGTGGCCGCGGCGACTTATTCCTACAGATTCCTACCACAATCCCAGCTTTTCCTGACAAAAATTCCAGAATTTTCTATGGACTTCTCTCATGGGTGTGAAGACTTGGACTAGGAATTGGATGGAGAATTGGACTCAAATTTGGAAAGAGAAGATGGAAGAAGAGAAAGACTTGAATTTGGAAGTTGAATTGCTAAAGGAAAAGGATTCTAATCCTTGGAAGAGTTGGAGAATATTGAAGCCTATAAATAGAGAAGTTTTCACATCTTTTACACACATCTCTACACACACAACAATTCTTTTCTTTTCTTTTCTTATTCTTTGTGTGAACTCTTTAACATGAGTAGCTAATTTTATTGATTGAGGATGAATTCCTAGTTCTTAATATGATTTGAGTTTTTGTTTTTGATAGGTGTAGAATACACCTAATTTACTATCTAGTAGTTTATGCTTTCTTTGCTATTTTTCTTGTAAATTATGTATTTTACGCTTGTTTTGAGTTTTATAGCTACTTTGGAGTCGCACGGAGGAAAAGAAGAAGAAATCACCCTATTTGAGCCAAAAGGGTAAAATTGTCATTTCACCAAGGAGGGAATACTATATGGAGCCCAGCCAAGGTTAAGGGGTGACTCAAATTACTAAAGGAAGGACAATAATAGTTAAGGGGAGGTCAGAGAGGTGTCCCTTATCCAAAAGAAGGGAGTGAACTCTAACCCATACCCAAGCCCACATGTCCGAATCCACACATACCCTAACCTAAGCCCATCCATCCACACCTGCTCCATACCCTAACCGCACCGGATCCAAACCCTAAACCGGATCCGAACCCACTTTATAACCCTAAACCTAACTTGAGAAATCATTTCTCTTCTTTCCCCAAATCGATTCGCAGCAGCCATGGAACGAGAGAAGCTAACAGAGAAATCGAGAGATTGAGGAGGAAATCAAAGAAAAGATCGATGCAAATTGTAGTTCCGAGATGGTGGTTGTTCTTAACTAGGTTCGAATCGTAGATGAAGAGTAATGTTCAAATCAAAGACACGGAGAGGTGAATCGGAGATAGAGACGATGATTGGTCATTATTCTCTCGAGATTGAATTAGGGTTCGTTTGAGCAGGATAAACAACGATGAGAAGGGTTTCAATCTCAAGTCCTTGCTGTTCAAATCGGAGTGAATGAATGAAATTATGGGATGAGAAAGAAATGAGGGTTCAATCAATAGTTTCGTTGATGTAAGAGAAGAACGGTGTTGGTTTAAAGGTTTGTAGTCATGGATTGAGTTGGTGGTAGTCAACATTAAGGGATTGTTTGTGGTGAAGGAATTGAATGATTTCTCGAGCTAATGAAACAAGAGATGGGCTCGACTTGTTATGGGATCTCGTGAGATTAAAGCAAATGGGTTTGTGGTTGCTTTGACATTTGAGAATGATGGGATGATGATGAAGTTTGTTTCAGTGATTGCTGTGATTGAATAAAGGAGCAGCTGTGATGCTGAGCAATGGGCTAGATGGTGCTGGTATGGCAGCATTAGTTGAAGCCGAGCTTGGATGTGTTGCGTATATGGTGCGGTGCAGTGAGCAACTTAAAGATGTTGCCTCCATGGATGTTTGTGAGCTCAAGGCAGTATTTATGCTGTTGTATTTTTTTTTGCAGCGAAGGGTGTTGGCTGAGTTGATTGGTAGAATGTTGGTATTACTGCAATTGAACTCAAGCACTGGAGTGAATGACTTGAGCTGGTGCGAGATGATTGAGTGCAAAAACCTTGTGGAAGTTGATTTGATTTTAACAGGTGTTGAGATATTGATGCAAGAGGTTCTGGTGGAGTGCTGTTGTGGAGAATAGAATGCTGCTCATGAATGGAGCTGTTGGTACAGGGCATGGCTTGAATTGTTGGTTCATGCCAGTGTTTGAGGCCTTGAGCTGAGAACTGGGACTGGAGAATATTGGAGCTGCCACTAAGGTTGTGATGCTGATGGCAATGCAGGGGTGGATTAATGGATGCAAGAGTGTTGCAGATGCTATGGCTTCGCTGGAATATAAGAGCTGGAGATGTGTGTTGCCAATGGCAGGCTGAACTGAGGTGATTGCAGTGGGAGTTTGCAGGCTTGGAGGTTACAGAGTATGAGTTTCAGACAAGGAAGTGCCAAGTGAGTTGCAGTGGCGGATGAAGTGCATATACTGCACAATGGAGCTGTAGTCTAGTGATGGGAATGAACCGATGCAATGGGTATTGGTGGTTGGTTGAATTTGCGAGAGCTTGAATGATAGCAAAAATTGCTTTTGGTGATCGAACCGGTGGATCTCGATGCCGCAGAATCGATGGAATTGAAAGCAGGATGAATGGTCAGAAAATGCACAAACAAGATGGTCAGAAGAAGTCTTGCGTAAGGTATAGCCATTATGGCTGGTCATGCACAATGATTGTGCTGCAACAAGTTTAGCCTGTGCAAAATGGCCTGGCTAGAACCGCGATCATCCGACTCCGACGACCCGAGTTCGACTCGTGACACAGACCTTGACCCGATTGACTGACGGTTGACCCGTTTGACCGTTAGTCCTAACGGTGGACTGACGGAATATTCCGTCGAATATTCTCTTGACGGAGAAATTTTCAGGTGGCCGACGGCGACGTTTCCGCCAAATTCCTACCCACAATCCCAGTTTTCCGCGAGCAAAAATTCCAGAATTTTCTATGAATTTCTCTCATGGGTGTGAAGACTTGGGCTAGGAATTGGATGGAGAATTGGACTCAAATTTGGAAAGAGAAGGTGGAAGAGTTGAGAAAAGCTTGGAATTGGAAATTGAATTGCAAAAGGAAAAGGATTCTACTCCTTAGAAGATTTGGAGAATATTGAAGCCTATAAATAGAGAAGTTTTCTACAACTTCTACACACCTCTACACACACCTCTCTACACACACAACACTTGTGTTTTTGCTTGCTTTTCTAAGATTTTTCTTTTTAATTACTTGTGTGAATTTGAAAATTCTTCTTTTAATAATTATTATTGGTGTGAATTTCAAAAGCATGAGTAGCTAATTTTCTTATTGATTGAGGATGAATTCCTAGTTCTTAACATGATTTGATTTTTGTTTTCAAATTCTATCTTGAAGTTTTTCACATAATTATCGTTTGTTTTTACTAATAGGAGTGATCTTAAAGACATTCATGATTGATTGATAGATTGTTTGGAGTGCACGCTAAATTGATTTGTTAATTTGATCTAAAGCTAGTGAAAGTTAGGAGATAAGTAATCGTTTCTTGACTCTTTACATAAGTAGCAAACACGAGACCTTGCGGAGGGATTCCGTGGAGCAATTGTGTTTAGAAACAACGTTAGCAAGTAGACCTTGATCTAAGAGTCTAACTACTAATATTGACCTAATAAGTTCATGAATCTTAATGCGTTTATTTAAATTACATCTAGAGTGAGCTACTACTAGGTGGTTTGGTAAATAGAATCCGGTAGTCGAGAACTTCCGTGTCCGGTGATACAAGGGATTTAGGGGTTTAGCACTGAGCTAGCTGCTTTACCTACGGTTGGTGATAATTTGTGACTAATAACAAGTAGAAAAGAACATAACTTGATTCATTGTTTCGTAACGAAGAAGGATTCCTTGGTCTTGTCTCTCTTATTGCTTTCAACTTTCGATTTTAATTGCTTTGTTTATTTTTTTTTCTTTTGCTTTTTACACCCCCCTTTCGTGACAACTTTTACAACTAAGATCACTTGCTCCTCGTGGGAACGAATTTGACTACCCTATATTACTTGTTAATTAGGTAGTAAAGTATTAATTAATTTGTTGTGGTACGACACGCATCAAATTTTGGCGCCGCTGCCGGGGAGCAACGGGCGATTTTTAGTTGTTTTTATTTTTTCCTTTTGCTTTATTTTTGCTTTGTTAGATTCTTTACCGTATCTAACTTAGTTTGTGAGAATCTTATTTCAGGTGTTATACCTTTGGTGAATGCTTAAAAGGGGTAGACCGAGTCCAATACGTCTTCGATCCGGCACTCAACTAAAGGATTTCATTCGAGCGATTAACACTCCACTTCCTCCTTCTTCATCAAGTGATTCGGACAAAGAGGAAGAAACAATGGCTGATCGTACACTAAAGGACCTAGCTTCTCACAAGCTTGATACACAACAATGGTGTATCCAAACTAACTCAACCTTCGAGATCAAGCCGGGGTTGATTAGAGAGTTACCAAAGTTCCATGGCATGGTGAATGAGGACCCAAACAAACATCTTATGGACTTTTACACCATAGTTATGGCTATGCTTCCACCGGAGACTAATGCGGATGGAGCAATGTTGAAAGCTTTCCCGTTTTCTTTGGCGGGCAATGCTAAGGAATGGTTATATTATTTGCCTTCCTAAGTATCACAACATGGAATGGGATGAAGAAACTTTTCCTCGAGAGATATTTTCCCGCATCCAAAGCTACTCAAATTCGCAAGGAGATTTGTGGATTGAAACAACAAGTGGGAGAATCATTGTATGAATGTTGGGAGCGATACAAGAGGTTGGTGGCAAGCTGTCCACACCATCAATTTAGTGACGTTATGATACTCCAATACTTCTATGAAGCTCTCCACTCAAGTGATAGGTCTCTTCTTGACGCCGCGGGTGGTGGTGCACTAATGAACAAGACTTTGACCGAAGCTAGAGAGTTGATTGAAAGTATGGCGGCAAACTCGCAACAATTCTACACAAGGGATGATCCAATGGTTAGGCGAGTGCATGAAGTAAGTGATTCATCACATCTTGATCAAAGGATGAGTAACATGGAGATAATGATGCAAAGGATGGCCGCGGTAATTATTCCGGATTGTGAGACCGAACAAGTGAATGCTTTATATCCAAATCAAAGGCCAAGGTACGATCCATACTCCAATACCTATAATCCCGGGTGGAAGGATCATCCTAACTTTAGTTATGCAAACAAGCAAGCGGCGGCTCCTAATCCATATGCACAACAAGGTGGTTTCCAACAATCACATTTCCAACCTCAACAACAATTTCAACCACAACAAGTCAAGGAGCGTGATTCTTTAAATGATGACAAGCTCAATGCGCTAATGCAAGGTATGCAAGGTCTTACTTCTATGTTCCAACAAAGCCAACAAAGCCAACAAAAGACCGATTCGGCCATCAAGGACTTACAAACTCAAATGGGACAATTGGCGACCGATGTGAATTTATTGAAATCTCAAGCATCCACAAAACTTCCTTCACAACCATTTGTGAATCCAAGAGAGAATGTTAATGCGGTTACTTTAAGAAGTGGAAGACAAGTGGAGGGTCCAAGTCATCATGAGGAAGTTAGTGAAGAGGTAGTCAATAACAAGGAGGAAACCGCACCAAAGGAGAATTCAACACCAACCGATCAATCCAAGGAACCGGTTTCTACTTTCACTACTCCACCTCCTTTTCCTAGTCGTTTTGCTAAATCCAAGAAAGAAGCTCAAGACAAGGCACTTATGGATATCTTCAAGAAGATTGAAATCAACATCCCATTCATTGAGGCCATTAAGACAATTCCAAGGTATGCCAAGTTCATGAAGGAATTATGCATCAAGAAGGATAGGTTGCTTGATAATGAAATTACTAAAGTTGGCGAGAGTGCGTCGGCTATGTTATTGAAGAAGATGCCTACAAAGTGCACGGATCCCGGTGGTTTCACTCATGCCAATTACTATTGGTAAGCAAAGGTTTGAACATGCTTTACTTGACTTGGGGGCTTCCATTAGTGTGATGTCGGCCGAAATATATGACTCCTTGAATCTTGGACCTTTGAAAGAGACGAGAGTTATTATCCAATTGGCAAACAAGTCTAACATATATCCAAAGGGACTTGTAGAAGATGTGCTAGTGCAAGTAAATGAGCTTATTTTTCCGGTGGATTTCTTTGTGGTGGATATGGACAACAATGAGAACCGAGCATCTACTTCTTTACTTCTTGGGAGGCCATTCATGAAGACCGCAAAGACGAAGATTGATGTTGATAAGGGTACACTCACTATGGAATTTGACAAGGAGATAATACACTTTAACATATTTGAAGCCATGCGCTACCCAAGTGATGTGCATTCCGTTTACTCCATTGATGTGGTTGATTCATTAGCGCAACAAATGGTGGAATTGAACCAAGAGGATGAACTTGATGTGGTGTTGCAAAAGAGCATTGAATTGGATGTCCATGGCTTGTCTAACTTGGAGGTTGAAATCTCCAAGGAATTGGTGGAGATGTGTGGTGCTTTGGCGACATTGCAAGAAGCTAAAAAGGGTAATGTTTCTTATATTTCTTTACCCGTGAATGATGAAGTACTTGTACCATCTATTGTGAAGGCGCCCAAACTAGAATTGAAGCCACTTCCGGACCATTTGAAGTATGCTTTCTTGGGAGATGGAGATGAGCTTCCGGTGATTATTTCTAAGAACCTCACACCGGTACAAGAAGACCGTTTGCTTAGAGTCTTGAAAGAGCACAAAACGGCTATTGGGTGGACAATTGCAGACATCAAAGGTATTAGTCCATCCATGTGCATGCATAGGATTCTAATGGAAGAGAACGTGAAGCCGGTACGTGATGCTCAACGTCAGCTAAATCCTCCCATGATGGAGGTTGTGAAAAAAGAGATACTCAAATTGCTAAGTGTGGGGGTAATCTACCCAATTTCCGATAGCAAGTGGGTTAGTCCGGTTCAAGTGGTACCCAAGAAATCCGAGTCACGGTTGTTCGAAATCAAGACGATGAACTTGTTCCTACAAGAGTTCAAACCGGTTGGAGAGTGTGTATTGACTATAGAAAGCTTAATTCCGCAACCCGCAAGGATCACTTTCCTTTACCTTTCATTGATCAAATGTTGGAGCCAAGTTGCTGGGCATTCTTATTATTGCTTCTTGGATGGTTATTCGGGATACAACCAAATTGTTATTGCACCGGAGGACCAAGAGAAGACCACTTTCACTTGTCCGTTTGGAACGTTTGCATATAGACGGATGCCGTTCGCCTTTGCAATGCGCCGGCTACTTTTCAAAGATGCATGGTGAGTATATTCTCGGATTATGGGAGCGCATCATCGAGGTATTTATGGATGACTTTAGTGTTTATGGCAATTCTTTTGATGGTTGTTTAAATAACCTTGAACTAATTCTTAAACGATGCATAGACACAAACCTTGTCCTTAATTGGGAGAAATGTCACTTTATGGTAAACCACGGCATAGTACTTGGTCACATTGTGTCCTCTCGAGGGCTCGAAGTGGACAAGTCAAAGATAGATTTAATAAGAAACTTACAATATCCCACTTCGGTGAGGGAGATCCGTTCTTTTCTTGGTCATGCAGGTTTCTATAGGCGGTTTATCAAGGATTTCTCCAAAATCTCCATGCCGATGTGCAAGTTATTACAAAAGGAGGTACTTTTCGACTTCAACAAGGAATGCAAGGATGCTTTTGACAAATTAAAGGATATGTTGACAAGTGCGCCAATTATCAAATCACCGGATTGGAATCTTCCATTTGAATTAATGTGTGATGCTAGTGATTATGCGGTTGGAGCCGTTTTGGGTCAAAGGGTGGACAAGTTGTCCCATGTTATCTATTATGCATCTAGGACCCTTAATGATGCACAAATCAATTATTCTACCACGGAAAAGGAGTTATTGGCTATAGTTTTCGCATTGGAAAAATTTCGATCATACTTGGTGGGTACAAAGGTTATTGTGTATTCCGATCATGCCGCACTAAGACACTTAATAAAGAAAAAGAAGCTAAGCCAAGATTAATTCGGTGGATCCTATTGTTACAAGAGTTCGACATAGAAATTCGTGATAAGAGGGGTGTGGAGAATACCGTTGCGGATCATCTTAGTAGACTTGTTATGTCTCAAGAGGAACTTCCATTACATGACCGTTTCCTGACGAACAACTTTTCTCCATGGAAGAATCAACACCTTGGTATGCGGATATAGTGAATTACTTGGTGACAAGGAAAGTACCTAGTACAATGTCCAACTTCCAAAAGATGAAACTTAAGAAGGTCGCTAAGCAATATGTGTGGGATGAACCATACTTATGGAAATATGGCGTTGATCAAATAATGCGAAGGTGCGTGCCTAATTCCGAATTTCAATCCATTCTCTCCTTTTGCCACACTTTTGCATGTGGTGGCCACTTTGGTTCGAAACGTACCGCTCTCAAAGTCCTCGAGAGTGGATTTTATTGGCCCACCTTGTTTGAAGATTCATATGTTTTTTGTAAATCGTGTGATAGATGTCAACGAACGGGCAATCTAGGTGCTCGAAATCAAATGCCACTCACACCAATTCTCACCGTTGAGATTTTTGATGTGTGGGGTATTGATTTTATGGGTCCTTTTGTCAATTCGAATGGAAACTTTTATATACTTCTTGCCGTTGATTATGTTTCGAAATGGGTGGAAGCTAGAGCCACCAAGACTAATGACTCTCAAGTTGTTTGTGATTTTGTAAGGGAAAACATTTTTAATAGGCATGGAACACCAAGAGTGGTGATAAGTGATGGGGCTCACATTTCAAGAAGGCTTTCCACACTCTCCTCAAGAAGTACAACATAACACACAAAATTGGTACGCCTTATCATCCACAAACTAGTGGACAAGCGGAAATTTCAAATCGTGAGATCAAGTCCATTCTTGAGAAAACGGTGAATACCACAAGGAAAGATTGGAGCTTTAAGCTCAATGATGCACTTTGGGCGTATAGAACGGCGTATAAGACACCGATTGGTATGTCTCCATATAGGATGGTTTATGGCAAGGCTTGTCATCTTCCGGTTGAACTTGAACATAAGGCTTATTGGGCGATAAAGAAATTCAACATGGAGTATGATGAAGCGGGGAAACAAAGGAAGTTACAACTACATGAGTTAGAGGAGATACGCAATGATGCTTACGAGAGTGCCCGTATTTACAAGGAAAAGACCAAGCTTTTTCATGACAAGATGATTTCTCGTAAAAGCTTCATCGTGGGACAAAAAGTCCTTTTATATCATTCTCGCCTTAAATTATTTCCTGGAAAGTTAAGGTCCCGTTGGATTGGACCATATGTTGTTACTAATGTTTTTCCTCATGGTGCATTGAAATTACTAGTCTTAGAGACAATTCGGTTTCCAAAGTCAACGGCCATAGGTTGAAGCCATACTATGAGAACATCGCTTATGTGAATTTGGATGAACTTTCATTTGGAGATGCACTCCCTCTGGAGGAGTAATGTGCCGCAAGAGCTAAGTCAGGCCGTCGACTTTAAAACAAGCGCTTAATGGGAGGCAACCCATCGGTTTTGTATTTCTTATCCTTTTGCTTTTGTTATTTCTTTTTCTTGTTTCTTATCATGTTAAAATTTCCCACCTTGACTTTACTAGGAGGATTCAATTACATTGAGGACAATGTAAGGTTTAAGTATGGGGGAGTGGTTAAGCATGTTTTTAAAACAAAAATTACAAAAAAAATTAAAATTTTTTTTTTTAAAAAAAAAAAAAAAAGTTTTTACTTAAAACTCCAACTTTTAAAGATTTTAGAGTCACTAGCATACTTCTAGGTATGTTTACATAGAGATTTTGACCGACATAATTGAACTTGGAAATGTTAGAGAACTACATTCGGATTTCTTGTTGGTTAGAGTGTTAAAATAATGGATTTAATCATGCCGGTGATGCGAATTTGGTGCAGGGAGAAGAGCGTTATTAGAGTTGCTGATCAATCATTAGTGGAGACTACCCGTATTCATATCATGAGAGGCACCGACCAGAAATCTTCCATCTACTAAAGAGCTTCTTTTGAGTGTGTGTCACCGTACGTTAATTCCGGTAGAATGGTGAGCTACCCAACCTCCCACCAATAGAAGCACTACTCTTTGATCTCTTGAGTGCTAATTTTGTCAATCATGAGGGTGACGTCCATGGATGAAAGCTTCCTTCTTGTAGTTCGATTTGCAGTTAGCACCATTCTCTCTCTCGACAACAACGGATCCATAGAAACACATTCATCATCAACAAGGAGCGACACCAAAATCTACAAGGAAAGCTGGAAAAGTTTAAGGTTTACAAGCAACGGATTTTATAAGAGCAAATTTCAAACTCAAGTAAAGCAACATACAAAGTGCAGATTTTTACATATATGTTGAAGACTTACACTACAATGAGGTAATTTTATATCCAAGTATGAAGACTTATTCATGAAAGCGAAGAAAATCAAAAGGTGAGAATTTTTGAAGTTTATGATTTCAAGACGATACAAGTTGTGAAGAATCAAGCGGTAAAATACTTCTTCCACGGCCATGGTTTATTTTTGTATTTAATTTCTCTTGTTAAAAAAAAAAAGAAAAGAAAAGAAAGAAGAAAAAAAAAAAAAGAGAAAAACAAGAGAAATATTTGTTTTGTTAATAAGCCGTGGGAAAGGAAAATATATAAGGAAGTTTCAAGCGACAAGGATTTTTAAGGTAAAAAGAGTTACAAATTGTTAAGGATTTATGAAATTCAAGGGTTTATCATCAATAGTTGAAACCGAAGACGAAGAAGATAAAGACGAGGAGCGGAAGACGTTTCTATTGGATGCCGTGAGAGTGGTGTTATCATAATTGGCGATCGGATGTGAAGGTGAGTAAGTAATCTCATCCTCAATAATAATGGTTGATTTCCTTTCTTAGAGATCGTTAGAAAAATGGTTTTTCAAAATATTAAAAGATGTGGGTTTTTAAAAATATTTCGGAAGTTATCCTTCCCACCATTCAACGTGTTGCAGGAATTCTCTCTTCATTCCTACCTGCACACATGTGAGAACCATAAAAAAGCTGTTTTTTTTTTGAGTGCAATTATCATAAAATCCTATTTGGTAAGGCGTGTCGAGGCGAAATGCTTATTGATCGTTTCTCAAACACGCATTCTCTCATTATGGTGTGGTTATTTCTCACTCAACATTTAAGAACGAGAATATGTTCTTTAGTATTTCTAACTTCTTATTACTAGCACGCAGAAACTCTATGTCCTCATAACTCTTTGGATGCTTGGGACGCTTGAACGCTTTGAAGTTGTGAGTTTTTAGTTTGATTTGCTCGAGGACTAGCAAAGTCTAAGTGTGGGGGAATTTGATAGGTGTAGAATACACCTAATTTACTATCTAGTAGTTTATGCTTTCTTTGCTATTTTTCTTGTAAATTATGTATTTTACGCTTGTTTTGAGTTTTATAGCTACTTTGGAGTCGCACGGAGGAAAAGAAGAAGAAATCACCCTATTTGAGCCAAAAGGGTAAAATTGTCATTTCACCAAGGAGGGAATACTATATGGAGCCCAGCCAAGGTTAAGGGGTGACTCAAATTACCAAAGGAAGGACAATAATAGTTAAGGGGAGGTCGGAGAGGTGTCCCTTATCCAAAAGAAGGGAGTGAACTCTAACCCATACCCAAGCCCACATGTCCGAATCCACCCATACCCTAACCTAAGCCCATCCATCCACACCCCCGCTCCATACCCTAACCGTACCCGGATCCAAACCCTAAACCGGATCCGAACCCACTTTATAACCCTAAACCTAACTTGAGAAATCATTTCTCTTCTTTCCCCAAATCGATTCGCAGCCCATGGAACAAAGAGAAGCTAACAGAGAAATCGAGAGATTGAGGGAGGAAATCAAAGAAACAGATCGATGCAAATTGTAGTTCGAGATGGTGGTTGTTCTTAACTAGGTTCGAATCGGAGATGAAGAGTAATGTTCAAATCAAAGACACGGAGAGTCTGAATCGAGATAGAGACGATGATTGGTCATTATTCTCTCGAGATTGAATTAGGGTTCGTTTGAGCAGGGATAAACAACGGATGAGAAGGGTTTCAATCTCAAGTCCTTGTTGTTCAAATCAGGTGAGTGAATGAATGAAATTATGGGATGAGAAAGAAATGAGGGTTCGATCAATAGTTTTTGTTGATGTAAGAGAGAAGAACGGTGTTGGTTTAAAGGTTTGTAGTCAGGATTGAGTTGGTGGTAGTCAACATTAAGGGATTGGCTGTGGTGAAGGAATTGAATGATTTCGAGCTAATGAAACAAGAGATGGGCTCGACTTGTTATGGGATCTGTGAGATTAAAGCAAATGGGTTTGTGGTTGCTGACATTTGAGAATGATGGGATGATGATGAAGTTTGTTTCAGTGATTGCTGTGATTGAATAAAGGAGCAGCTGTGATGCTGAGCAATGGGCTAGATGGTGCTGGTATGGCAGCATTAGTTGAAGCTGCAGCTTGGATGTGTTGCAGAAGTGCAGTGCGGTGAGCAACTTAAAGATGTTGCCTCCATGGATGTTTGTGAGCTCAAGGCAGTATTTATGCTGTTGTATTTTGCAGCGAAGGGTGTTGGCTGAGTTGATTGGTAGAATGTTGGTATTACTGCAATTGAACTCACTCAGGCACTGGAGTGAATGACTTGAGTCAAAAGCGGATGATTGAGTGCAGTGGTGCTTGTGGAAGTTGATTTGATTTTAACAGGGTGTTGAGATATTGATGGCAGAGGTTCTGGTGGAGTGCTGTTGTGGAGAATAGAATGCTGCTCATGAATGGAGCTGTTGGTACAGGGCATGGCTTGAATTGTTGGTTCATGCCAGTGTTTGAGGCCTTGAGCTGAGAACTGGGACTGGAGAATATTGGAGCTGCCACTAAGGTTGTGATGCTGATGGCAATGCAGGGGTGGATTAATGGATGCAAGAGTGTTGCAGATGCTATGGCTTTGCTGGAATATAAGAGCTGGAGATGTGTGTTGCCAATGGCAGGCTGAACTGAGGTGATTGCAGTGGGAGTTTGCAGGCTTGGAGGTTACAGAGTATGAGTTTCAGACAAGGAAGTGCCAAGTGAGTTGCAGTGGCGGATGAAGTGCATATACTGCACAATGGAGCTGTAGTCTAGTGATGGGAATGAACTGATGCAGCTGGTATTGGTGGTTGGTTGAATTTGCGAGAGCTTGAATGATAGCAGCTGCTTTTGGTGATCGAACTGGTGGATCTGATGCCGCAGAACTGATGGAATTGAAAGCAGGGATGAATGGCTGCAAAATGCACAGCCAAGATGGCTGTGAAGAAGTCTTGCAGAAGGTATAGCCATTATGGCTGGTCATGCACAATGATTGTGCTGCAACAAGTTTAGCCTGTGCAAAATGGCCTGGCTAGAACCGTCGATCGACTCAAAGAATCGACTCCTGCCTCGACTCGTGACACAGACCTTGACCCGATTGACTGACGGTTGACCCGTTTGACCGTTAGTCCTAACGGTGGACTGACGGAATATTCCGTCGAATATTCTCTTGACGGAGAAATTTTCAGGTGGCCGGCGGCGACGTTTTCCGGCCAAATTCCGGCCACAATCCCAGTTTTCTAGGCGAGCAAAAATTCCAGAATTTTCTATGAATTTCTCTCATGGGTGTGAAGACTTGGGCTAGGAATTGGATGGAGAATTGGACTCAAATTTGGAAAGAGAAGGTGGAAGAGTTGAGAAAAGCTTGGAATTGGAAATTGAATTGCAAAAGGAAAAGGATTCTACTCCTTAGAAGATTTGGAGAATATTGAAGCCTATAAATAGAGAAGTTTTCTACAACTTCTACACACCTCTCCACACATCTTTTTACACCCTCTCTACACACACAACACTTGTGTTTTTGCTTGCTTTTCTAAGATTTTTAATTACTTGTGTGAATTTGAAAATTCTTCTTTTAATAATTATTATTGGTGTGAATTTCAAAAGCATGAGTAGCTAATTTTCTTATTGATTGAGGATGAATTCCTAGTTCTTAACATGATTTGAGTTTTGTTTTCAAATTCTATCTTGAAGTTTTTCACATAATTATCGTTTATTTTTACTAATAGGAGTGATCTTAAAGACATTCATGATTGATTGATAGATTGTTTGGATTGCACGCTAAATTGATTTGTTAATTTGATCTAAAGCTAGTGAAAGTTAGGAGATAAGTAATCGTTTCTTGACTCTTCACATAAGTAGCAAACACGAGACCTTGCGGAGGGATTCCGTGGAGCAATTGTGTGTAGAAACAACGTTAGCAAGTAGACCTTGATCTAAGAGTCTAACTACTAATATTGACCTAATAAGTTCATGAATCTTAATGCGTTTATTTAAATTACATCTAGAGTGAGCTACTACTAGGTGGTTTGGTAAATAGAATCCGGTAGTCGAGAACTTCCGTGTCCGGTGATACAAGGGATTTAGGGGTTTAGCACTGAGCTAGCTGCTTTACCTACGGTTGGTGATAATTTGTGACTAATAACAAGTAGAAAAGAACATAACTTGATTCATTGTTTCGTAACGAAGAAGGATTCCTTGGTCTTGTCTCTCTTATTGCTTTCAACTTTCGATTTTAATTGCTTTGTTTATTTTTTTTCTTTTGCTTTTTACACCCCCCTTTCGTGACAACTTTTACAACTAAGATCACTTGCTCCTCGTGGGAACGAATTTGACTACCCTATATTACTTGTTAATTAGGTAGTAAAGTATTAATTAATTTGTTGTGGTACGACACGCATCAGCTTTTAATTCTATCTTGAAGTTTTTCACATGATTATCGTTTGTTTTTACTAATAGGAATGATCTTAATGACATTCATGATTGATTGATAGATTGTTTAGAATGCATGCTAAATTGATTTGTTAGTTTAATCTAAATCTAGTATAAGTTAGGAATAAGTAATCGCTCACGACACTTTACACAAGTAGAAAACACAAGACCTTGCGGAGGGATTCCGTGGAGCAATTGTGTGTAGAAACAACGCTAGAAAGTGAACCAAGCGAACCGAGTTTAACTACTAGTACTAAACCTAAATTCATAGATCTTAATGCATTCAGGAATTACATCTTGTAAGCGAACCTCGTGGTGGTTCTTTTGAATAGAATCTGATAACTAAGCGGACTGTTACTCAAAGGAAATTAGGGATTTTGGGGCTAGCTAAAGCGGACCTGCTATCCTACGGTTGGTGATAATCTGTGACTAATAACAAGTAGAAGAGAACATAACTTTAATCATTGTTTCGTAACGAAGAAGGATTCCTTGATCTTGTCTCTCTTATTGCTTTCAACTTTATCTTTTAATTGCTTTGTTTATTTTCTTTTGCTTTTTACACCCCCTTTTCGTGACAATTTTTACAACTAGAATCTCGTGCTCCTCGTGGGATCGACCTTGACTACCCTATATTACTTGTTAATTAGGTAGTAAAGTATTAATTAATTTGTTGTGGTTACGACACACATCAAATTTTATACGCCGTTGCCGGGAGCAGCGGATGATTTTAGTTGTTTTTATTTTTCTTTTTGCTTTATTCTTGCTTTGTTGGATTCTATTCCGTATCTTACTTGGTTTTTGAATCTTATTTCAGGTGCCGGTTTTCCATGTACGGTGGACAAGAGCAAGCATATTACAACAATCAATACGGTTTTCAACCTCAACATTATGACTACTTCCAACCATCCTTAGGATACAATCAAAACCAATCTTTTGGCTATGATCAAATTCCTACAGAACCTTATGGATATTCTCATACATATCAACAACCTTATGACGGGTATGTAAGTGGACAATCACAAGGATGGGAGGATAGTTTTGTTTATGATCAGAAATTCTCTAGTTTTGCAGATAAGATGTCTGTCATGATTGGGGATCTTCAACAAAAGTTGCAAGAATCACATCGAGAAATTCAAAGGAATTCGGAGAAATTATACGAACAAATTAACCAACCTTTAGAGACTTTTGATGACGCTAGTGTAGATTACTTGAGCCTTGATCTTAATAATGATCAATCACCTATTCAAAAGGTAGAGCTTGAGGAAGATGCATTTATTGCTTGGAAAAAATTTCTTAGGGAAAGATGGGAGTCCGCGGAAGTGTATGAACGTTGCAACAATGAGGAAGTTATTCCAACTCCGGATCATAATAAAGATCCTTCACCTATTCAAAAGGAGGAGATTGGGTGTGACTTACCTATTGTTATAAACGGTGTAACACCCGCACATGAAGATCTTACAATCTATACCGATGAAAATCATTTTAGTGAATGGCCCGATTCCGATGATGAGAATGTTGAAGAGATGATGCTAGAGGATGAAACCACATTCATTGATTTTGTGGAAGACCCAATTGAACTTGCTAATGATTATGATGATACCGAGACTTTGGTTAAGGTAGAAAATGACGAAGAATGGTTGCAAGGTTTAATAGAGGACCACGATATACAAGAGGTAAGTAATTCACTTGAATTTTTTAAGGATGAAGAGGATTCTATAATACAAGAAATTGTGCAAGGTTTGTCTAATCCTTTGCATATTGATTCTTCCTTTACCTCTTATTGGTTTGAATGTATGTGCTTCAAAGTATTTTTGGATGATTTTGTTTCTAAATATCCACCATTAGAAACACTTGATTCTAACACTATGCAGATTTGCCAAGAGGAATACATGGAAGTTCCAAAATTCTATGTTCTTTATACACTTCCGAGTGTGGACGAGAATAAGTGTGGGGGAAATTTCTATCGAGCGATAATTTCATTATTGTTTTCTTGTGCTAATATTTGTATGGAGTTATTGTTTTCAAAACAGGTATTATGGGTGGATCCTCAAATTTTACGATTGTTAGTATATGGGGAATGAATCTTGCAAGAGCCAAGTCGGGGCCGACTTTAAAACAAGCGCTTAATGGGAGGCAACCCATAGGTTTTGTATTTCTTATCTTTTTGCTTTTTGTTATTTCTTTTTCTTGTTCCTTATCATGTTAAAATTTCCCACCTTAACTTTACTAGGAGGATTCAATTACATTGAGGACAATGTAAGGTTTAAGTGTGGGGGAGTGGTTAAGCATGTATTTAAAAAAAAATTTTGAAAATTTTGAAAATTTAAAAAAAAAAAAAAAAAAGTTTTACCTAAAACTCCAACTTTTAAAGATTTTAGAGTCACTAGCATACTTCTAGGTATGTTTACATAGAGATTTTGACCGACATAATTGAACTTGGAAATGTTAGAGAACTACATTCGGATTTCTTGTTTGTTTGAGTGTTAAATAATGGATTTAATCATGCCGGTGATGCGAATTTGGTGCAGGGGAAGTGCATTATTAGAGTTGCTGATCAATCATTAGTGGAGACTACCCGTATTCATATCATGTGAGGCACCGACCAGAAATTTTCCATCTACTAAAGAGCTTCTTTGAGTGTGTGTCACCGTAAGTTAATTCCGGGTAGAATGGTGAGCTACCCAACCTCCCACCAATAGAAGCACTACTCTTTGATCTCTTGAGTGCTAATTTTGTCAATCATGAGGGTGACGTCCATGGATGAAAGCTTCCTTCTTGTAGTTCGATTTGCAGTTAGCACCATTCTCTCTCTCGACAATAACGGATCCATAGAAACATTCATCATCAACAAGGAGCGACACCAAAATCTACAAGGAAAGTTGGAAAAGTTCAAGGTTTACAAGCAACGGAACGAGAAAAAGAGCAAATTTCAAATACAAGTAAAGCAACATACAAAGAGCGGATTTCACATATATGTTGAGGACTTACACTACAATGAGGTAATTTTATATCCAAGTATGAAGACTTATTCATGAAAGCGAAGAAAATTAAAAGGTGAGAATTTTTGAAGTTTATGATTTCAAGACGATACAAGTTGTGAAGAATCAAGTGGTAAAATACTTCTTCCACGGCCATGGTTTATTTTGTATTTAATTTCTCTTGTTTTCAAAAAAAAAAAAAAAAAAAAAAAAAAAAAAATTAAAAAAAAAAAAAAAAAGGAAAGAAAAAAAAAAAAAAGAGAGAAAAACAAGAGAAATATTTGTTCTTATTTTTATTTAATGAGCCGTGGGGAAGGAAAATATATAAGGAAGTTTCAAGCGACAAGGATTTTTAAGGTAAAAGAGTTATAAATTGTTAAGGATTTATGAAATTCAAGAGTTTTTCATCAATAGTTGAAACCGAAGACGAAGACCAAGAAGATAAAGACGAGGAGCGGAAGACGTTTCTATTGGATGCCGTGAGAGTGGTGTTATCATAATTGGCGATCGGATGTGAAGGTGAGTAAGTAATCTCATCCTCGATAATAATGGTTGATTTCCTTTCTTAGAGATCGTCGAAAAAATGGTTTTTCAAAATATTAAAAGATGTGGGTTTTTAAAAATATTTCGGAAGTTATCCTTCCCACCATTCAACGTGTTGCAGGAATTCTCTTTTCATTCCTACCTGCACACATGTGAGAACCATAAAAAGCCGTCTTTTTGAGTGCAATTATCATAAAATCCTTTTTGGTGAGGCAGAAGTCGAGGCGAAATGCTTATTGGTCGTTTCTCAAACACGCATTCTCTCATTATGGTGTGGTTAGTTCTCACTCAACATTTAAGAATGAGAATATGTTCTTTAGTATTTCTAATTTCTTATTACTAGCATGCAGAAACTCTATGTCCTCATAGCTTTTTGGATGCTTGGGACGCTTGAACGCTTTGAAGTTGTGAGTTTTTAGTTTGATTTGCTCGAGGACTAGCAAAGTCTAAGTGTGGGGGAATTTGATAGGTGTAGAATACACCGTATTTACTATCTAGAGTTTATGCTTTCTTTGCTATTTTTCGTGTGAATTTTGTATTTTACGCTTGTTTTGAGTTTTATAGCTACTTTGGAGTCACACGGAGGAAAAGAAGAAGAAATCACCCAATTTGAGCAAAAAGGGCGAAAGGTCATTTTACAAAGCGATTGATATATGGAGCCCATTGAGGTTAAGGGGCAACCCAATTGGAGGAGTACTAAAACCGTGCCCACCAAGGCTAAGGGGGTTGTTATCGTGGTGTCCCTTATCACCTACTAGTGGGTGTAATTATCAGTCCTATCTCGTGGGGTGTACATATCCTTATCGCCCCAACCCTAAATCGAGAGAACTCGTCTCTCATATTTTTCATTTCATTTCGGAATTTAACACGGAGAGATCGAACTCGAGAGACTTGGGAGGAATTTGAGTTTGAGTTTAAGATCGAGAAGTCAGAATTGTTGGTAATTAACTAGGGTTCGAATTTACTGTAGAAGAGCAAGACTTGTTGTTGCTGTGATTTTGGGTAAATGGGGTTTAATCGATGAAATTGTGTTGTTGATGTTTAAAGAAGATGAATCAGAGATGGGTTTGTGAGATCGACTCAGTGAGAAGGTGTTGGAGGTGGTTATGTTGTTTGGAGAAAGAACTTAGGGTTCGCTGAATCGATTGGGATCGAGAAGCAGGACAGCAAGATGGGTTCTGGTGGCTAATTGCTGTTGAATCTAGGATAAAGCTCGAGAAACTAAGCTGTTGACTGAAGAACTGAGAGATTGAGAACTCAGTGAAAGTGAGGCTGTCGATCCACAGAGAAGGAATGCACTGGTTCAAGGGTTTGAGCTGAAATAAGAGGTTGATTGCATAATGGGTTTTGTGGCTGATAAATTCAAGTCAGGGTCGATTCAAAATTGAATCGGCAAACAGAAGATGGAGAGATGGTGGTATTCAATGATACACGTAGAATGAGTTACCACTGTGAAGAAATAGTGAAGCAGTGAAGAAATTCGTAGAAATTAATGTTGATAAAGCTGACTCTGAGATGGAATTGCAGAATGAGAATCAAGCTTCGTGAAAGCGAGTTGAGCCGGTCCGCCTAGGATTGAAGTTGCAGATCGATGGCTTGAATCGGGAGAATACCCGATGTTTGGAAGCAACTCGGTGTTATGCGCAGCGGCAAAGGATGGCTGGAATTGGGACCGAGCCGTGGAAATGCTCAAGTTACGGCTTTGATGGTGTTATGGGATGGCAGTGAGGTGGAGTTGAAGCTGCAGCTACTGGCATTGGAAGTGTGGAGCTTGCAGGTTGTGGAAATGATGGTGGTGACTTGGTTTAATGGTGCTGAGAAGATGCTTGCTACTGCAGTGAAGAATGTGTTGGAATTGTATTAGATGTATGCTAGGATTGTTACAGGGGAGTGAAGAATGGCCTGAAGAACGGCCGGAAATGCTATGAAACAGAGGAAACTCTGTCTGAATCTCCCCTATGATGAGTCGACTCAGTGACTCGATAAATAACTCGGTGAGTCAGTTGAGTAAGCCAACTCAGCCCTGAGTCAGACCAGCTGATTCACTTTCTCTGCCTTGACCTGCTGACTAACAGTTTGACTGACGGTTGACCACTTTGACCGTTAGTCCTAACGGTGGACTGACGGAATATTCCGTCGAATATTCCACTGATGGAGAATTTTTCAGGTGGCCGGCGGCGACTTATTCCGGCAGGATTCCGGCCACAATCCCAGTTTTCCGGCGAGCAAAAATTCCAGAATTTTCTATGGACTTCTCTCATGGGTGTGAAGACTTGGACTAGGAATTGGATGGAGAATTGGACTCAAATTTGGAAAGAGAAGATGGAAGAAGAGAAAGACTTGAATTTGGAAGTTGAATTGCTAAAGGAAAAGGATTCTAATCCTTGGAAGAGTTGGAGAATATTGAAGCCTATAAATAGAGAAGTTTTCTACATCTTTTACACATCTCTACACACACAACAATTCTTTTCTTTTCTTATTCTTTGTGTGAACTCTTTAACATGAGTAGCTAATTTTATTGATTGAGGATGAATTCCTAGTTCTTAATATGATTTGAGTTTTTGTTTTTAATTCTATCTTGAAGTTTTTCACATGATTATCGTTTGTTTTTACTAATAGGAATGATCTTAATGACATTCATGATTGATTGATAGATTGTTTAGAATGCATGCTAAATTGATTTGTTAGTTTAATCTAAATCTAGTATAAGTTAGGGAATAAGTAATCGTTCACGACACTTTACACAAGTAGAAAACACAAGACCTTGCGGATGGGATTCCGTGGAGAAATTGTGTGTAGAAACAACGCTAGAAAGTGAACCAAGCGAACCGAGTTTAACTACTAGTACTAAACCTAAATTCATAGATCTTAATGCATTCAGGGAATTACATCTTGTAAGCGAACCTCGTGGTGGTTCTTTTGAATAGAATCGATAACTAAGCGGACTTCGTTACTCGGTGAAATTAGGGATTTTGGGGCTAGCTAAGCGGACCTGCTATCCTACGGTTGGTGATAATCATGACTAATAACAAGTAGAAGAGAACATAACTTTAATCATTGTTTCGTAACGAAGAAGGATTCCTTGATCTTGTCTCTCTTATTGCTTTCAACTTTATCTTTTAATTGCTTTGTTTATTTTCTTTTGCTTTTTACACCCCCCTTTCGTGACAATTTTTACAACTAGAATCTCGTGCTCCTCGTGGGATCGACCTTGACTACCCTATATTACTTGTTAATTAGGTAGTAAAGTATTAATTAATTTGTTGTGGTTACGACACGCATCAGTCATCAAAACCAAATAGAGCTATCACAAGAAAAAGGAATCTGCAACACGCCAAGAAAATTAACAAATAAAGCACACCCTTGTCTAGTTTCCTGTTTAAGACAACTACATCTAGTTGTGGTTCGGGTTCAGGCTCTATGACTGGGTCCAAATAAAATATTTTCATGGGATGGAATTCCTCAAAGCTAAGATCCGGTTCAGGTTGTAAAGTCTGTAAAAACTCAAATAAGAACTTAGAAACACATAATAATAACTCCGAATAATTGCGATCCTTAAAGTCAATCGCTTTGACTCACACAATTGACCACGATGAAACTGGCGGTCAATCTTAGGCAAATGTGTCGATTCTAATCTCCTAAAGTACTTAGGCTCAGTCTTAAAACTTAATAATTGACACATCTGAAACTTATACGTTCCCACAATTGGTTGAAAAATATTTGGTGGGAAAACAAAGTCAATCTGGATATCATAGCCTGGACTAACCACATCAACTAGAGGATGGGTTTCTAACAATTGAACTTCCCTATGGACATCACTAGGTTCAGGAAAACGTGTATGAAGATAATCTTTTAAAATGGTTGAGGCACATATGTCAAGTCCCAAGTGAGGGACCTTTCTAAGAGTTAAGGCACATGGAGAATGATAATCACCCCTAAACTTAGAGTTTTCAGTGTCTCTAGAAAGACTAGTCACAACTTCCCTAATTTCAAGGTTATCTGATTCCTGAAAATGGTCAATTGATTCTTCTAAGTTAGGTTCATCCTCACTCATCTATACGAGTTCATTTTCTTTGTCTAAGACTAATGTTTCTAAATCGCTAGACTCTAAAACAATATTCTCATAAGAAACTCGTTCCTCAAAACTATCATCGGCTTCGTAATCATAAGGGAATACTACATCGTCTAAAACGGTGGTATTTCTAGTCAAATCCTCGTCCTTTTGAATAGGTGAATAATTATTAAAATTATTTGGAATTGAACTAGAAATAATATTATCATTGTAAAGCTCAATTGGAGTAACAAATTCCTGATCACTATGCCTACTTATTTCAAATTCTTCATCAACACTATCCTCATCATAATCATCATTATAATAACATGAAAATGGTTGAACCTCATCTAAAGTAGTGTTACCAATTCTAACCTCGTCATCTTGATTATGCAAATAACTATCCTCGTCTTCAAAGGTACTATTGGAAACACTATATTGGAAATTAAGATTATCTTGAGCAGTTCTTTCCTGGGCCTCTAACAACATTTACTGAGTCGAATCACATGACATCCTGATTTTATCTAGGAAAGAAGGTTCACACGTTGCATTGCTTTCGTCCAAAACTAAGTTATTCATCTCAGCTGAACTACGCGTAGACTCAAGTAACTTCTGTGTCGACTCAGCTAACTTACGTGCGGACTCTAGAGAGGAATTTTGCTCGTATGACCGGTGGGAGTATGGATAGTAATTGGGCTCACCATGGTTTGAGCCATAACCTTGAAAAGGCTGATGTTCCCAACCACTATTCACACTATGGTCAAGGTAGTAACGTCGATTTTGAAACTCATCGGATATTC
Organism: Papaver armeniacum; assembly: GCA_023531295.1. Lineage (NCBI taxonomy): Eukaryota > Viridiplantae > Streptophyta > Magnoliopsida > Ranunculales > Papaveraceae > Papaver > Papaver armeniacum. The sequence continues at coordinate 6,093 of JAJJWW010005450.1, read as the reverse complement.
GTTGTATTGCCTATTGTAATACCAAATCGACATTCTATTCGGGCAGGGGTGTGAGTTGTCACACAAAATAAAACCCACTGACAGGGGATTCGTGGGTGGATAGAGTCTTACCTCCCGTATCAGACGGGCGATGAACCGTTGAAGTCGACTCAGGCCACCGACTCCTATGTCAGTGTACGAACCCGAGGGGCCGAGACAGTATCGTAACTGTCGTCCTTCCCTGCAAACAGTTTATATTTAATCTCAACCCTTCCTTAGGGTTTTAAAAATAATGTCCAAGTCCAAAAAGTGTCCAAAAATAAAAATGTCCAAAAAGGAAAAGAAAATTTACAAAAATAAAACCCTATTTACAGTTTCTAAAAAAAATAAAAAAAAATAACTATATACAAAATCTTCTTCTTCACTCCTTTCAGATTCCTCTTTTCTTTCCTTCTTTGGCGATGCTTTCCTTTTATAGTACTTTTTCTTTCCTTATAGCTTCGCTCCAAATCTGAAAAGAATCGAAAAATACCAAAGGCGTAAAAAAGAACAAAAAATAATAAAAAGAAAAAGAAACCTAAAACAAATCTAAATACAAGTCCCCGGCAGCGACGCCAAAAATTGATGTGATTCTGAAGTTGTTGTAGAAAGTGGTAGTAAAGTTCGTTCAACTCAGACTTGTAAAGACTCGATTTCAGACTTAAAAATAGAAAAAACTAAAAACAAAGAAAATATATATACAAGGTTGTGACGAATACGAGAGGTACTGAGACTTAGATTCCACCAAACTTCACAATCAATTGGTTGATACAATGATTCATAACAATTTTAGCTCTTTTGTAGACTCTATTTCTTTGCCAAAGGTAGATTTTGTAGAAGATTAATTGTAAATCATAAGCATAACGCATCAAAAGCTCTAAGTCTAAGCATACGTCATCAGACAAAATCACAACTAATTAATAAAAATCATAAATCAAGTAAATCAATGCAAAAAGTTATGAAGAATCATTATAGTTACCAAGCAATTGTGAAACACGGCTTCCTCCGTCGTCCCAGTGTTTGGGTTTAGCTCCTCATATCAAAAACACACCCAAAATAATAATTCATAGCTCAAAACGGTGTTTTATTGAAGAAATTGTATGACACAGGGTTTGTAACGCTCGTATTGATGTTCCGTACGTCATCATATAATAGAACCCTAATAAGTGTTGCAGATTTGAACTTTAGTGTTACAATAGAAACGGTCGCAGTACACCGTAGTTAAACGATCGCTTTAAAACGTCATTCTTCGTGTTCTTCGTTCTTCAGAAAGCAGGAACAAAATCCTGCAACTTGGGATTTTGCCTCTCTGCAACTCTCCAAATTTCCCCAAACTCCCCCTGTCCCTATCTAGGACTCGTACCAACCTTTATATAGGCAACAGGTCGATTTAATCTCCCGGAAAATCTTCTCTTTTCTTCTCTTCCAAGCATGGAATAATATTTCCTTTTTCTTCTCCCTGTACGCGTATGGGTTGTTCGATTCTTCCCTGTTTTGATTAGAACTCTCTTTGGTAGATATAGGATACGATCCTAGACGTCCAAACAGACCTGACAAATATCTTTCCTTGGTTTGCTGCAAATTCCCGTAAATAAACTCTCTTTCCTGTTTTAACCAGTCCGTGTAAACTTCCTTTCTTTTGTCGAACTATACACATATGAACCCTATTTGGTCCATTCAAGTCCAGTCCAATTGAATTTGGCAGTTGAACCTCCTTAAAACTCGTCTAAAATTTGTCCAGATTTAATATAGTTTTGATTCCCGCCAAAATCGAATTTAAACGATGAAGAAAGGGTTGCCCCCTAACCTGTGCGGGTTTGCCAATAGTACTTGCCTTGGAAATGGATGCCCCTTAGTAATTTGGGTACCCCTTATCCAAAATGGGGGTCCATATAGTAATTTTATCCCACGAGCGCAAACCACTTTTCGAGCCAATTTCGCCGCAAAAGCTTATTTCTCCAAAAACACCTACAAAGACATAAAATACCAAAATAAGCGCAAAATCGAGTACTAACATTACAGAGAATTGAGACTAAAATAGACACATAAATGCATCCATCATCAATCACATGAATATTCTCAAGAATCTGAGGAAGACGAGGAAGATGCCGAAGATCTTGTTAGGATTATCGATCTATTTATGTGCACTTCATTATTTTTCACAACAAAGGATGCAAACACTTTGACCGAAAATATATTGGTTTCGTTCTTGTTCTTGAGAAGGCCAAGAATATTTCATGGCTGACCTTATTTATTCTTACTTAGAGCGAGAGCTGAATGAAAACGAGGAAACCTTAGAACACACTAATGGTTGTGTTATTTATTTGTTGGTAAGATTTTCTATATTTAAACTCTTTTGTTTTATGTGTTTTCTACATTTTGATAGTATATGTAACACTGCATATCAATACTTACAGCCTTGGTATGCGGATCATACCCATTTGGTGGAGCCAGAGCCTATAGTGACAGAACCTGAAGGAATGTATGTGCCAAGAGTGGCTAGATGGAATCATACAAAGATATGTATTGAGTTCCTAAAGGATATTGATCTTTCTGAGTATGAGGTAAACTTGCAGTACATATTTTGTCGAAAAAAATACATATTGATAAGTACATAAAAATAACATTATAGTTATACATATTCATATGTGGTGATATTTGCATTGTGTTACTTTGTTGTGCCAATATGTAGTTATTAGCATTGAATATGTGGTGATACATATCAATATGTAGTGATAGATACGTAAAACAAAGACGGGTATCTAATATGTAGTTGTGATAGAGAAGAAGATATTTCTATTGGTAATATCTAATATGTAGTTGCTTTTACATTCTTGATTTGTATAGTTCCATGATGAATTCAAAGACGAGTACACAAACCATGAAAAACAAATTCTTAATCGTATCTCAAGAAGGTTTCAAGAGGAAGAAAATATTGAAACTTCCATTGAAGAAGATGACAAATATGAATCGAAGACGAGAAAGAAGAAGAAAATGGAAGTCCAACGGAAGAAGATGGAGAAGAAGAAGAAGATGACTCAAGATTTGGGGGAGGATTGGAAAATTAAATACGATGATTTGAGGAGTATAGATCTTCTAAATGGAGCTAGTGAACACAATACATCAAGAGGGCGCAACGGGGTTGACGCTTCAAAGCTTGTGCTTCGATGATGCATGAAATTTACTGGAAAGCTTTCCCTTTGCAGAGAAGCCAACCATGAAGATTATGTTAGCTTGGGATGTACACCTACCAAAGCAACCTAATGAAGATTTGGATGTGGACCTAAGAGTTGAAGTCGAAATGCAAGTTTCTTCAAATATCAAACAAATGTTAATGCCACCTCTCGGTTAGTTTGTCAACACCGAAAAATCAAACAAATGTTAATGCCACCACTAAAGTTGGTTTTTCAACAAAACCCGCAATATTGAAGTTCCTTGATGTTGAAGTTAAGCTGCCCGAGGTTAGAAGCTGGGCTAGATCTAATTTGGAGCAAAAGTCAAAGAGATACAAGCAAAAAATAGCAAAGAAAACACACAACTAAAGAGCTAATCAGATGTAGTCTAAGTATGACTTAATTTTTTAGTTTGTACTATATCAAAGTATGTTGTTTCTACTACATATTGATATGTAGTGGTATATACTTACATTCTTGTAGTGGTATCTACCATTACATATTGCTATGTATTGTTACGTAGCATGTTACGTAGCAATACATATGTAAGTACGTTTATGTTGACAGTTTCAATTGCTTTTTGGAACATCTTATACAGTGATTTAGTGGTTAGTATCTATTTTGTCAGGGTTCATGTTTATTTAATTTTGGATTTATATTTTATGTCTTTTTTGGTGATTCATAAATCACGCGTGTGCCATTTTATTAGGGTACACACACCCTGTAACTTCAAGAGCCTCTAATAGAAACCTTATGGCTATATTAATCCCTTTTAGTTGGGAATCAGGATCATTCTCTAAGAATCTTTAGTCCAAAAGAAAATTTCTCTATGTTAGTTTTAGGCAGTTGGATAGCATCAATTCACATTTTAAATTATGTGTGCGGATTTGTATTTCTTGAATGAAGGCTTTTTCATCCATCTGGATTGTGAAGTATACTGACCTAATAATTCATTATCATGAAGCAGTTATCTATCTTGTGTCAGACGTTTCAAAGGTTCAAAATGCTCCTCCTTGGTTCTTATTTCAAGTTAATTTGCTTAGCGAGTTAATATATCCATTTGTGTTGTTTGCACTACATATCAATATGTAGTGGTAGATACTTACATTCTTGTAGTGGTATCTACCATTACATATTTCTATGTACTGTTACATAGCATGTTACATAACAATACATATGTAACTAGGTTTATGTTGACAGTTTCAATTGCTTTTTGAAGACTGATCCACTTGAAGTTAAGCACGTAGCAGCAAAGGAGTTGCTTACAACTATGCGAGAAACAAAGGCTTCAGTTGAAGTTATGTCCCAGAAATCTGAAGACTATAACGTTGGATCAGCGACGGTAATATTTCTGATCATGGATGTACCTTTGTTTAGTGAGGTGTCAAGTTTGGAACACATCGAGGTGAACGTTTTTCACCATTATTTCCTCTTTTGTTTGACCGCTTTATTCCTTACTAAGCAGCTTTGCTTAATGTGAGCGTAGTCTACGTACGCATCTTTGTGACATGGCCAAACAAAACCCTTAAAGAAGCGTCCCCCGGTTTGTGTCGATGTCTCGAGTGTTGGTTGCATCTTGAGTGCAAGTGGCGGCGCTGGTGGCAGCGTGTGGCATGTGCCGATGGCATGTGCGGGGTCTGTGGTGGTAGGTTGCACGGTTTGCAGAGTTAGGTTGCCGGCGTGTGTGTTTGGCATGTGCCAATGGCATGGTGCCGGGAATGCCTTGAGTGGTAGGTTGCCACGGTTCGCAAGTTAGGCTACCGGTACGTGTGTGTTTGGCATGTGCCAATGGCATGTGCGGAATGCCTTGGTGGTAGGTTCCACGGATTGCCAAGTTAGGCTGCCAGCGTGTGTGTTTGGCATGTGCCCGAGTGGCATGTGCTTGAGAATGCCTTGGTGGTAGGTTGCACCACGGTTAGCGAAGTTGAAGGCTGCCGGCGATGTGTGTTTGGCATGTTGCCAATGGCATGTCATGCAGAAATGCCTTGGTGGCCTAGGTTGCACGGTCTCGCAAGTTGACCTACCGGGCGCTATGTTGGCGTGGGCCAAAGGCATGGCAACATAGAAATATGACTTCTGACACGTGTTGGCATGTGCGGTAACGCGTCGGCCGTGGAATGACCTAGGTGCAAGTAGGTTGCAAACTGGGGCGCAAGTTGTTTACCGGCGTGTGTGCCAAAGGCATAGACGCCTGGAAATGTGCCTTGTCGGCACGTGTTGGCACGGTTGCCAAGTTAGGCACGCCGAGCGTCTGTTTGGCCATGTTGACCTAATGGCAAGTCGTGCGGAACGCACAAGGCGCTAGGTCGCACAGTGCATAGCGGCTTAGAGATATAACGGCGTGCGCGTGTTGGCATGTGCCAATGGCACGTGCGGCCATCTTGACCTAGTTGCAAGCCTTGCAAACCACAGGGGGCGCTATGTTTGCGATGGCCCCAAGGCATAGCGGCTTAGAAATATGGCCAGGCACGTGTTGGCATGTGCCCGATGGCGCGTGCTTGGCCATGTTGACCCTAGTTGCGAGTCTCTTGCGAGCCTAGGGGCGCTATGTTTGGCGTGGGCAAAAGGCATAAGCGGCTTGGAAATATAGCTTGCGGCACGTGTTGGCATGTGCCAATGGCACGTGCTGGCCATGTTGACCTAGTTGCAAGTCTTGCAGAGCCTAAGGGCGCCTATGTTTAGCGTGGGCCAAGGCATAGCGGCTCGGAAATATGGCTTAGCGGCACGTGTTGGCATGTGCCGATGGCACGGATGCGGCCATGTTGACCTAGTTGCAAGTCTTGCAAACCCTAGGGCGCTATGTTTGGCGTGGGCCCAAGGCATAGCGGCTTGGAAATGTGGCTTGCGGCACGTGTTGGCATGTGCGATGGCACGTGGACCTGTTGACCTAGTTGCAAGTCTT
>JAJJWW010005449.1:0-47453 GCA_023531295.1 Papaver armeniacum | reverse complement strand
GTTTATGGGTGAAAACTACTCCCGCAGAATTTGCAATTTGGGGTGTGGATGAGGAATGAATTTAAACCTTAAACAAATGCACTCACATGGGAGTGCTTGTAGATTCGAGAGATCAACTGCAAGTCCGGCCTAAAACCAAGAAATGGCCGCTCCATTGTTTCTACAAAAGAAGGAGATGGGGTTGATCTTAGGGAGGGAAGCGAAGAAGGTGTTGAGATTGTGAAGGTGTAGACTTGCTTATGACTCCTGTAACAGAAAGTGAACAAGCTTACGATTGGTGTGTTGTGCTCGGGGTGTTTTCTTGTTGTTTTTCTCTCTTTTTTCTCCCGTTTTTCCTCCGTTGTTTGGAAATAGGGCGAGAACCTATTTATACAAGTCACCGAGTCTTATTCACGTCTCTCGTGGAAGTGGAGGAAGTGGAGTGATGGAGTAGTGGAGTTGTGCTGCCTGATACACGACCAGTCTTGCCCACTTCTCCTGTTCATCTCCAACCGTCCATGACTTCCTAACACGTTCTTGTGATGGCGTGTGTGCACGCCGCACGCCGTAAACCGCCATACCAATACCCTGCATGTATCCCCGCTTGTGACATGATTGATGTTTGGAATGTGGGATTGTGGATCCACGAAAGATAGCATGTAATGCCGAATTGAATAACTCACGTTATTCAGAAGTCGATACTTGTGAAGTATCGTGTGTATTTTATGTGGCATGCATCATGGTGTGGTAAAGGATGGGTAATGACGCCTCACCGACCAATTAACTCCTCGACTGTGGTTGTATAACCAAGCTGGTGAAGTTGGACGGATGAGATGATCTTTGAGACACTCATCTCGCGACCGTTAATGAAATTAGGGTTTTCAAGAGGCGCGCAGTATCACTCTTCACCTGGGTCGAAACCAAGCATGGGAAGGATTTTAGAGGACCGACCGGGCATGCATGTAGATAGCATGCCGGTGTACACGTCCATGTCTCACTATCCCATGAAGGTGCGATCTAGGCCACTCAATTTGACCGGCAAAGAGGAGTGGTTGAGATCGATTTTGCAATAGGAATTTGATGCCGCAAAAGGCCGCGCACCATGCTCTTTTTCCTCGCGCGCGTTCCAAGACGACCTAACTTGGTCGGTCTTGGCCGATTGGTTTGACGTGAAGATGGTAGGCTGGTGTTCACGCCTATACCCGAATATCCCATTAAAACGTGATCCGAGCCACCCAAATCGTCCGGCCAAGTTGAGCGGTCGAGACTAGCCTTGTGGTTTGGGAGGCGTGGCCACGCTAGTTTGGGCGCACGTGCTTGGGATTAACCAGCATGATATGCCTTGGCCGAACACATGAGGAGGTAGATGGCCCACAATGGTCATGCCGGTATGACCGACCTCGCTTAATCTAATCTGGGACCCTCCATTCGTGCCGAGAAGATGGACGCCATGATGCTCAAAACCCTAATTTTGGGGTTTCAAAGCCGTGCGCCATCTCTTGTTTGGGCGACACCTTGTCACGACCAAACATGGTTGGTTTTGACCGATTGGTCAAGTATGTAGGCGCCCCCACGGTGATCGTGTTGACATGCTCGGGCCCTTTGAATCTACATCTACACCCTCCATCTATACCTGCGAAGATGGATGGTTGAGACCGCTTGCAACACATGTAATATGCCGCAAACCCTAATTTAGGGTTTTCCGCTCATAATGCTTGGTATGAACGGTTTCTTGGCAAGCTAGGCCAATGACCGACCATGCGGGTCGGGCCGGGGTATTCCATACCGCTTGGGGGTGATGGAATTGATCCGGGGTCATCCAATCATGCTTATGGAGTTGATGATCTGCGATCGGATCATATCCGACCGATACGGGCCAGTCCGATGCTCAATCGGGCTAGTATAACACACCGAGAGGGGCTCAATCGGGCTAGTATAACACACCGAGAGTCACCCGCACGGGTATTTCGTACATGGTTTCATTATAGTGTTGAGGTTCGTGTTACTCAGTAAGAGTAACACTTAGCCGCCATGCCACACCGATAATGAGTACTGAAATACAAGGCCGATATGAAATTCACAGAAGGGATTGTTGCCACATGCTCCAACCTCGAGGAATTTCATGTATTCACTGCACGGGGATTGTTGCCACATGCTCCATTCCCCGGTGAATTAAGTGAGGGAGTATCCAACACTTATAAATGGCTTTATCTTTTACAAGATGTCAGCCGCATGATTTTTTCTCGGTTTTTTACAAATTTAACCTTGAACGAAAATCCACCATCAACATTAAGTCCCCCGCCTAGCACATAATGGTTACACTATTGTGTGGTAGGCATGAGATGGTGACATATACGTGAGAAAGACAGATGAAAGAAGTTTACCCTAAGAGTGTTGGCCAACCGCTAGTCGCCCACGCTCATTATGCTTGTATGGAATCCTTTGGTGGGACCGGTTTCTTCTTTGGGTATTTGAATCAAAAGAGGAATCCAAACAAAAGAGGTATCCTTGTTCCATTGGGATTCTTCTAATTTTTGTCTATAAAAAGAGACCAACCCCTTTTTCTTTTCTCACGAGTTTTTTTTTTTTTTTTATTGTGAAGCAGCTCCCGTCCGGACCTCACCGCTGCCGCCACCGCCGCCGTCCGCCGAGCTCGTTGCCGCCGCTGCCGCTGGAGTTGCCGCGGAGTTTGTCGCGCCGCCGTCCGTCCGAGGTTTTTTTTTTTTTTTTTTTTATAAAGGTAAAACCCTAGTTTGTTAGGTAAACACCTTTTGTAAGACATGTATATGCTTAGTTTTTCCACCAAGGCTTGATACGTCAATATTTTCTAGAATTGCTTAGTAAGACAAACCCCGAATCCATGATCATGTTTCTTTTGCTTCTTTCCACCATTGCATGCAAAACTAGCTTCTTAGATTGTAGCTTAGGAAGAGACTTTGGCTTGGATTTTGTAAACATAGTTCTCATGATCATGAGGAAAACCGTGTTGTAATACATGCCCGTGAATGTAGTCCCACCTTGTGCGTTTTATCCGAACGTGGGTCTCACCCACATATGCCTGACTGATTTGAAACCAATACCAGACTTGAAACTTGTAACTCGACTTGAAACCAATACCATATCGAAACTTGTACCGACTTGAAACCAATACCAGATCAAACTTGTACCTGACTTGAAACCCATACCGATCAAACTTGTACGACTTGAAACCAATACTGATCAAACTTGTACCTGACTTGAAACCAATACCAGATCGAAACTTGTACCGGACTTGAAACCAATACTGATCGAAACTTGTACCGACAAACCAATACCAGATCAAACTTGTACCGACTTGAAACCAATACCAGATCAAATGATATCGTGCTTGGACCCAATCCCAGCTTTTGTGTATTTCAACGTGGGTCAGTGTCTTTGTCATGCGTGACTACATGCCCCATGCGTTTTTCATACAAGTTCTAACTCCTATTTTCATTGTGGAATGAAGAAAAGAACTCCCGTGAGATGTCTTCGAGATAATGTTGGTTCCAAGCCAGGAAGTGTTGACGGCTTCAAAGATATGCCGAACATCGATGATGAGTTGTTTACCTCGCCTTTTCCAAACATTAGAAGGCATCCTTCTCATAAGATAGTCCCCGCTTCCGATTCGTAAAATATGGATGCCGATCCATTTTCTTCTTCAAGACTTGTGATGAGATTTTGTCTCCTGAGAAATGAATATCCGCCTTCCCTATTGACTTCAAGATTTGCCATACTCCACTCGGGTTCTTATGAAGGATGGATGAGACGATGTTGAGTAATAAGGACATTAAAGATAATTTTCTTCAACCGCAAATCCTCAATGCGCGTCATGGCATCCGCCGCTCTTGAAATTAAGAAAGACGTCATATGTTTGATTACCTTCATTTCTAAGTGGCGTATTTCCACTCATACAACCATATCTAGACGGGGAGAGATGACTATTACCCCGGGAGAGTGTAGCTGCATTAATGAACCCGCCTGTTGCTGGAAGCCTTTCTTACGATCTCTCTGATACGGAGCAACGTAACTATGATGCTATACTTCAAAAGGTGGCGGAATTCGACAACTGACAAGGAGGAGAAAAAAGATACGAGATGCTTTTACACTGGGTGGGTGCTCTGAGTGGTCTCCGCACCCAGAGCCGGATCAAGAGTTGGAAAATGAGCTCACAGATTGCCCCTCTGTCTTTATGGCTATCCGAGATATATTCGACGATGGTTCCGGAAAGAAGACCATTAGAGGTGACCTTGTTAAGATCGCTATAAAGCCGGGCAAAAGGTAAAGTTCTTCCCCGGGTGCCTTGTTCCTTGGATCGACGTATTCTCATCCTGACGCCTTAGCAATGGACATGCATGTTTCTAACGGGTACAAGAAGGTGGAATCGCACGTTCACTTCGCTTTTCTTCAGGCATTCTTATGGGAACACTTCAAAAGCTATGCTCCTACCCCTGCAAATTTGCTCACCAACTTGTATGGTGGCTCGAGAATACTCCGCTGGAATAGGAGGCGTCCTGCAGCTTGCGAGACTTGTGGACACATTTGACAATGTGTCTTCGAGATTTCATCCATGGGGGCCGGTCCACCCTTCCGTTGTTCACCCAAAGACTTTGCTATTGCTTCCGATGGCCCCGATGTTGTGTTGCGATCGATGTTAAGACTATGAGATCCGGGAAATTGTTTACATGCGTACCGCATCCCAGATATGTCCTGCCTTTATTCAACGAAGAATTTACCGCACTCATAATATTGACAAGGGCGCTCGTCAAATGGGGTTTGATCGTGGTGTCCCATTTATCCGTCCACTGTGGGTTCCGAGAGAATTCCTCCCAAATATTCTTAATGCCGACGTGTTTTTGGAACGGTGAGCCTTCCCTTCCGGCCTATTGGGAGAAACCCAAAGGGTAACCGATAAGTACAAGGAATTTTGGAGCAGCAACTTTTGATTTTCCAGAATTCTCGAAGAGTATTGTGGACAGTTTCCGTGGTGAACCATCTCCGACGCTTTTGAAAAAGCATTTCCAAATAAGCCACTTCCACCCAAACGGACTCGTAGCCGAGGATTGCAGTCCCCTGCCAGAGAGAGATCCAAGAGGCATGCATGTGGTTCTAAGTGATCCTCAATTCCTCCAATATGCAAGTATTTAAATCTCTTCCCGTTGGTTCCTTTATTTCTCCAGTGGTGAATCTTTCTAAGAGTAATTCTTGCTTGAAATCGTGGGATTCCGAAAGAGAATGTCTTCACGAGGTTGGCGCGCAATCGAATGAGAAGGTCGGTAATGTTGGCCCTCATGCCGAGAGGTCCGAAACCGATCGGAGAAGTCCGATCTCCATGCCGAGAAGTCTCGCGGTACCGATCTTCATGCCGAGAAGTCCGGCGGCACCGATCTTCATGCCGAGAAGTCCGGAGAAACCGCCCTTTTCCCGACCATGACAGAGATGATGCAAGCTCTTGCTTGACAAGCCGCCTCCCGAGTGATCTTGTTGACGGGTCGTGATGGAAATTAGTACCCAGAGCGAAGTAGATGCCTAAGGAGTATAAGAAAGGTAGCGGTCTCGAATGATTGAGGCGGCTCCCCTTGAAATCCGCCCTGAGCAGGTTCCAGTGAATATGGCTATTGTGGTGACTTCTTCCGAAGGGCCTCCTGCAACTGACAAGGCTCCCGCGGTTAGTGAATTACCGGTGATGCAGCCGGGGCTTTGTTCGATCCTCCTTTTACTATCCCTTATCCAGTCATGTGTTGGTTGGTGGATTCAAATCATGCTTGATTGCCTGCCTCAAGAGTTGTACACAGCGATATGGGAGAAACACGGCCATATTGCTACCACCACGAAGCTCAAAAGTCGCCTTGCGTTGGTCAACCGCGTCCAAGAAGCTTTAGTTTCTATCCATGGGATGAGCGTCACGACCGGTCGAATGGGGCTTCGAGGAGATGATTGAAGATCGAGGTGCCATCGGACGTGTTTGCATAAAGATACAGCTTCAATGCTCCTTGGTTCTTCAAAGGGTTCTCCAAGATTCGGGAGCTTCCGTAAATTACAGGATGAAGTCCCTTCGCGCGGACCGTGTTGCTCGCCAGAAGAAGAGGTTGAGAAGTTGTCTAAGGAACTGAGCCGAAACAAATGCCGCGCTTCAAAGGATGAAAGTCTCTCTCGCCTGTATGACGAGTTTTTGTCAAGGACTTTCCTTGAAGTATTCGTGCTATATACTTGCCTTTTCTTTTAGATGCTTTTTCTTTTTTGAGTGATAGTGAGGATTTCTTTCAACCTCCGGTTTTGAATTAATAGGTAATTGAATTGGCTTATTTTGAGATAGTTTTGTGAACAACCTTTTTGAAAGGGATTATGTTAAATGAAATTTGCATCTTGGTCATGAATGATTGCACATATCACATGAAATTGCAAATGTTATGCAAAAGGGAGGTACGGATGGAAACAAACATGGCGTTTGATCACTGAGCCTCTTTCTCCACGTGGGATGCCAAGTCCCCAAAGAATTCTAAACTATCTTTCTTGTAAAATTGTTGAGTAGAACTTACTTGCTTTCAAGCCTCACTTGTATCGAACCGAGTAGCCTTTCTAAGAAAATCCTCCGCACCAATCTCTCGTAGTTATCGCTCCGACCAAGCTTCTCCTCGAACAATGCGCTTCAAAGCGTTGCATTCGCCGGTGGGGTGATGGAGGAACCGGTGGAAATGACAAGTACCTCGGGTCCATTACTTCTTGATCAAGAGGCTGACGCCATACCGAGGTAGTTCCACCTCTCTATTTCGTACCCACATCTCCAAAGAACTCCAAAATCTTTTCCATCTGGGAACGGAAAGTGTAGGTACTTCGAGTCCAACTTTTCCCGCGTTAGTGGGCGTTGTGATGTCTCTACGTGGCTTTGATGTGGAGCACGTTCCGAGATGAAGTTGGAAGACTTGCGAGTGCCATCATATCCGCGGATCGCTTGCTTGGGTAAAGGGGTGTGGAAGGTGTCGTAATATCACTGCTGAGTGATCGAATTGAACGCTCCCATCCTCTATATTCACGTATTTCCAGATCGATCTCTCCTTCCTCAAGCATTTCTTCACTTGGTTGGAAGGTCGATGCGATTGGACAGCTTTCCGGCTTCAACGAGAGTTTTGAGATATAAATCTTCTAACAGGGCTCCATAGGCCGCAGGCTCCCTTTCTTTATCCGGGTAGACGTTGTAGTACTCCCACAAGTCATTTCTCCGTGGAGTTGCTTCTGTTCTTCATTGTTGACTGGACCATGTTGTTCATCTTTCCCCAATCTCCCGCGGTTACGCGCTTCTTTTGCCTCTCCACTGGTAAAGGCGTGACTCCTGACCAAGGATTCAGCATTTCTTGCATTGACTGAGTAGATGCACGCCGACCCTTCTTGTAATTGTGATGTTATATCATTCAAAAGGCGGAATGTTTCGCTCTGCCTTTTGGTGATACCGGCTTGATTTGCCAAGACATCCTCCAAAGATTCTAACTATACTTCCCATGATATCCGAACCACATGTGGTTTCGGATACATTGCGAGATGGAAACCGAAAAATTGAGAATTCGATTTTGTGCAACCGAGAGATCAACCTCCCACCGTGGTCGCCAATTGTTTATGGGTGAAAACTACTCTCGCAGAATTTGGTAATTTGGGGTGTGGATGAGGAATGAATTTAAACCTTAAACAAATGCACTCAAGCGGTGAGTGCTTGTAGATTCGAGAGATCAACTGCAAAGTCCGGCCTAAACCAAGAAATGGCCGTTCCCAGACTTGTTTCTGGCCACAAAGTGAAGGAGATGGGGTTGATCTTAGGGAGGGAAGCGAAGAAGGTGTTGAGATTGTGAAGGTGTAGACTTGCTTATGACTTGCAACAGAAAGTGAACAAGCTTACGATTGGTGTAAGCAGTGCTCTGGGTGTTTTCTTTGTTGTTTTTCTCTGTTTTTACTCCGTTGTTTGGAAATAGGGCGAGAACCTATTTATACAAGTCACCGAGTCTTATTCACGTCTCTCGTGGGAAGTGGAGGAAGTGGAGTGATGGAGTAGTGGAGTTGTGTGTTGGTGATACACGACCAGCCTTGCCCACTTCTCCTGTTCATCTCTAACCGTCCATAACTTCCTAACACGTTCTGTGATGGCGCGTTGCACGCCGCACGCCGTAAAACCGCCGCACCAATACCCCAAGATGTATCCCCCCTTGTGACATGATTGATGTCTGAATGTGTGGATTGTGGATCCACGAAAGATAGCATGTAATCGTCAATTGAATAATCAAAGATTCAGAAGTCGATACTTGTGAAGTATCGTGTGTATTTTATGCGTGTGTCGCATCATGGTGTGGTAAAGTGATGGGTAATGACGCCTCACCGACCAATTAACTCCCCGACTGTGGTTGTATAACCAGGTCGGGTGAAGTTGGACGGATGAGATGATCTTTGAGACACTCATCTACGACCGTTAATGAAATTAGGGTTTTGAAGAGGCGCGCAAGCATCACTCTTCAGCTTGGTTGAAACCAAGCATGGGAAGGATTTCAGAGAGGACCGACCGGGCATGCATGTAGATAGCATGCCGGTGTACACGTCCATGTCTCACTGTCCCATGAAGGTGCGATCTAGGCCACTCAATTTGACCTAAAAGAGGAGTGGTTGAGATCGATTTTGCAATAGGAATTTGATGCCGCAAAAGGCCGCGCACCATGCTCTTTTCCTCGCGCGTTCCCAAGACGACCTAACTTGGCCTGGTCTTGGCCGATTGGTTTGACGTGAAGATGGTAGGCTGGTGTTCACACCTATACCCGAATATCCCATTAAAACGTGATCCGAGCCACCCAAATCGTCCGGCGAAGTTGAGCGGTCGAGACTCGGCCAGTGGTTTGGGAGGCGTGGCCACGCTAGTTTAGGCGCACGTTTTGGATTAACCAGGCATGATATGCCTTGGCCGAACACATGAGGAGGTAGATGGGCCCATAGTGGTCATGCCGGTATGACCGACTGTTAATCTAACTGGGACCCTCCATTCGTGCCGAGAAGATGGACGCTCATGATGCTCAAAACCCTAATTTTGGGTTTCAAAGCCGTGCGCCATCTCTTGTTTGGGCGACAATTTTGTCACGACCAAACATGGTTGGTTTTGACCGATTGGTCAAGTGTGTAGGCGGCCCACGGTGATCGTGTTGACATGCTCGGGCCCTTTGGATCTACATCTACACCCTCCATCTATACCTCGCGAAGATGGATGGTTGAGACTCGCTTTGCAACACATGTAATATGCCGCAAACCCTAATTTAGGGTTTTCCGCTCATAATGCTTGGTATGAACGGTTTCTTGGCAAGCTAGGCCAATGACCGACCATGCGGGTCGGCCGTGGGTATTCCATACCGCTTGGGGTGATGGAATTGATCCGGGGTCATCCAATCATGCTTATGGAGTTGGATGATCACGATCGAATCATATCCGGACTAATACGGTCAGTCCGGATGCTCAATCGGGCTAGTATAACACACCGAGAGGGGCTCAATCGGGCTAGTATAACACACCGAGAGTCACCCTGTAACGGGTATTTCGTACATGGTTTCATTATAGTGCTTGAGGTTAGTGTTACTCTTACAGAGTAACACTCAGTCGTCATGCCACACTGATAATGAGTACTGGAAATACAAGGCTGATATGAAATTCACAGGAAGGGATTGTTGCCACATGCTCCAACCTGGAGGAATTTCATGTATTCACAGAATGGGATTGTTGCCACATGCTCCATTCCTAGTGAATTAAGTGAGGGAGTATCCAACACTTATAAATGGCTTTATCTTTTACAAGATGTCAGCGCATGATTTTTTCTGGTTTTTTACAAATTTAACCTTGAACGAAAATCCACCATCAACAATTCCATTCTCGTCTTAAATTGTTTCCGGGTAAACTTAGGTCCAGATGCATTGGACCATTTGTTGTTACTAATGTGTTTGCGCATGGTGCAGTTGAAATTATTAGTCCTAAAATAGGGCTGGTTTCCAAGGTCAACGGCCATCGTTTGAAACCATACTATGAGCAATTTGTGACGGAGAATCAGGATATGGTCACATTGAGTGATTCACTCCCTCTGGAGGAGTAATTGGAGCCGAAAGTCGGGCTGACGAATTTAAACCAAGCGCTAAGTGGGAGGAAACCCACCGGTTTAGTATCTTTATCTTTATCTTTCTATTTTTAAGCATTTTATCTTTATTTTCTTGTTTTGCATATCATTTGCGGAATTTCCCACCTTGAACTTTACCTTGAATGACTAAATTTTACATTGAGGACAATGTAAAGTTTAAGTGTGGGGGAGCATTTATATGTTTTTAGAGTTTGTTGCCTTTAGTTAAAAAAAAAAATTGCTTTATAAACTCCGAAATCTAGAAACTTGTGCCTTTAGGATGTCACTACCAATATAAGTGGATGGAACCATCTTGATTGCAGGAGTTGAGGAACCCATTAACTAAAAGGATGGACAGATCTCATGTGTTAGAAATAATATGATAGTTGTTACCATATCTCGGAATGTCACCATATCACCTTCTGTTTTTATTTTTGCGATCTTTTTGTTTCTCTAAGTGATTTGGTGGGTCACTAACATTGAATTGTTATTACTGCTAGGATGAAATAGAGTGATTGAGTTACTAAAAAAAAAAGATGACACTTAGATATAGCAATATGTGTGTGTTCTCCCTGTCTCCGTCGCCTAAACAAGCGTGGAATGCAGGATCCACATGAACTATCATGTAATATGCTGACAAGAAGCATGCACTTGGATCCAAAAGATCTAATCATGTTTTGGATTCAAAAAGAAAAAAAAAAGTGAAAAAAAAAGTGAAAAAAAAAAAAGAAAAAAAAAATTATTATTATTATTGTTCAATAAAATCAAGTGCTGGTTCCCTTGTGTATGCCAGTTCAGTTGATCTAGAATTAAGATTGTCGACTGTTGGTTCCCTTGTATATGCCAGCTGAGTTGATATTAGAATTCAGACCAGTATCTCAATCCATTAGGTCATAGGTTCATCTTGGCAGTGACCTTCAGACAGATATGGGAAACACCGTTCACTTAGTCAACATTCGCAAACATCTATTTCTATATCCATCTTCTTAATCTATTCATGTGTGATTGTGGTTAGTTAGATTCCGAGTATTGTGGTTTGTTCAACTTTTTAAGTAGAGCTTTGTTTATTTATATATGAATTGGATTTCCATCAAGGTATCTCCTTCTGTAGTCATTTTGGATTCGTTCATAGACTTTTCACAGGTAGTTAGAATTTGGAGTAAACGGTTTTGTAGGTACACCTCTTGTAAACCTTCACGAGACTATAACTCGTCCAATAGGGACACCTAGGGGTTTAAAGGATTGTTATTTATGCTAAAATTAACCGTAGCCTCGACGAGACGGAGTTGTATGTATGCTTTAGAATTAGTTTTGTTTGATTTGCTCGAGGACTAGCAAAGTCTAAGTGTGGGGGAATTTGATAGGTGTCTAAAACACCTTGATATTTATCTATTGTTTATGCTTTCTTTGCTAAGTTTTCTTGTAAAATATGTATCTTATGTTTGCTTTTGAGTTCTTAGGTACTTTTGAGTCAATTGGAACAAAAGAAGAAGAAATAGCGAAAAAGTCTCATCTCATGTGCACCTGTTGTTGGAGGCAGATTATTTCTCATTATTTACTTTTATTTCTTCATCTCTGTCTGAAAAGTATGTCGGCTTTAGTGATGCAAATTCTGTCTGAAAAGCATGACAACTTTAGTGATGAAGAGACATTGAAGAGAAGAAGTGGATTTGAGAAGTAAAAGATGGATGTTGTTGGTGAAAGAATTCAAAGAAGAAGAAAAGCGTTCATTTGGAGCAAAAAGGAGCAAAAATACCAATTCGCATGCGAGCTAAGCTAGCTACGGTTAAACAAGAAGGAGAATAGGCATGTTAGTTCTCCGGAATGCACAAGCAATTCATCATCTAGGTACCCCTTATCTACCTCAAAAGGGTGGATATATCGACTAGCCTTATTCCTACACAACCCTAAAATTCAGAGAGGAAATGATTATCTATCATTAGCTTTTATTCCTTTCTGCTTGCGCCTAAAACTCACAGAAAGAAAGAAATTGATGCTGAGAAGAATCGAGATGCTCGAGAACTAAAATTGATGTAGTTATTAAGACAGAGATAAAGATTGAGGTTAGGGTTAGGGTTTAATTTGAAGATATTAAGATGAGGGTTGTTTCCAGGAGATGGGTTTCGAATTAGGAATCTATTGATGGATGTGGAGATTAAGATGGGTCGATTCACTCAAGAAAGAGGATCTGAGAGCTGCTACTGATAAGATCGATTCGAGCAATTGGTTAACATGGGTTTTTGGTTGTTGTTGAGAATCAAGAAGAAGGGAAGAACTGAAGACATGGTTGTTGAAATTGGGGATCTAATGTTGCAGATGTTGGGAATTTTCGCAAGAACAATGGAGGAAAAAGAACTGAAATTGCTCAGTGATGTATGAAGAAGGAAGGGTTTTGAGTTTGAGCTGTGAACATGAATTGCAGATTATATGTATGTTTAGAGTTTGTTTCTGCTGGTGCTAGAACAACAAAGAGCAGTTAAGGAAGAGAAGAGATTCAAGTCTCTGCTGCTATGCAGCATAGTGAAGCCATGGATTGTAGGCAAGGCTGGAATGGAGTCTGGTGTTGGTGGTGGATGATTGCAGGCAGTGTAGTCAAGGGTTGGTGAATTATGTTTGCAGTGGTGTTCTGTATTGTGAAATTAGAGATTGAGAACACATGATCGTAAGTTACAGTATTGGTATAGATTTGTGTGGTGTGGTTACGTGGTTCATGGAGGTGGAGACTCAAATGAAGTGGTGATGTTGTTGGTGTTTTGCGGGGGACCGATGAAGTAGAATACTATATGATATATGAGTTGGTGCGATCCTTTGGTCTTTGGTTGGATTATGAAGCTCATTTGAGCTGAGAAGACATTAAAATTGATGTTGTTTCAATGTGATTGTGCTAGATGGAAGTTTCGGCAGGTGGTCTTATGATAGATGATTGCAGAGAAAGAAATTGGCTGTAGGTGGTGCTTGTTGGTGATGGAAGGAGGAAGGCATTGAAGCTGATCTGACAGTGCAGATGGATCTGTAATGTTGGTTGAATTTGAGAAATAGAGATGTCGCTGGGATTTGAGAGAAGTAGATGGTGATGTGATACTCTTGAAGGCATTGGAGTTGCAAGAGAGCTGCCATGTATGTGCAGTTTTGCTGCGATTCACGGTGAATAATGCGGTGGAATAGGTGCTTTTGGTTGGTTTGAAGTGCGGTGAAGAATTAGGGCCATGGGATATGAATTGAGGCAGCAAAAGGGATTGTGTGTGGAACTGAATGTATTACAGGGAAGAGTTGCAGAGAAGAAATGGAAGCAGAAGCTAGATATGATGGCAGGTAGAGTTGATAGTGGTGATGTTATGTTACTGCAATGCAGCTTGGTTTTAGCGAGTAGATATGGAGCTGTGCAGGTTTGGTAAATGAAGTCTGTGTGTGTGTTGAATTGAGTGCAGGTAGATCTGAATGGAGATGGAACTGAGGGTGTTGCTTTGCAGAAGTTGGTTGTGGTGTTAGAAATTTGAGCTGTTGTGACGTAGGGAGAGAATGAGACTGCAGCTGTTTATAGAGTTGTTGCTGCTTCATGTTAATACAGAAAGTTTTGGTGGAGATTGCAAGCTAGATTTATAAGTTGAGATGGTGATGTGATTGTTGCTGAGAATACAAAGAAGAAATTGAATCTAAGACGAATTGCAGGATACAGTGCAGAGTGCACTTCCATCATGGCGCAACAACAGATTAGGCTTGTGCAAGGGCTTAAGCTGTGACAGAATGGACCAGTCAGCTGAGCTGACTCCGACTCACCCTTCTAACTCAGACCTGACTCAGTTAATACTGTTAGTCAGCCGTTTACTTTGACGGTTGACTGTTAGCTTGACCAGTCACCTGAGTTACATTTACCGGTCACCAGAGCTACTGCCCGGTCACTTTCCTGGCCAACTTCCGGCACTATACCAGTTCTCCGGCGACCACTTTTGGACAGATTTTGGTATGGGTTTTTATCACATATGGGCTTGATGGATTTTCATCTATTGGACTTTTGAAGACTTGACCTAAGAAGAGACATAAAAGGGAGGATTTCTACAATTTGGAATATCACGTATTCTACTTGGAGTTTTTGGGAGAGAGCCGCAGCTAGGGTTTGCTTTCGTATTTATTTTTCACCTTCTTTATTTCAATTATTATTGATGATGAACTCCATTATTATGAGTAGCTAAAATAATCTTTGATTAAGGGCGATTTCGAAGCTCGGAATATGAACCTACAATTGATATGAAATAACTTGTTTTCTTGCATTTATTCTTATTATTGTTTGATTTCTACCATGCTAATAGTGCTTATGGATTGTTCCTTAATTGTTTAAGTTCGAAATTAAATAGTTATGTCACAATCTTATTGCTAGTTTAGATTTTCTTCGACCCGTAATTGTCTAGAAATATAAACACAAGTAGCAATATATGGGTATTGATGATGGGATTTTGTTAAATGCCCATATGTAGAAATTGACACTAATAGGTGACTCATGCTTTTGAATTCATCACTAGGAGCAACCTTATCTCACAAAACTTAGAGCACTTGTTTAGGTCACACCTAGAAAGCGTACCTCTAGGAAACTTGGCAAGTAGAAACCGGTAGTCGAGCGCTTCCGTATCCGGTGAGCTTAGGAGATAATAACGGGATAGTTGAGCGTACTAATTATCCTAGGGTTGTTAGTAATGAGATAATGCGAAGAACGTAGTTATATGTCACTTTGGTTTATATTCCATGGCCAAGAATTAATCCTTAATCAACCTCATCTCATATTTGAATACAATTTATAATTTTCAGAATTTTTGAATCACAAAATCATCTTTGCTAAGAGTATTTACATAACAACTATTACTTCATACCTCCCTTGGGACGAATCTGCTTTCACTATATTACTTGCTAGTGTAAAGAGAAGTAGAAAATATTATTTGCGAGTTTGACACCTCGTCAATACCCTGATGAGTATCCCCCAGTTTGTGACATGTTTGATGTCTTGAGTGTTTTCGTGAAAAACGTGTAGCATGTTGCTATGTGTGGCAAGTCAAAGTCAAGAGACTCGTGATGTGATTTTCAATTGAGTTGTAGTAAATAGTTCGTTGAGACTTGTGAAAGCAATAGCTTTTAGACTTATAAAACTTAAAAATAAAGAAAACTTAACTCAAAATTTGATTTCAAGATATTAGGAATAACCAAGACACTGATTCCACTATTACACATGAATAAATTATGGTAAATAAGCCAAAACTCTAATTATCTTTTAAGTCCCTTATTTCTTAATTCACACATAATCAGATAAATTCTCAAAAATTAATTGTATCCCCTAAGCATAGATTATCTAAACAAAGCATAACCTATCTAATTGAATCACAACTAATGAAGAAAATTTTGCAAACAATTAAAAAATCTTCAAAAGTAGTGATTGAGTGAATTATAAATTATAAATTAGAGAAAATAAATAATTACCAATTATTCATGCGTAAATAGCTTCATTATTGCCTTGGTTGTGAGAGAATTAGCCGCTCATCATGTTGGAAACACGCTCAAAAATCTTTATTATTGCTCAAAGAGTGTTTACAAAGATGAAATGGAGAAAAAGATGAAAATCGGGTGTTTGCAACGTTTATAATTGTTGCAAACACTGTTACAAAGAACGATAAAGATGAAATGTTGTTGTTACCGTAGCTCTGCGACCCTCAGATAATTGTCGTTAACACTGTAGCATGAACGACTGTCTTTTTGGGTCTAATGTTCTTGGTGTTCTTGGTAGCAGCAGAAAATGGTGTATCCTGCAACTTGAGTTTCTCGACTCTGTGATGTTCTAAATTCTCCCCAAACTCTCTCTAATCTCCCCACCCCCCCACCCCTCAAATGTGCTCTCTAGCTCTCTATTTATACACACAAATACACATTACTCAAATATATTCTTCCATAACTCCAAAATCTTCTTCTTTTTAATTAAAAATATCTTCATGAATTTTGCTTTCTCTTTATTCTGTATATTTCTTTACTAAACCCATATCTTCTTTAATTCGCAGAATAAAATCTAAGATAAAATCTTCTAAGGATATCTTTCTTGTTTAATACAAGATAACTTCCTTTTTCTTCACAACTTCCTGTTTATAAGGCAAGAAGATATTCTTATGTTAAAGATAATAAATCTTTTACTGTTGAAACCAAATTTCCCGCCATTTTCTATTTGTACATGAGGAAGAAAGGTAGCCCTTATCCAGAGTAAGGGTGCGAATAGCCATGGGGGTACTCCAAAATGTGGGTGCCTTTAGTACTTTTCTCCTGGGTTCCAAACAACACTTTTTGAGCAACTTTTTCCACACAACTGTATTTCTCCAAAAACACCTACACAAACATTAAAAAAAAACAAAATAAGTACAAAATCAAGCACTAACAATAGAGACATTGAGGACAATTCAGACACAAAAATGTGTCTATCAAATACCCCCAAACTTATTATTTGCTAGTCCTCGAGCAAATCTAATATAGAAAATAAAATTCTAACTCACTAGGTGGCCACAGTGACCGAGTTAATCTCGGGAGGGTTTACCAGAGGTGTACCCACAAAACCTTTACTCCAGACCATAGCTATCTACGCAGAACCTTGGAAAGCACTAAAGAATCTCCTTGGTTGGCATACTTATTGACTACAGGAGGAAGTACCCTGATGCGAAATTCCAATTGTTGTACACGAGTTTGCACTCAAGCATACTAAAATTCATATATAAGTGACAGAGCTCTACTCGGATAGTTTCGTACATCATAACCGTGAGTCAACCAATCACATGGAAAGATTAAGAAGATGGATGTAGAGAAAATGTAGATGATTTTGATGTTGACTAAGGTGAACCTATCCTAATGGACCGAGATACCTGGTCGACTAATATCAACACAAATGGCATATACAAGGGAACCAGCGGGTGATAATCCTAACTCTAGGTCAACACAACTGGCATATACAAGGGCTCCAGTGGTCGACTTTATTGAATTTATTCCGATTGGTCTGATGGTCTGGTCTCAATATATATATATATATATATATATATATATATATATATATATTTTTTGGGTGTCTCAATCACTCTATTTCACCCAATTACTTATAAGAAAATAAAAACAGAAGGTGAAAAGGATTCAACGAGATATGACGAAACTACCATGTTTTTTTAATTCTAACACCTGAGCTCTGTGCTTTTATGAATAGACTCTTTAGATGTTTCCATCTAATCAGATTGGTTCCTAAACTCCTATAACCAAGATGCTTCCATACACTTAGATTGGTTAGTGCCATCCTTAATAAACATAAATTTCTAGGCTCTGGAGTTTTATTTATTGCAACTAAAAAGTTTCTCCCATACCCCCAAACTTAAATCTAACATTGTCCTCAATGTTCTAAAGATGAAATTAAAAACATGAACAAGGAGAAATTGTTACCATTTGAAGCAAAAGAGTTAATGAAAGATATTACCGTGTTGCATGAGCATGGGTTACCTCCCAAGAAGTGCTAAGTTTAAAGTCTTCAGCCATACTAAGAAAGAACTAGTCACCTCGCAGAATCATATAGCAGTAACCGGAATAACTGTGGGTCATCTGGATCAAAAAGTATAACCCAAAAGAAGAGAAAAATGCAACAGGCCATGAAGATATCGAACATACCCTTATTTAACTTTTTGTTTAAGACAACTATATCTAGTTGTGGCTCAGGTACAGGCTCTATAAACGGGTCTAAATAAAATGTTTTCATGGGCTGGACTTCCTCAAATGAAGGATTCTTAAGATCAGGTTGTAGAGTCCGGAAATACTCAAGTAGGAACTTAGAAGCAAATAACAATAACCTGAATAATTGGGGATCCTCTAAGTCAATCAGATTTGACTCACACAGCTGACCACAAAGAGAGTGATGGTCAATCTTAAACAAATGTTTCGACCCTAATCTCCTAAAGTAATTAGGTTTAGTCTCAAAACTTAATAACTGACACACCTGTAACTCATATGTTCCCA
This sequence comes from Papaver armeniacum, assembly GCA_023531295.1. Classification (NCBI taxonomy): domain Eukaryota; kingdom Viridiplantae; phylum Streptophyta; class Magnoliopsida; order Ranunculales; family Papaveraceae; genus Papaver; species Papaver armeniacum. Next base: position 29,320 of record JAJJWW010005449.1, on the reverse strand, counting down.
CATTTGGTTGAAAAATATTTGGCGGGAAAACAAAGTCAATTTTGGTATCGTAGCCTGGGTTAACCACGTCAACCAGAGGATGGGTTTATAACAACTGAACTTCTTTCTGGACATCATTAGGTTCGGGAAAACGTGTATGAAGATAATCTTGTAAAATGGTTGAGGCACATATGTCAAGTCCCAAGTGAGGGATCTCTGTAAGAGCTAAAGGTAAGGCACAAGGAGAATGATAATCACCCTCAAACTTAGAGTTTTGGGTGTCTCTAGATAGACTAGATACAATTTCCCTAATTTCTAGATCATCGGAATCCTGAAAATGGTCAATTGCTTCTTCTAGGTTATACTCAGGTGATGCATCCTCACTCATATTTAAAATCTCTACGAGTTCATCTTCTTCGTCTAAAACTATTGTTTCTAAATCCTTGGACTCTAAAACAGTATTCTTAGGATAAACCCGTTCCTCTAAACCATTATCGGCTTTGTAACTAGGAAATTCTACATCGTCTAAAACGGAGATACTTCTAGTCAAATCCTCATCCTTTTGAATAGGTGAATAATTATTAAAATTATTTGGATTTAAACCAGAAATATTACTATCATTATAAAGCTCAATTGGAGAAACAAATTCCTGATCACTATGCCTAAAAACTTCAGATTCTTCATCAACACTATCCACATCATGATCATCACTATAATAACATGAAAATGATCGAACCTCATCTAAACAAGTAGTGTTACCAATTCTAACCTCGTCATCTTGATTATGCGAATACCTATCTTCGTTCTAAAGGGTATTATTGGATACACTATATTGGCAATTCCAGTTATTTCGAGCAATACTTTCGTTCGTTTCTAACTCAAGTCTACGTGTCGACTCAGCTATCCTCTCAAGGGTCTCTTCCAAAGAAAGTTCCCTTAGTGTTAGATCTAAGTTTTGAGTTAATCTATTGAGGATGTCTTCTAAAGAAGATTCAGTCATTGTTCCAGTCCTTTCGTCCATAACTACGTTATTCACCTCAACTAACTTATATGTCGTTTTAGCTAAATCCCTGAGGGACTCTTCTAAAGAAGGAGTAGGAACATAAGGATCATAAAAAGGACTACTTTTAAAAAGTTTGATTGTATCCTCTAGAGACGAAGAACTAGTATTATAATCTTCTTGCTCGTAAGACTGATGCACGTGTGGATAGTAATTGGGCTCACCATCGTATGACCCATAACCTTCAAAAGGTTGGCGTTCCCAACCACTATTCACACTTTAGTCATAAAAAGAGTGATGTCCGTATTGTTTAGTTGGATATTCATATTCATTTTGATGGCTATTATAATACCAGTTTGACATCCTAACTGCAAGATAATTCTACACAAGCACAAACAAGGCTGACTCGACCACAACAAACCTAATGATTTCTAGAAAACAAAAAGCATGATGGCTCCACTTAGATTGTTTCTAGACCAGCTTCTAATCTTTCGAAAAGGAACTCGTTACAATCAGAGTAAACCTCTCTGGAATCAATCCGAGTTGAATAGAGGCGAGGGAAGCTGCGTTGAGCTTTGATACCCAAGGCCTCACCGCATTACAAGGCGGCGCAGTCACGCATTCAACTCACAGAAACCGTCATGAACTTCGAAGTATGCTTAAAAGAGTAACCAATATTTTTCGAATAACTTTCCTATTAAGCTCGTTACCCTATCGGTCTTGTTCTAGTCAGTATTTTAAGCTTGGGTACGCGTTTGGTATCGTTTTCCTAAGGCGGGAAAGAAGAGAACGGTGATGAAATCCGAACCCTTATCTTGTATGGCCAGGCCTTGCCCTTTACTAGGAAATTAAAGCAGCCGTTTTCAATACCTCAACATATACTCATACAAAATCATCCAGTAAACCCGCTGACAGGGGATTCGTGGGTGTTTAGAATTCTTACCTCCCGTTTCAGACGGGGGATGAACCGTTGTAGTCGACTCGGGCCACGAATCCTATGTCATGTACGAACCCAAAGGGCCGAGGCGATATCGTAATCGCCGTCCTTCTCTGCACACAGTTTATATTTAAACTACCCTTCCGTAGGGTTTAAAAATAAAAGAATGTCCAAATGTCCAAATGTCCAAGTCCAAAGTCCAAAAAGTAAAAGTGCAAAAGAAAAGGAAAGTCTAAAAAAAATTAAAATATCCAAAAAATTAAAATGCCTCTCTTTTTTTTTCTCTCTTTTTTTTTTAAATAAAAGAAATTCTTCTTCTTTCGCTCCTTTCGCTTTGCCTTTTACTCCAAGTCTTTAAGTATTCACCAAAAGCTTTGGCAAAATTTCCTTTCGCTCCAAATTCCAAATTCTGTAAGGAAAAGACAAAAACCCAAAAACGTAAAGAAGAACAAAAAAAAAAAAAAAACCTAAAAAGGAAAAAAAAAAATCTAAAAACTCTAGCCTAAAGACAAGTCCACGTCGGCGGCGCCAAAAATTGATGGTATTTTCAATTGAGTTGTAGTAAATAGTTCGTTGAGACTTGTGAAAGCAATAGATTTTAGACTTATAAAACTTAAAAATAAAGAAAACGTAACTCAAAATTTGATTTCAAGATATTAGGAATAACCAAGACACTGATTCCACTATTCCACATGAATAAATTATGGTAAATAAGCCAAAACTCTAATTATCTTTTAAGTCCCTTATTTCTTAATTCACATATAATCAGACAAATTTTCAAAAATTAATTGTATCCCTAAGCATAGATTATCTAAACAAAGCATAACCTATCTAATTGAATCACAACTAATGAAGAAAATTTTGCAAACAATTAAAAACTCTGCAAAAGCAGTGATTGAGTGAATTATAAATTATAAATTATAAATTAGAGAAAATAAATAATTACTAATTATTCATGCGTAAATAGCTTCCTCATTGCCTTGGTTGTGAGAGAATTAGCCGCTCATCATGTTGGAAACACGCTCAAAAATCATTATTATTGCTCAAAGGGTGTTTACAAAGATGAAATGGAGAAAAAGATGAAAATCGGGTGTTTGCAACGTTTATAATTGTTGCAAACACTGTTACAAAGAACGATAAAGATTAAATGTTGATGTTACCGTAGCTCTGCGACCCTCAGATAATTGTCGTTAACACTGTAGCATGAATGACTGTCTTTTTGGGTCTAATGTTCTTGGTGTTCTTGGTAGCAGCAGAAAATGGTGTATCCTGCAACTTGAGTTTCTCGACTCTGTGATGTTCTAAATTCTCCCTTAACTCTCCCTAATCTCCCCCCCCCCCCTCAAATGTGCTCTCTAGCTCTCTATTTATACACACAAATACACATTACTCAAATATATTCTTCCATAACTCCAAAATCTTCTTCTTTATAATTAAAAATATCTTCATGAATTTTTCTTTCTCTTTATTCTCTATATTTCTTTACTAAACCCATATCTTCTTTAATTCGCAGAATAAAATCCAAGATAAAATCTTCTAAGGATATCTTTCTTGTTTAATACAAGATAACTTCCTTTTTCTTCACAACTTCCTGTTTATAAGGCAAGAAGATATTCTTATGTTAAAGATAATAAATCCTTTACTGTTGAAACCAAATTTCCCGCCATTTTCTATTTGTACGTGAGGAAGAAAGGTAGCCCTTATCCAGAGTAGGGGTGCGAATAGCCATGGGGGTACGTCCAAAATGTGGGTGCCTTTAGTACTTTTCTCCTGGGTTCCAAACAACACTTTTTGAGCAACTTTTTCCACACAACTGTATTTCTCCAAAAACACCTACACAAACATAAAAAAAAAAACAAAATAAGTACAAAATCAAGCACTAACAATAGAGACATTGAGGACAATTCAGACACAAAAATGTGTCTATCAACTCGCCATAGGAAAATAGCATGTGATGTTATTAGGCTTGCCTTGGCCAGCCTCCTAAAACTTGCCACAGGTCCGTCAGTTTGGTGGCGAACTTGAATGGCTGAGATTGCATCTCATGAAGAATGGTAGCCGTTGATTATGGCTACCTTATGTTAGCGCCTAGTAATGTCGCAATGGCGTTTTTGGTGTATGCCAGTGACATTGCAGCGTGACTGGCATATCTCGTGCATGCCAGTGGAACGGTGGTGTAAGTGGCGCCTGGCGTAGCCATGGACACTAGCTGGTTGCCTGGAACTTGCCGCAAGTCCGTCGATTCGGTGGCGAACTTGGATGGCCGAGATTGCATCTCATTAGGAAGGGTAGTCGTTGATTATGACCATATCTTGTTGTATAGCAAAGTGGCGCCATTAGCATAGTGGCGCTTGGCGTAGCCGTGGCATAGCGGCATGCCAGTGGGGTAGCTGTGGCAGCTGTTTTGGCATATTGGTGTTAGACCCAAATATGGCTCGGGCAACATTGGTCATGTTGCCACATCAATCCCAACGCTCTGGGAAATGTTATTTGGCTTGGTTGGCGTAGCAATTTTGCCCAAATTAGGGTTTGGCATGTCGAAACCCTAATTAGTGTGTGTGACATGGCTTGGCGGCATGGCCAAGGCTAGGATTTGGCGTCGTGGCCAAAGTTAGGGCTTGGCGGCATGGCCAAGGCTAGGATTTGGCGTTATGGCCAAAGTTAGGGCTTGGCGGCATGGCCAAGGTTAGGATTTGGCATCGTGGCCAAAGTTAGGGCTTGGCGGCATGGCCAAGGTTAGAATTTGGCGCCGTGTCCAAAGTTAGGGCTTGGCGGCATGGCCAAGGATAAAGTGGCTCGTGGCAAGTTGTGGACTATGACCAAAAATTAGGGTTTCGGCTAATGCTACTGAAGCAAAAGTTTTGTTTCGATCATGAAATCCTAATTAGAGTCCGTTATGGCATTAGCCACGAACAGAAGGTGAATTAGCACGTAGTGGCATCTTTTGTGGCACATTGGTATGTTACTGCGGCAGAGTGGCATGTTGGCATGCCGATTAATATGTTGTTGTGGCAGGGCGCGTTTGGCTTGCCAGTTAGTATGGTGGCGCGGCAGGGTGTGTTTGGCCTTTAATGTATGGTGGCGAGTTTAGAGCGACTTGATTGTTCAAGAAAAGGGGACGGCCAAACATAAGGCGCGGCCACACCGCTAGTGCTCGTGGCGCATTTTAAAGTGACCTGATTGGTGAAGGAGAGGGGTCGGCCAAGCATGGGCGTGGCTACACTTCAGTGTGAGTGTGGCGGCTTTAGAGAAACCTGATTGGTCGAGGGAGATGGGGCTAGTTTAGGATGGGGCGTAGTCAATGGCGCTGGTTGGCCTAAGGCATGGCCACACCTCCCTTTGTTCTTTGCTCCTATCCTGCGGCTCCTTGTTTTCTGATTCTGGGCAAGATTTTGCACCTGCTAATCCATGGCGGATTAATTACCTAATTTGCCTAGGCTTAAATTCGACAAGCAAGGTATGATATACTGCGCAAGGCGCAAAACCCTAATTTTTGCAAATTAGTCAGGGTAATTGATTGAATTCTATGTGTTGACACATAGCTCTTTAAGTTCATTGTCAGAGAGCAGCATGCTTTCTGATTGAATACCTTATGCAAAGACCTTATCTTTGATATTTGGAAATTCGTGCTACTCTGCTGCGAGTGAACACAAATTGTCATGCCATATCAACATTAAGGGTTCAGCCGAGGAACGTAGCACAAAAAGTATTCAAAGAAACTTATATCAAGTGAATATAGGCAAGGCGCCGAAATTTACAGAACATCTGGGACGGTTGCTACATGCGCCAGTCTGGATAAATTTCATGTAAATATATTGAACGGCTCAATAAATATGTCGGTGGAGAGGTTAACTCTCACGGCTACGTTTCCTTCACAGAGTCATGTCACATCGGATGCAAGGTTTTTACAATTTTAACCCTAAGCTAAAAACCACCATCAACACTCGTAACCGAACTTTTTAATTTCTTAACCGAAGTTTTAGTTTCCTAACCGAACTTTTCTATGAAATCCTATATATTGAGTTCGGTTACGTCGCAATTTTTTTCTACCGAATTCTCTATATATTTAGTTCGGTTACATCAAAAAAAAAAATATTCCTAACCGAACTTTTCTCTGAAGAAAAAAAACTCCATTAAAACTAAGTTCGACTACCTGCGCTTTCATGAACATTAGCCGAACTACATTAGCAGATAAGTTCAACTACCTGTTTTTCAATTTTGTAGCCGAACTTGTTTGACTTAGCCCAAATCAAGCTATAAAATTTCTCATTTTCAGAAAATTTTGACCAATTTAAGCAACAAAAACTAAATTTGAAGTACGCTTGGGTGGTTCAAGGTTGGGATACAAAAACTTAATTTTAATAACTCTTATATTCTCCTTCTTCTTCCCTCTTAATAACTTAATTTTAAGAAAAATAATATTGATTTAATCTTACACTAATCACTAATTAATCTAACTTAATTACACTAACTAATCATTACACAAACTTAATTAGGAAGGGTAATTTTGGTATTAATAACATAAATATTTTGATAAGGGGTGTCTTCACTTTACCTCTAAACGTCTTGCCAAAAATAGAACCATGGTCCCCAAAAAATCATTATTTCTATTTCAGCAGCTAAATACGTTTTACCATGTTAGAAATCTGTTTTGCCAATCCACCGGATGAGCATGATTTATATGGCCGATACCGGCTCTACTAAAGGCTGATATCACCCATATAGGATAAAAAGATCCCGGCGATCCTGGCCATTGGATCGATGGACCGGTATCGACCCCAGTGGAGCCGGTATCAGCCCATATAAATCATAGGATGAAATCGATTAAGAGAGAGAGGAGAGAGAAAGAGTAAGGTGGAGCGATTTTAATTGGTGGTGGGTTTTTAGTTATTTTTTTGTCGGTTCTTGGTTTTCGTGTTCTTACCACCGTCTGGTGGCATGGAATCTTTTCCACCGCCGCTCTTTCCGCCGCTACCAACCACCTCTCAGGTGGTAGCTAGCTGTCCTGTGGGAGGAGGGTTAAGTTCTTTGAGTAGTGATGCAAATGGTTCTCTTCCTGGGAATCCTTCGGTTGATTCGAGTGCTTCTCTTCCTGGATCTACTGGTAAGAGATGGTCTTCATCTCTGTTTTCGGCAAAGAAGGGGTTTTCTACTGATGATGTTATGTCTTACAAGCCTACTTCTTTGATTAATGGAGAAAGAGTTGTATCTGTAACTTCTTTAGATCTTGAAGTTAAAGTCAAGAGATGTGAAAATTTGGTTGTTGGGGTTTATATTGGTAAGAGATTACATTTCTCTTTTGTGAAACGAGTTGTTGAGCGTGCTTGGAAAATCAAAGGTGAGTTTAAACTTACTACTCGTGGTGAATCTGCTTTTATCTTTGATTTTGATGATGCAGAAGATAGATATGCTGCTCTTGAACATGGATCCATGACCATGGCATCCTGATATTGAGAATGAAATTGCTGAACTGGAATCAGTTTCTGTATGGATGAATTTTAGGAAAGTCCCTCTACATTTCTGGGATAATGAGGGTTTAAGTCAGATTGCTAGTTATTTGGGAAGACCTATTATGACGGATTATCAGACTCTTCATAAAAGAATGAGTTACGCTCGTGTCTGTGTGGAGATAGATGTTTCTTTTAATTTTCCTACTACTATTCCTGTAGTAATTGATGGGGTTAAACGATTTAATGTTGAAGTTGAATACTCTTGGAAACCTCAGAGATGTATGCATTGTCATGTTTTTGGTCATACTGATAACTCTTGCTCTAAGTTGAAGATAGTACAGGTTATTGAAGCTGCAGCTACTAGGGCATCTGAACAGCAAAAAGTTAAAGAAGTATGGGTTTTGAAGAACCCAAAGCCATCCAGTAAGAGAGCTAGAGACCCAGACACAGTGGAGGATGTAACTTTGGAATCTTCAAATGATGGTGACTCTGTTTCTGCTATGAGTGATGATGAGTTGAATATTCCTCCTAATGATACTAATCAGCCAGTGCAGGATGGCAATGTTATTACACCTATTTCAGTCGATGTTGTTAACCCGCCTGTACAAGTTAATTCTCAAATTTCTCCTATTTTGGTTACCAATATGTTTCAAGCTTTAGGAGCTGATTATTCTTCTAGGGGCTTAAATGATATTAATGTTGATGGTGGATTTTCGTTTAAGGTTAAATTTGTAAAAAAACCCCGAGAAAATCATGCGGCGACATCTTGTAAAAGATAAAGCCGTTTATAAGTGACGGATGCTCCTCACTTAATTCACCAAGAATGGAGCATGTAGCAACAATCCCATTCTCGTGAATACATGATATTCCTCCGGTTGGAGCATGTAGCAACAATCCCTTCCCCGTGAATTTCATATCGGCCTTGTATTTCCGGTACTCATTATCGGTGTGGCATGACGAGTGAGTGTTACTCTTACAGAGTAACACGAACCTCCAAGCACTATAATGAATCATTATCGTGTGGCATGACGACCGAGTGTTTACTCTTACTGAGTAACACGAACCTCCAAGCACTATAATGAAACCATGTACGAAATACCCGTACATGGCCGATTCTCGGTGTGTTATACTAGCCCGAGCCCTCTCGGTGTGTTATACTAGCCCGATTGAGCCCCTCTCGGTGTGTTATACTAGCCCGATTGAGCATCCTAAGATCGACCGTATCGGTTCGGATATGATCTCGACCCATGATCATTCAACTCCATAAGCATGATTGGATGACCCCAGATCAATTCCATCACCCTCAAGCAGGTATGGAATACCCACGGTCGACCCCGCATGGTCGGCCATTGGCCTTTGCTTGCCAAGAGACGTTCATACCAAGCATTATGGACGGAAAACCCTAAATTAGGGTTTGCGGCATATTACATGTGCCGCAAAACGGTCTCAACCATCCATCTTCGCAGGTATAGATGGAGGGTGTAGATGTAGACTCAAAGGGCCGGAGCATGTCGACACAATCACCATGTGACCGCCTATACACTTGACCAATCGGTCAAAACCAACCATGGTTGGTTACAACACATTCGTCCGCTTTGAAAGAGCATGGTCGCACGGCTTTGAAAGCCAAAATTAGGGGTTCAAGCCATCACGCGCGTCCATCTTCTCCTATTTGAATGGAGGGTCACGGATCGGATCGAGCAGGTCCTGGTCATACCAAAGCATGACCACCGTGGGCCCATCTACCCCCTCATGCAATCGGCCAAGGCATATCATGCCCGGCTAATCCAAAACGCCCGCCCAAACATGCGTGGTTACACTTCCCAAATTGCAAATTGATCTCGACCGGTCAACTTCACCGGACGAATTGAGTGGCTTAGATCACGTTTTCATGGGATAGTCGGTATAGGCGTGAACATCAGCCTACCATCTTCACGTCAAACCCGCCGGCCAAGACCGACCAAGTTAGGTCGTCTTGGAAAACGCGCCGGAAAAGAGTGTGGCGCGCGGCTTCTTGCGGTATCAAACTTCTATCGCAAAATCAATCTCGACCACTCCTCTTTGCTTGGCCAAATTGAGTGGCCCAGATCGCGCTTTCATGAGGGAACGGAATACGGGGCGCCTACACCATCATGCCGTCAACACGCATGTATGGTCGGTCCTCTCAAAATCCTTCCCATGCTTGGTTTTGACCAAGCCGAGAGTGATGCTTGCGCACCTCTTCAAAAACCCTAATATTCATTAACGGTCGCAGATGAGTGTCTCAAAGCTCATCTCATCCGTCCAACTTCACCACTTGGTTATACAACCACAGTCGAGTCAATTAGTCGATGGGCGTCATTACCCATCACCTTACCACACCACAATGCGGTACTGCATAAAATACACACGATACTTCACAAGTATCGACTTCTGAATAACGCAGATTATTCAATTCAAAGATTACATGCTATCTTTTGTGGATCCACGATCCACATTCCGTTATCAATCATGTCACAAATCGGGGATACATATCGGGGTATTGGTCTGGCGGTTTACAACGTGCAACGCGCCATCACAAGAACGTGTCAGGAAGTCATGGACGGTTAGAGATGAACTGGAGAAGTGGGCAAGACTGGTCGTGTATCACCAACGCACAACTCCACTACTCCATCATTCCACTACCTCCACTTCCCACGAGAAACGTGAATGAGGCTCAATGACTTGTATAAATAGGTTCTCCGCCCTATTTCAAACAAGAGAACAGAACAACACAAGTTCAGACGACAGAAACCAAGTGTTAATACAAAAAACCGTATTCAAACACTCAGAGCTTGCTTGCATCAACCGTAAGCTTGCTCATCTTTACATTACAAGTCATAAGCAAGCCAACACCTTCACAATCTCAACACCTTCTTCGCTTCCCTCCCTAAGATCAACCCCATCTCCTTCACTTTGTGACCGAAACAAGTCTGGAACGGCCATTTCTTGGTTTAGGCCGGACTTGCACAGATTGATCTCTCGAATCTACAAGCACTCACCGCGCAGTGCATTTGTTGAAGGTTTAGATTCATTCCTCATCCACACCCCAAATTACCAAATTCTGCAGGAGTAGTTTTCACCCATCAACAATTACTCATCTATCTAATAGTGAAATTCTTCCTAGAAGCGCCAATAATTCTTCTCAAGCTAATTCATCTGAAGGTACTTCTGTCAGAGTTCATTTTGGGATAAAACCTGGTGCTGCAAATTTTTCACAAGGACTATAGGTTAGAGCTACTGACCCCAAAAGGTTAGTAGGAGTAAGAAACCTCACATCCCTTTTCTGAAGGATGTTTAAAACTGCTGCTTGGAACACGAGAGGTTTAAATGATCCTCTCAAACAATTAGAAGTAGGTAGGTTAATTAGAGAAAATAAGTTGTCCATTGTGGGCATTTTAGAAACTCATGTTCAAAGTTCTAATAAAGAAGCCATTAGACGTAGAATTCAATCTAATTGGTCTTTTATTGATAATTATGCTAATAATCCCTCTGGTAGAATATGGGTTGGTTGGGATCCTAAGGAAGTTACCATTACAGTTCTTCATACTTCTTCTCAAATAATCTTTCTTGATGTGTCTACTTCTAGTAACTTGAACTTTTTCCTCTCTTTTGTTTATGACTTTAATGATAATAATCAGAGAATTTCATTATGGAATGAGCTCATTGCTTTTGGTGAGTTTAATAATAGACCCTGGATGGTCATGGGAGATTTTAACTCCATATTGTATTCTCATGAGAAAGTTGGTGGAGCTACTGTGACTGCTAGTCAACTAAATGATTTTCAAAACTGTATTCATGAAACTAGTTTATTTGATCTTCCTTTTTCTCGGTTGTCAACTTACTTGGTGGAATCAACAACAAGGAGATGGCGAAATTGCTTCTAAATTGGATAGAATTATTGTTAATTTAGAATGGATTGATCAGTTTACTGACTCAAAAGCTGAATTTCTTACTCAAGGAGTCTCTGATCATTCCCCTGCTTTAGCTATTATTTATGAGAAAAGAAAACATGGCCCTCCTCCTTTTCGCTTTTATAATTTTGTGACTGAGGAACCCGATTTTCTTGAATTGGTTAAAAATTCCTGGTAGCATAAAGTTGATGGTAATCCCATGTCTTAGTATCTAAACTCAAGAGACTTAAGCACATTCTTATTAAATGGAAAAAAGAGAGATTTCAATATTTATCTGCTAAAGTTCTGGAAGCTAAGATAGCTATGCAGGATACTCAAATTCAACTCCAGCATCATCCTCTGAGTACCCAGCTGGCTAGGGAAGAAATAGCTACTGTTAGAAAGTATGCTACTCTTGTAAAGTATGAAGAATCTATGCTCCAACGGAAATCAAGAGTACAATGGCTTAATTTTGGTGATTCAAATTCTTCTTTTTTCTTTAATTCAGTGGAGGAAAGAAGGTCTAGAAACAATATTTTAACTCTTACTTCTCAGAATGGTGATACTTTGGATGAAGATGGACCTATTGCTAATGAGTGCATCACTTTTTTCTCTTCTTTATTTGATGAGAAAGGTATGATTGCTACTTATCCTGAGTTAATTGATACTCTCACTTTTAATACTCTAGTAGACTCAACAGTAGCTGATAATCTTATCAAAGATGTTTCTAGAGATGAAATTGTTTTTGCTCTTCTGTCCACTATTGGTTCAAGTAAGGCCCCGGCCCGAGATGATTTTTCAAGTCACTTCTTCAAAGTCTGTTGGCCCATTGTGGGAGATGATTTTGTGGCAGCTATCACTAACTTCTTCTCTAAATCCAAGATGCTGAAAGAGATCAATAGTACCTTTATTACAATGGTAGCAAAATGTGACAATCCTTCTCAGGTAACTGATTACAGACCTATTGCATGTTGTAATGTAGTATATAAATGCATTACTAAAATTATATCTCTTAGGATGAAAATTGTTATGCAAAACTTGATTAGTGAGAATCAATTTGCTTTCATTGCTGAAAGATCTATTCAGGATAATATTCTTGTTTCTCATGAGATTGTCAGAAATTACCATAGAACTAGTGGCTCTCCTAGATGCTCTTTTAAGATTGATCTCAAAAAAAGCTTATGATACTGTGAGTTGGCAAGCAGTTTTGAGCACAATGAAAAAGATGGGATTTCCTGACAAGTTTATTTATTGGATATCCTTATGTTTGTCTACAGCTAAGTACTCTGTACTTATTAATGGATCCCCTTATGGTTTTTTTGGTGCTAGAAGAGGTTTGAGACAAGGCTGTCCTTTATCTCCTTATCTTTTTGTGATTGTTATGGAAAATTTCAATAGTATCTTAAAGCAACACATAGATAATGGTAGTTATGGATTTCATCCTAGATGCTCTTTGACAAAGCTTACTCACCTCTGTTTTGTTGATGATGTCATAGTCTTCTTCAAAGGTTCCCTTAATGCTTCCTCTACTCTTGAAAGATGCTTAGATGATTTCAGTCATTGTTCTGGTTTGGAGGTTAATAAACAAAAGACTGCTCTTTATTCTTCTTCTATTGATTCAAGGGTTCTATATGATATTATTCAATGTCTTGATTGTTCTTCTAGTACCCTTCCTGTCAGATATCTTGGCATGCCTTTATTATCCACAAGACTCTCATATGCAGATTGCTTGCCTCACATTGCCAAAGTCATTGCAAGAGTTAAGTCTTGGAAAGCTAAAAAGTTAGCTTTTCCTGGTAGAGTAAGACTAATTAAGGTTGTACTCACTGGCATGGTTCAATTTTGGCTAACTTGTTTCATCCTTCCAAAAAGAGCCATTGATGAACTGAATTCTATTTTTAGGAAGTTCTTGTGGTCTGGTTCTGATCTTGGTAAGAAGCATAACCCTATTAGCTGGAGTACTATTTGCTTATCTTATGAAGAAGGGGGTTTAAACATTAAAAATCTTTCTACTTCAAATATTGCTTCCAACCTCAAACATATTTGGGATATTATCTCTGGTAAGCATACTATATGGACTTATTGGGTGCAGAAGAATCTTATCAAGAATAGGGATTTTTGGTGTTTGAATACTCCTCAGGATTCTTCTTGGTGCTGGAGAAGAGTTCTTGAGCATAGAAGTTTGGCTCATTTTCATATTGGATTCATTCTTGGAGATTGGACTAAACCTAATTTTCTTACTGATAGCTGGCACCCCAAAGGTAAACTTACTGATTGGGTGGATTCAAATATTCTTGCAGATTATTTTCCCAATTCAGAGGTTAAAGTAGCTGCTTTTCTTATTGATAATAAATGGAATTTGCCTATTTCTAACTCTGAGTCTGTGACAGAAGTCTTCTCTCAAATTTTAGATGTTGATTTTGATACTAATGGGGAAGACATTATTATATGGGAACCCAACACTAAGGGACAATTTTCCTTAAAGGATACTTATAAAGCAATATCAACTCATCAAGAAACTGTCAGTTGACATTCCTTAATTTGGTTCAAACTACATATCCCTAGACACTCTTTTATATATTGGTTGGCCCTGCATGGAAGACTTAAAACTAGATACAAATTACTTAATTTTGGAGTTAGTGAAAATGATAAGTGTGTGCTTTGTGATAATAGCTCTGAATCTGTTGCTTACCCTTTCCATGACTGCCAATTTTCTTCTCTTATTTGGGAAGGACTTCTTCTGAAGATGGGCTATGTGAGAGGTGCTACTCCTACTTGGGAGGTTGAAATTCAATGGTGTCTTGCTTATTTTTCTGGTAATGATCTCATCAGCTCCATTAAAAAGCTAGTGTTTACTGGATTCATTTATCAGATTTGGAGGGAGAAGAATAATATAATATTTACAAAGAAGACTTGCTCTACCCACCAAGTAAGTATGCTTATTATTAATGATATTCAACTTAAACTGAGCACTTACTCTAGAACTGTCATTGATATCCCTGAAAATAGAAGATTTCTTATGAACTGGAATGTGGATTGTACCTTCACCCATAAAGTCTGGAAAGAGTGTAGATGGCTTGGTCCCAAATCTAATGTCATTATGATAAATTCTGATGGTTCTTTAAAGGAAACTACTGCTGGTTTTGGGGCTATTCTCAGGACTGAACATGGTGATGTTGTGGATAGTGGTTTTGGTGGTTGCTTACCCATCTCAGTCACTGGTCATGAACTGCAAGGAGTTGAATTAGGATTACAGCTAGCTATTCATCATCATATTCCAAATATATATATCTGTATAAATTCTATGACTGTCTTTCTCTTACTTAAGAAGATAGAACCTAAACCTCCATGGAATCTGTTTCACATCTGGAGAAGAATCAATGCCATGTTGAGTGTTTTTGAAAGTGTTGAGATCAGCCATTGTTACAGGGAAACAAATAGAGCTTCAGATCTTCTGGCTAGCTATCACCCAAGATCCAAATTTGTCAGATTGAATCCTGAGCAATTCAGTCATGAATTACAGATCATAATCCTGGAGGATAAAAATGGGAAAGTGTACTGGAGATAGATTTAGTCTAGGCCTTGGGCCTTTGGTTGTTTTTGTTTTATTTTTTGAAACCTGTTTTGAGGCATACTCATTTTTTTTTTGAGGCATACTCATTCATTATACCATCTAGGGTGGGTTTATAAGGGGTGTCTAAAGGTAGTGCAATTACCTATATATCCTTAAACAATTTAAATTACTAGAGTGCCCTTATCCTCAAAAACCTAAAATCAAAAATCAAAATAAACTTTAAACTCAAACATCTTGGACTCCAATTCAATCAAGAAATTGATCAAGCAAAGCAAAAACGAATCGAAGTGAGCGATGTTGGAGTGCGAAATTCAAATCTCAATCGCTCTTAGATGTATTTTAGAATGTATGTGTAACAAACCCATCTTGTTTTTGATTGATTTTATTTTGTTTGATCGATAGAATATGATTTCAAAGATGAAATTAGGTTTTCAGAAGATCAGTTTGGCTGATCTTGGAGTATCAATTTTGAGCCGAACCTAGTGTATGATTTAGAGAAACACTATGTTCGGCTAATGCGACTTTGCTAGATTTTGTTCGAATCAGCCGAACCAAAATTTGTCAGTTACAGAGTGAAGTTCGGCTGATAAATTTTCAGGCGAACCTCAGTTTTTTGAAAATATACCTAGGTTCGGCTGATAAGTTATCAGCCGAACTGTTCATCTGGTCAGTAGATCTGGGTTTAAAAATTCAATTTTTTGACAGATTCAACTTATAAAAAGAAATTAAACCTCGTATAGAAGTCTACCTATGATTTTAATCACACATTTTGGTCACTTCTAATCACTAAAATCTCAAAATTCAAAACCCAAGTTTTTTTTCTTCACTTCTTCTTCCTCTCAAAATCCCAACTCTCTCACATAAATTTGATTTATCTACTAATTCACCACTAATAATTTAATTTTTAATCGATCCTTAAAATTCCTAGCTAATCAAATCTAATCATAATCATTAACACCAATTATGTAAGGGTAGTTATGCCATTATCAAAAAGGGTGGATAAGGGGTGGTGTTGTTTTTTATTTAGTGACCCTATTTTGGCATTATTTAGTATGCCTCAAAAAAATGCAGTATGCCTCAAAATAGGTTTCTATTTTTTCTAGCTTTCTTTGTTGTATTTTTTTTGCTTTGGTTTTGGGCTTTAGCCCAGCTGATTGTATCAAAACAAAAACAAAAGAACCATTTTTTGGGGACCAGCCTTTTTTTGGGGGGACCATTCTTTTATTTTGGGTAAGATATTAGAAGTAAATCTAGGTCACCCCTTATCTAGATATTTATTATAATACCTAAATTACCCTCTGATTATTTTTGGGTAATGATTAGTTAGTGTTAATATTAGTTAGTGTGATTAGTGAAATGATTTTGAATAAAGATTTGAGATTAAAAAATCAGATTTTTAAAAAAGAAGTAGAATTATTGAGAGAGTAAAGTTAAAGAAGATGAAGAAGAAAAATATGTAAAATATTTTTTTTTTTTGAGTTCACTAAGCTAGACTATTCAAGTGATGATTCAATTGATGATAGCTCATCTGAATCTTCATCTCCTTCCTCTCCTAGAGTATATGTCAATCTTCACAATGATCCGGATATGAATTATTTCTTAAATGGTGAATGTATTCTTCCCCAAAGCCAATCTCAAGATGAAAACGATGGATTTTACCAACCACAACCGGAGGAAGACTATTTGGGTACCCAGGTATGCTCTAAACTTAGATAATGTTGGTTGAGTTGGTCCAAAATTTTAAAAAAATGTGAATTTGTTAAGTAGATTCGGGATTGTTCGGTTACCTTGTGTGAAGAACATGTAACCGAACTCATCTGAAAGTGTAGTTCGGTCACTTTTCTAAACACGCAGGTTACCGAACTCTCCAATAATGGAAGTTTTTTGAAGTTTGGTTAACGGACATGTTACCGAACTTTGTAAATAGGATTACAGTGTTATGTTCGGTTTGGCCGAAATGTAACCGAACTTTAGGGTCTATAAGTTCGGTTAGTTCGCAACCAATAGCTAACCGAACTTACGTAAAATAAGATTTCACATTAGTGTATAAAGTTTGGTTGGTTCGCAAACTTCATACCAACCAACTATCTAACCAAACTTACGTACAATAAAATTTGACTTAGTATACGTAAAGTTCGGTTAGTTGTCAACTAGCTTTACAAACCGAACGCTGAGTTCGGTTATCCCGATAAAATTATCATGTAACCGAACTTATTTGTGATTGCAATTGATGTTGTTCCATTTCTTGTAGATTGAATGTCAACCTATACCAATGGATAATCAACCTTCTCCGGTTGGCATGTTGTTTGAAGATACATCTCATCACTATCTCAATGATTTGGTTTTTGATAAACCTATTGATGCGAAGAATTGGGCCAGAGAGCATGCCAAGAAAGCCATGTGTGTATTAGTTTTGAATGGAAAAGAAAGCCAAACTCGTTTTGAAATGGTTTGTGAGAGAAGTGGAGATCCCGATGTTAGTCACAAGAGGAAGGGTTATGTGTATAAAGGAAAGACGACGAGGAAGAACAGAACGTGCTCAAAGAAAATTAAATGTCCGTTCAAGCTAGTATTTAGTAAGTGAAAAAAAAAAAGAATGGATGGGTTCTATCTATGGATAAGGTGGAAGGTCATCATAACCACCCTCGTCCGGATGATCTTGAAGGACATGCAATGTCCGCAAGGCTCACTCCTCAAGAAATGGAGAAAATAGCTAAATTTAGGAGAATGGGAATTTCACCACTTAACATGCTTCGCTTACTAAAGGATGATAACAAGGATAACGTATCATATTTGACCACCATTTACAATACAATTGATACAATTAAAAGGAATGAATGGAAGGATAGACAAGTGATGTAACAATTGTTTTTTTGCGCTAAAGAGAAAGGCTACGCGGTTCAAAAGAAGGTAGGTCCGGAAGATGAAATAACACATCTCTTCATTGCGTATCCGAAGAGTGTTCAATTGGCTCAATGCTTCCATCAAGTTCTTATAATGGATTGCACTTACAAGACTAACAAATACGAGATGCCATTGTTCAACATTGTTGGTCGTACCTCGACGAACTCACCGTTTACTGTTGCTTTTTGTTTTCTAGAAGATGAGCAAGAACCAAGTTACACTTGGGCGCTACAACAATTGAAGGCCATATACCAAGATGATGATATCCCCGCGGTTATAGTGACGGACAACGATGTAGCATTAATGAACGCAATAGAGAGAGAGTCTTCCCATTAGCACATAATATGATTTTTACGTTCCATATATGGTGTAATGTGATGGATAGGTGCAAGCCTCGAATTTGTCCACCAAAGAGAAAAGCATTTGAAGAGATTAGTAAGCTACCGGAAGATGAACAAGCGGATGCAAAAGAGGAATTCGATAAACTATAAAAATCACGCTAAATGGGTTGCTTTCGATAGGTGTAGAATACACTTAATTTACTATCTAGTAGTTTATGCTTTCTTTGCTATTTTTCGTGTAAATTATGTATTTTACGCTTGTTTTGAGTTTTATAGCTACTTTGGAGTCGCACGGAGGAAAAGAAGAAGAAATCACCCTATTTGAGCCAAAAGGGTAAAATTGTCATTTCACCAAGGAGGGAATACTATATGGAGCCCCGACAAGGTTAAGGGGAGGTCAAAGAGGTGTCCCTTATCCAAAAGAAGGGAGTGAAAATAGCACATTTTGGGTGTACTTATGGTGGGTGTCTGAATCCACCCACACCCTAAACCCGTAGACCCATACCCGTACCCGGATCCATACCCGCCCCATTTAACCTAAATCTAAAATCGATGGTTCTTTCTCTTTTCAATCATTTTTTCCACCTGAAAGAGACAGCCATGGCTGCATTGTTGCGAGAGAAGAAATCAAGAGGTCGAGAAGATGATGCTCAAAGCTAGAGGAGATTCGGATGGTGAAGATGAATTAAATTGGCAAAGCTAGAGGAGAAATTAGGGTGAAGCGTACTGTTATCTCGGTGAGATTGAGATTCAATTGAAGGAAGTGGTTGATAAAATGGTGTCATTGAAGGTGATTTAGGGCTTGAAAAGCGAGATAGAAATTTGGTTGACCTGTGATTCGAGTTGATGCCGTTGTTGGTGGTAATGATTAAGAGAATTAAGAGATGAAATGGGTTTGTTGTTGTGTCTCAGGGAATCAAGGGTTTGATTCGAATTGCTGATGTCGATCGAGAAAAGCAGATCGATGGGTTGCTGAAGAAACTGGTGGTGCTGATATGCAGAGATGATGGATTCTGGTGGTTGAGATGGGAGTATCATCAATGGGATGGAACTGGTGCTGAGCAGCTGAAGGATGAGGACAGTGCAAGTGGTGGCTGAGTTGGTATGCAGATGGAATTACATGTCCGAAAGGCAGGTCTGGTGGTTTGCTGGCACTAGGAATGGGACCGAGATTTCAGTTGTGGCTGTTGAGTTGAATTCACGAGAAGCGGTGAACCCTAGATGTATGTTAGGATGAAAGTTGCGGTGGTACAAATGGTGGTTTTACTACAAGGGAAATTACAGTGGAGCTGTTGTTGGCCACTGAGGTGCTGTAATTGGCAGCAAGGAAGAGAGTATGAAGCGCAGGTTGTTATGGCTAGGAACAAGAATGGATGGAAATATAGTTGGAGTCACAGAATTGGATGTGTTTGAATGAAATGATAGCTACAGCTGAGTTACCAGGGATGCAATGGCTAGGAAGCAACTGAGGCTTTGACAGGGTCAGGTGGAAGTGATTTGTTGCGAGGTGCGATTAAGCGCAAGAATGGAACTACAGAATTGCAAGTCTGCTTTTGCAAGCTTTGGGCTGTTGAACTCGGGGGTTTATCGGAGGATGGTCATGGGTTCGCTGGCTGTGATGCAAGGAATAAGTGTCGCAGAATCTGTGTTTTAGATTGAGAAGTTAATGGGTTGCACTTGGTTGTGGAATGTAATGGAGTTGAGGGAGTGGTCTGAGTTGCATTGGAGGTTCAGCTGGATTGCAATGAAGTTTTGGTGCTGAAGTTGAGTCAGGTCTGTGGATATTGGAATGGCAGGCTTGGTCTGTCTTTGTGAAGAGTTTGCACAAGGAGTCCAAGTGCAGCTGAACTTATGAAAAGATGTAATCGTGCAGGTGGTAAGCTACAGCAAATGCAATGAAAGATTGCAGGTTCTGGCCTGAGCTAGTGGCTCTTGAGTTGCAGGGCTCAGACTGAGTTGTTTGATGGCAGGAATTAGTGGCAGGGCTTGCAAGAAATGATGGAGCTAATGGGTAATTGTGGTGATGACTGGAGTGAAGGCTGCATTGCAGGTGGTGTTTGTCGTTGGTATTGGCACCGCAAGGCTGAGATGTGGCTGCTGTTGATACTTAGAACTGGTGGTGCAATTCAGGGAAGATTTGCCAGTGACTGTTGTCTATTCCAATGGAGTTGGTGCTGTGTAGGTATTGTCTTGAAGTTACAGGGAGGATTGAATGAGTGAGTTGTACACAGGGCCATCATGGCTGAAGCACAATCATTGTGCATCACAGCATTTGGCCTGTGCAAGAATTAGGCCTGGCAATTCACTCAAGAACGGCCGACTCACATCCGAGTCATGACCACTCATCCGACAAATGTGCTGGCTCGGTTTGACTCTGGCCTGACCGAGTTGACCCGAGTTAACCCGCGGTCTCGACTCGTTGACCTAAGGTGACCGGTTTGACTTTGCCGGTCACCTGAGACACTTTCCGGTGACGTTTTCCGGCCAAATTCCGGCCATAATCCCAGTTTTCCGGCGAGCAAAAATTCCAGAATTTTCTATGGACTTCTCTCATGGGTGTGAAGACTTGGGCTAGGAATTGGATGGAGAATTGGACTCAAATTTGGAAAGAGAAGGTGGAAGAAAAGAGAAAGACTTGAATTTGGAAATTGAATTGCAAAAGAAAAAGGATTCTATTCCTTAGAAGATTTGGAGAATATTGAAGCCTATAAATAGAGAAGTTTTCTACAACTTCTATACATCTTTCTCTACATATCTCTACACACATCTTTACACACACAATTCTTTTCTTTTCTTATTCTTTGTGTGAACTCTTTAACATGAGTAGTTAATTTATTGATTGAGGATGAATTCCTAGTTCTTAATATGATTTGAGTTTTTGTTTTTAATTCTATCTTGAGATTTTTCACATGATTATCGATTGTTTTTACTAATAGGAGTGATCTTAAAGACATTCATGATTGATTGATAGATTGTTTAGAATGCATGCTAAATTGATTTGTTAGTTTAATCTAAAGCTAGTGAAAGTTAGGAGATAAGTAATCGTTTTCTTGACTCTTTACATAAGTAGCAAACACGAGACCTTGCGGAGGGATTCCGTGGAGCAATTGTGTGTAGAAACAACGCTAGAAAGTGAACCAAGCGAACCGAGTTTAACTACTAGTACTAAACCTAAATTCATAAATCTTAATGCATTCTCGGGAATTACATCTTGTAAGCGGATCCTCAAGGTGGTTCTTTTGAATAGAATCGATAACTAAGCGGACTGTTACTCGGTGAAATTAGGGATTTTGGGGCTAGCTAAGCGGACACTGCTATCCTACGGTTGGTGATAATCTGTGACTAATAACAAGTAGAAGAGAACATAACTTGATTCATTGTTTCGTAACGAAGAAGGATTCCTTGATCTTCTCTCTCTTATTGCTTTCAACTTTACCTTTTAATTGTTTTATTTATTTTCTTTTGCTTTTTACACCCCCCTTTCGTGACAATTTTTACAACTAGAATCTCGTGCTCCTCGTGGGATCGACCTTGACTACCCTATATTACTAGTTAATTAGGTAGTAAAGTATTAATTAATTTGTTGTGGTTACGACACGCATCAAATTTTGGCGCCGTTCTGGGAGCAAATGATGATTTTAGTTGTTTTTATTTTTCTTTTTGCTTTATTCTTGCTTTGTTGGATTCTATTCCGTATCTAACTTGGTTTTTGAATCTTATTTCGGTATCGGTTTTCCATGTACGGTGGACAAGAGCAAGCATATTACAACAATCAATACGGTTTTCAACCTCAACATTATGACAACTTCCAACCATCCTTAGGATACAATCAAAACCAATATTTTGGCTATGATAAATTTCCTACGTAACCTTATGGATATTCTCATACATATCAACAACCTTATGACGGGTATGTAAGTGGACAAACACACGGATGGAAGGATAGTTATGCATCTAACAATTTGTTTTCTAGTAATGTGCGACAGAGAATTTGGAATATACTCCTCTTCATCGTGTTTTTCCTTCACTTTTTCCAAAAGAGGAGATACGATCTATAAACTCTATAAACGGTGGTAAGCGTGTGAACGTCAGAAACTTGCACGAAATTATACAAATTGGAAGATGATGGAGACTCGGAAGAGCTTGTCGCAGAAATTAGTAGGACTATTCATATGGAACTTAAACGACGTCGGGACAAAGGTTATGAAACCGATGAAGATTCTTATTATGGTGAGTCCGAAAATGAAGATGATTGTGTTGAAAAGGACCAACCTTTGGATACTTTTAATGACGATAGTGTAGCTTACTCGAGCCTTGATCTTAATAATGATCAATCACCTATTCAAAAGGAAGAGCTTGAGGAAGATGCATTTATTGCTTGGCAAAATTTTCTTAAGGAGAGATGGGAGTCCGCGGAAGTGTATGAATGTTCCGACAATGAGGAAGTTATTCCAACTCCGGATCATAATAACGATCTTTCACCTATTCACAAGGAGGAGTTTGGATATCACTTACCTATTGTTGTAAACGGTGTAACACCCGCACAAGAAGATTTTACAATCTATACCGATGAGAATCACTTTAGTGAATGGCCCGATTCCGATGATGAGAATGTTGAAGAGATGATGCTAGAGGATGAAACCACATTCATTGATTTTGTGGAAGACCCAATTGAACTTGCGAATGATTTTAATGATGCCGAGACTTTGGTTAAGGTAGAAAACGACGAAGAATGGTTGCAAGGTTTAATAGAGGACCACGATATACATGAGGTAAGTAATTCACTTGAATTTTTAAGGATGACGAGGATTCTATAATACAAGAGATTGTGCAAGGTTTGTCTAACCCTTTGCCTATTGATTCTTCTCCTTCACCTCTTATTGGTTTGAATGTATGTGCTTCAAAGTATTTTTGGATGATTTTGTTTCTAGATATCCACCATTGGAAACACTTGATGCTAACACTATGCAGGTTTGCCAAGAGGAATACATGGAAGTTCCCGATTTCTATGTTCTTTATACACTTCCGAGTGTGGACGAGAATAAGTGTGGGGGAAATTTCTATCGAGCAATAATTTCACTATTGTTTTCTTGTGCTAACATTTGTATGGAGTTATTGTTTGCAAAACAGGTATTATGGGTGGATCCTCAAATTTTCAGATTGTTAGTATATGGGGAATGAATCTTGCAAGAGCTAAGTCGGGCCGTCGACTTTAAAACAAGCGCTTAATGGGAGGCAACCCATAGGTTTTGTATTTCTTATTTTTTTTGCTTTTTGTTATTTCTTTTTCTTGTTTCTTATCATGTTAAAATTTCCCACCTTGACTTTACTAGGAGGATTCAATTACATTGAGGACAATGTAAGGTTTAAGTGTGGGGGAGTGGTTAAGCATGTTTTTAAAACAAAAATTACAAAAAAAAAAATTAAAAAATTTTGAAAAAAAAAAAAGGGGTTTTACTTAAAAATTCCAACTTTTAAAGATTTTAGAGTCACTAGCATACTTCTAGGTATGTTTACATAGAGATTTTGACCGACATAATTGAACTTGGAAATGTTAGAGAATTACATTCGGATTTCTTGTTTGTTTGAGTGTTAAATAATGGATTTAATCATGCCGGTGATGCGAATTTGGTGCAGGGAGAAGTGCGTTATTAGAGTTGCTGATCAATCATTAGTGGAGACTACCCGTATTCATATCATGAGAGGCACCGACCAGAATTTTCCATCTACTAAAGAGCTTCTTTTGAGTGTGTGTCACCGTAAGTTAATTCCGGGTAGAATGGTGAGCTACCCAACCTCCCACCAATAGAAGCACTACTCTTTGATCTCTTGAGTGCTAATTTTGTCAATCATGAGGGTGACGTCCATGGATGAAAGCTACCTTCTTGTAGTTCGATTTGCAGTTAGCACCATTCTCTCTCGCGACAACAACGGATCCATAGAAACACATTCATCATCAACAAGGAGCGACATCAAAATCCACAAGGAAAGTTGGAAAAGTTTAAGGTTTACAAGCAACGGAACGGGAAAAAGAGCAAATTTCAAATACAAGTAAAGCAACATACAAATGAGCGGATTTTACATATATGTTGAAGACTTACAATACAATGAGGTAATTTTATATCCAAGTATGAAGACTTATTCATGAAAGCGAAGAAAATTAAAAGGTGAGAATTTTGAAGTTTATGATTTCAAGACGATACAAGTTGTGAAGAATCAAGCGGTAAAATACTTCTCCCACGGCCATGGTTTATTTTTGTATTTAATTTCTCTTGTTTCAAAAAAAAAAAAAAAAAAAAAAAAAAAAAAAAAATGAAAAAAAAAAAAAAAAGAAAAAAAAAAGAGAGAAAAAAAAGAGAAATATTTGTTATTATTTATTTAATGAGCCGTGGGGAAAGAAAATATATAAGGAAGTTTCAAGCGACAAGGATTTTAAGGTAAAAGAGTTATAAATTGTTAAGGATTTATGAAATTCAAGGGTTTATCATCAATAGTTGAAACCGAAGACGAGGACCATGAAGATCAAGATAAGGAGCGGAAGACGTTTCTATTGGATGCCGTGAGAGTGGTGTTATCATAATTGGCGATCGGATGTGAAGGTAAGTAAGTAATCTCATCCTCGATAATAGTGGTTGATTTCCTTTCTTAGAGATCGTCAGAAAAATGGTTTTTCAAAATATTAAAAGATGTGGGTTTTTCAAAATTTCGGAAGTTATCCTTCCCACCATTCAACGTGATGCAGGATTTCTATCTTCATTCCCACCTGCACACATGTGAGAACCATAAAAAAGCTGTCTTTTTGAGTGCAATTATCATAAAATCTTATTTGGTGAGGCAGAAGTCGAGGCGAAATGCTTATTGATCGTTTCTCAAACACGCATTCTCTCATTATGGTGTGGTTATTTCTCACTCAACATTTAAGAATGAGAATATGTTCTTTAATATTTCTAACTTCTTATTACTAGCATGCAGAAATTCTATGTCCTCATAACTTTTTGGATGCTTGGGACGCTTGAACGCTTTGAAGTTGTGAGTTTTTAGTTTGATTTGCTCGAGGACTAGCAAAGTCTAAGTGTGGGGGAATTTGATAGGTGTAGAATACACCTAATTTACTATCTAGTAGTTTATGCTTTCTTTGCTATTTTTCGTGTAAATTATGTATTTTACGCTTGTTTTGAGTTTTATAGCTACTTTGGAGTCGCACGGAGGAAAAGAAGAAGAAATCACCCTATTTGAGCCAAAAGGGTAAAATTGTCATTTCACCAAGGAGGGAATACTATATGGAGCCCCGACAAGGTTAAGGGGAGGTCAAAGAGGTGTCCCTTATCCAAAAGAAGGGAGTGAAAATAGCACATTTTGGGTGTACTTATGGTGGGTGTCTGAATCCACCCACACCCTAAACCCGTAGACCCATACCCGTACCCGGATCCATACCCGCCCCATTTAACCTAAATCTAAAATCGATGGTTCTTTCTCTTTTCAATCATTTTTTCCACCTGAAAGAGACAGCCATGGCTGCCGCTGTTGCGAGAGAAGAAATCAAGAGGTCGAGAAGATGATGCTCAAAGCTAGAGGAGATTTAGATGGTGAAGATGAATTAAATTGGCAAAGCTAGAGGAGAAATTAGGGTGAAGCGCTGTTATCTCAGTGAGATTGAGATTCAATTGAAGGAAGTGGTTGATAAAATGGTGTCATTGAAGGTGATTTAGGGCTTGAAAAGCGAGATAGAAATTTGGTTGACTTTGTGATTCGAGTTGATGCCGTTGTTGGTGGTAATGATTAAGAGAATTAAGAGATGAAATGGGTTTGTTGTTGTGTCTCAGGGAATCAAGGGTTTGATTCGAATTGCTGATGTCGATCGAGAAAAGCAGATCGATGGGTTGCTGAAGAAACTGGTGGTGCTGATATGCAGAGATGATGGATTCTGGTGGTTGAGATGGGAGTATCATCAATGGGATGGAACTCAGTCTTTGGCAATTGAAGGATGAGGACAGTGCAAGTGGTGGTTGAGTTGGTATGCAGATGGAATTACATGTCCGAAAGGCAGGTCTGGTGGTTTGCTGGCACTATGAATGGGACCCTAGATTTCGGTTGTGGTCGTTGAGTTGAATTCACGAGAAGCGGTGAACCCTAGATGTATGTTAGGATGAAAGTTGCAGGTGGTACAGTGGTGGTTTTACTACAAGGGAAATTGCAGGTGGAGCTGTTGTTGGCCACTGAGGTGCTGTAATTGGCAGCAAGGAAGAGAGTATGAAGCGCAGGTTGTTATGGCTAGGAACAAGAATGGATGGAAATATAGTTGGAGTCACATAATTGGATGTGTTTGAATGAAATGATAGCTACAGCTGAGTTACCAGGGATGCAATGGCTAGGAAGCAACTGAGGCTTTGACAGGGTCAGGTGGAAGTGATTTGTTGCAGGTGCAGTTCTGGCGCAAGAATGGAACTACAGAATTGCAAGCTGCCGCAAGCTTTGGGCTGTTGAACTCGGGGGTTTATCGGAGGATGGTCATGGGTTCGGCGGGCCGATGCAAGGAATAAGTGTCGCAGAATCGTGTTTTAGATTGAGAAGTTAATGGGTTGCACTTGGTTGTGGAATGTAATGGAGTTGAGGGAGTGGTCCGAGTTGCATTGGAGGTTCAAATGGATTGCAATGAAGTTTTAGTCTTGAAGTTGAGTCGGGTCTGTGGATATTGGAATGGCGGCTTGGTGTCTTGTGAAGAGTTTGCACAAGGAGTCCAAGTGCGGCTGAACTTATGAAAAGATGTAATCAGTGCGGGTGGTAAGCTACAGCAAATGCAATGAAAGATTGCGGAGTTACGGCCTGAGCTAGTGGCTCTTGAGTTGCGGGGCTCGGGATCGAGTTGTTTGATGGCAGGAATTAGTGGCAGGGCTTGCAAGAAATGATGGAGCTAATGGGTAATTGTGGTGATGACTGGAGTGAAGGCTGCATTGCAGGTGGTGTTTGTCGTTGGTATTGGCACCGCAAGGCTGAGATGTGGCTCTTGTTGATACTTAGAACGGTGGTGCAATTCAGGGAAGATTTGCCAGTGACTGTTGTCTATTCCAATGGAGTTGGTGCTGTGTAGGTATTGTCTTGAAGTTACAGGGAGGATTGAATGAGTGAGTTGTACACAGGGCCATCATGGCTGAAGCACAATCATTGTGCATCACAGCATTTGGCCTGTGCAAGAATTAGGCCTGGCAATTCAGCTCAAGAACGGCTGACTCACATCTGAGTCATGACCTGACTCGTCTGACAAATGTGCTGGCTCGGTTTGACTCGGTCTGACCGAGTTGACCCGAGTTAACCCGGCGGTCCTGACTCGTTGACCGGTGACCGGTTTGACTTTGCCGGTCACCTGAGACACTTTCCGGTGACGTTTTCCGGCCAAATTCCGGCCATAATCCCAGTTTTCCGGCGAGCAAAAATTTCCAGAATTTTCTATGGACTTCTCTCATGGGTGTGAAGACTTGGGCTAGGAATTGGATGGAGAATTGGACTCAAATTTGGAAAGAGAAGGTGGAAGAAAAGAGAAAGACTTGAATTTGGAAATTGAATTGCAAAAGAAAAAGGATTCTATTCCTTAGAAGATTTGGAGAATATTGAAGCCTATAAATAGAGAAGTTTTCTACAACTTCTATACATCTTTCTCTACATATCTCTACACACATCTCTACACACACAATTCTTTTCTTTTCTTATTCTTTGTGTGAACTCTTTAACATGAGTAGTTAATTTATTGATTGAGGATGAATTCCTAGTTCTTAATATGATTTGAGTTTTTGTTTTTAATTCTATCTTGAGATTTTTCACATGATTATCGATTGTTTTTACTAATAGGAGTGATCTTAAAGACATTCATGATTGATTGATAGATTGTTTAGAATGCATGCTAAATTGATTTGTTAGTTTAATCTAAAGCTAGTGAAAGTTAGGAGATAAGTAATCGTTTCTTGACTCTTTACATAAGTAGCAAACACGAGACCTTGCGGAGGGATTCCGTGGAGCAATTGTGTGTAGAAACAACGCTAGAAAGTGAACCAAGCGAACCGAGTTTAACTACTAGTACTAAACCTAAATTCATAAATCTTAATGCATTCTGGGAATTACATCTTGTAAGCGGACCTCAAGGTGGTTCTTTTGAATAGAATCGATAACTAAGCGGACTGTTACTCGGTGAAATTAGGGATTTTGGGGCTAGCTAAGCGGACCTGCTATCCTACGGTTGGTGATAATCATGACTAATAACAAGTAGAAGAGAACATAACTTGATTCATTGTTTCGTAACGAAGAAGGATTCCTTGATCTTGTCTCTCTTATTGCTTTCAACTTTACCTTTTAATTGTTTTGTTTATTTTCTTTTGCTTTTTACACCCCCCTTTCGTGACAATTTTTACAACTAGAATCTCGTGCTCCTCGTGGGATCGACCTTGACTACCCTATATTACTTGTTAATTAGGTAGTAAAGTATTAATTAATTTGATTGCACCTACGACACGCATCACTTTCTCTAGTGAATGGGAGTCATTGACTTTGTCTCTCACCGAAGAAGAGTATAATCTAAATCTTGCGGCATTTATCGAACATTGGTCTAGCCCCGAATATCCCGAAGATATTGTAACGTATGTGGTTAAGCAATGACTGGAACCACACAAAGAGTTCTTCGTTTATGCATTTACCAACCACCATAAACACTTTGGGAATCAAGCGACAAGTTTGGTATAATCGTCTCACCACCGATTGAAGAAAAATCTTTTTGGATGTGTCGATAATTTTTTGATTGTGTTTAACACAATGGAGAATTACTTCAACCGCGAGATTGATAGAATTAAAGAGAAGTTTCAAAAAAGCCGCATCATGAAGTACAAAAGGATTGTACAAAAAGATGGTAACATCAAGAAAATGGAGGACCTTCGGTTGTTCAAGGGACTCCATTATAATGTTTCAGGTGCTTGTATTAAGAGGTTAATGGTAGTGTAGTTGCAGGAAATCCTACACTACACCCCTCACAAGAATCTATACAAACAAATCATTTAAGATGAACAATTTTAATTTTTATTGATTAAACTCTTAAAATGTTTACAAGATGAAATGGAAATCAGTTAAAGAATTACAATCACCCTAAACTTTCTCTATCTTAATGACTTGCCCAACACTCGAAAAATAAGATCCCCTACAATAGGCCTGCTCGGCTCCTTATATAGGGTACTACATAATGGAT